>VZRZ01006608.1:791113-1039574 GCA_013398175.1 Climacteris rufus
AGCCTTTTCAGGCCATTAGCACATTTTTATGACAAAAGAAAGGTTTAAATCCAGCAATCCTTAGTGAACACTCTGGAAATAGAAGGGCACATTCATCAGTTGCACCATCATTTGTACTTGGTCTCTCCAGTGATATCTGACTGTGTTAGTTCTCATATAAGATATAAATACAAGACTACAATTTACAGTATTGAAAGGGAAGGGAAGGGAAGGGAAGGGAAGGGAAGGGAAGAATCACCAGCCCTGGATCTGGGACAAGGCTCGGTCGTTGCAGCTCAGCTGTGCCTTGGTCCAAGCGTTGGGCTCGATCCATCNTTAAAGCCTGTTAAGAATATTGTCCAAATGCCTCTTAAGCATGGGCTTGGGGCATCAATCATCTCTCTAGGGAGCCTGTTTCACTATTTAACCACTGTCTTGGTAAAGAAGTGTTTCCTAATGTCCAAGCTGAACCTCCACTGATGTAGCTTTGAACTATTCCCAAAGATCTTAACACTGGATCCCAGGAGGAAGTGTTCAGGACCTCCCTCTCCCCTTCCCCTCCTCAGGAAGCTCTTAGAGAGCAACAAGGCCACCCCTCAAGCTCCTCTTCTCCAAACTAGGCAAACCTAGAGGTTTCCACTGCTCATCACAGGACATGACAATTGGTGAAATAAAAATAAAATTGGTAAAATAGCATATGTGTGTGTATATATATGTCTAGAGAAAGATTACATAAATATAGGCTATTAAAACACTTTATTAAATTTAAAGTCCTCTTACTGAGTACCTTACTGAGTGCATTTTTCAATGAAAAGCTTTTTGCTCAATTATTCCTCTGAATACAATTATCTTTTTCTACAAGATAAGGAAATCAGACATAAAATGAGAAATAATTATCTTAGTCTGAACAAAAGAAAAAGGCAGACTGGGGAAACCATCATGTGATGAATTGTGTGATAATTCCTCTGGCAGTGATGAGTGTTAGTTTAGATATTTTTGTAGCATGTAAAAATTTTTCAACATAGATTAAAAACACAGTGATCTCACTTCTATTAGTTGCTCTCACAACACTTAAAGTGCATCAGTGTGGAGGAGTTGTTGCACATCCCATCTTCCAGAGACAGGTGTTTGTTTGTTTAATTTTGGTATTTTAAGCCTTCTTGCTTGCAAAGCAGTGAAGAAAGAAATTTGTAAATGAAGACTATAAATTTGAAATATCAGAACACAGATAAATCCCTTCTCAAAGCTTCTTTTTTATTATTTCATGATTAGTTATTTATAACTTCTTTCTCTTGGATATCCAAAATGTGTTGGCTTTCTGATATGATGAACAGATCTTGTAGACAAAAAACTGCAAGGGGACTTATCATATGCCTGCCTTTCTCCAAGTTTTCATAATGTGCAGGAAAGAGAAATAAGGATTAACTACTTATTTTTAATTCTTCACATTTTTATACAACTAGTTTCTCTCCATTGTAGGACTCTTTTTTTTCCCTTACAAACTGAGTCGATGCTCTATTGCAAAAATAAAAGCTCCAAAACTGAATGCAGTAAGCAATTTACCCTTTTCTCCTCTAGAGAGGATCTGTCAAGGTCATTACTAAGGCATCTGAGGCAACAGCAGTTAACTGCAGAGTATTGAAATAGAGCTGTTTATTCTCTGCCTGCTCTGTGGTGTGATCTTGCTGTGCTTCTATTGACTTCAGTGACTGTAGAACTGAGACTCTTTACAGAGAAACAGCATCTTTGTACATCAGCAGTGGCAATGTGCTTTTCCTATCTTGAGCACACTATTCAAAGATTAATGAACACAAGCTCTAATGCTATTTCTGGTGCAAATAATTGTCATCACACAAGCAGAACTGAAAAGTGGTGTCTTTGTCATCCCAGTGGATACAGCTCAACTATTTCAGTTGTGATCTTCCCAAGGTGATAGTATCATAGAATTACTAAGATTGGAAATGACTTCCAAGACCATCAGGTCCAACCTTCAACCCTATACCACCATGCCCACTAAACTGTATTGCAAAGTTTTCATACTGTTCCTGATCCATCTTTCATAATTCCAAGATAAAGGATTCAATAAGTCCAAGAAAATATCTTCACTCCGACATCTTTTTCTCTCCCTATCTTTCTCCTTTTTTCTGATTGGGATTAAGTGTTCCACTGAGCCATGCATGCCATTAAGTGCTTAATAATAACCTGTTTTTTTGAGTAATTTTATCATTACCTTTGCTACTTAGAAACTTCTCTCTTCATTTTACAAGCTAGGCTGCACTTTACAGCAAACTGACATCGTGTTTTCTGTCATACCCTTTTTTAAAAGATATGGAAAACTGTGGCATACACTTTCCTAAGTCCGGTCTTTTTTCTTTCTTTGTGTGTTTTGTTGAGCAGATATGTCAGGTCAAGAACGAAGCACGACATTGACATGAGAATTGGGATTCATTCCGGGTCGGTTCTGTGCGGAGTGCTGGGCCTGCGGAAGTGGCAGTTCGATGTCTGGTCATGGGACGTGGACATCGCAAACAAACTCGAGTCAGGAGGAATTCCTGGGTAAGGCAACGTGTATTTCCCACAGTCAGAAAACATTGTCAACACATTGCACTCTTAACCTTGCCAGCAGATTAACTGTCTGACGTTGTTTCATCAACTAGGACCTTTTTTTTTGTTTTGTTATTTTGCAGTTGGCAAGGAGTAGTAAGGCTATAGACAAAAAAATGTGGATATGGTCAGCTTGCAGAGGCATTTGAAAAGACAAGACAAAAATGTTTTTTTCTTTGCCAGCCTTGATTTTCTGAAAAAAGATAAATTTTTATTTTCAGCCCATATAATACTCAGAGGAAGCCCAAATTTCCCCTCTAGGTATTGACCATTAATGATGTTTTTCAGGCTTCATTCTCTTATCCTTTGCATTCAAATGTTTTTATGAGGCATAAAACTATAATTTATTTTATTTCACAATGCACAGAGTGTGGGAACACTTATGTGTTCATAGGTCAATATGCTAATAACAAGTTGTTATGAACAGCAGGCTCTCTAGGAAGTCTTTTTAACAATTTGATGCTTTAATAGATGTTTAAGACATGTATCTCAGCCTGTCCATATGTGAAAATGTATGGTTTTCCACTGAGCTGCCTAGTTTTTCTGTGTCTGAGTGTCTGATATGGCTGACTCATCTGAAAGCTGAATGTTATTTCTGCCTGGCATGGCCTATATATCAAGTTAGTTTGAAAGCTGCAAATCCTAAGTTTGAACCAATAATAGTGATTACAGAAATATTTTGTTCACTTTCAGTTCCACCTTCCATTAATGAAAGATGTAGAAAAGATCATCTATATAATTTCATTTTTGGCTCTGGAAATTGGAAGCAATAGTAGTAGACATCTTTATGCAAAAAAAAAGTCTAAAAGATGCTGTCACCTTTAGTCAAAACTGAGTCATGTGCTGTACTCCTTAAACTGAGTCATGTGCTGTACTCCTTACACACACATCAGTATCTGTCAGAGCTGTCATGTTCCCAGGAAGCTGGAAGGAAATTTGCTTCATATTTTGCAAATGCAACCCCTTCCACAGTTCTATGTAGTAAACCTTTATTCTAATATATATCCTTGGAATCAGCAGAAAATGAAACTCTGAATGCTCTGAGAACAACTTCTGTACTCTGCATATGTCACTGGTGTATAAAATTTCAGAAAAACATTTCATTGCCTCTTACTTATCCCACATGGTAGCCCCAGATGACTAAGATAATGCTTTGTTAACAGGAGCAAATTGATTATCTGAGTTTCACCATCCGCATGTGCAAAGAACAGAGTATTGCTGTTAATGGGTGCAAGTCATACAGCTTTTAATGAGTAACCCAGAAAATGCACAGCCTGCTATAGATAAAATGCCTGGTTGGTTTTCAGTCTGTCAGAGCAGAGATTTCCTGGATATCAGTGTGCCAGCAGAACAAAGCCTGTATGTGACAGCAATGAGCGAAGTCCCTCAGAATAGTGATTTACATTAGCCTTTCCTAGTGCACAGAGCAGATTTAACAGAGCAGTTAAGTTCATTTCAACCTCTCCTTACTTCTCCCTGGTGTATGTAGGTATTAACCTGTGGCACTGAATTGCATAAAACCTAGATAATCATTAATTTTCCATGATGTCTCAATGACAGGTATCATCCAACGCTTTAGGCCTAATATGCTTTCAACAATAGGTCAGGTTATACTTTTTTACTTCAGTACCCAGGTTCCCAATGTACTGTATTTGTTTAAAATTAAAAGGCATCTCTCCACTACACATTTTACGTTTTTTAAGCAAGCAGTACAAAAGGCAAAACCATAAATTACTTTTAAAATACCAGCTATTTATTAATATTTGGCCCATTTAAGGATATTATATTAATAGCTATCTCTATGCACTGGTCAAAGCTATTTTCATTTTCATAATAAAATTCATATTTCAGTGTTTTATATCCCAAATTATGCCAGTTGAAACTAAGCACAAAGATAGTCATCCTGACAATTATTGTATCACTTTCTCTTCCTCTTTTTTTTTTTTTCTTTAGTTTTAGCTTAGTACTTTAATTAAATCAATTTAGCCTGTTTGGATTTCTAAGAGCTAGGAAATAAATTGTATTTTTGAAAGGCCATGTGCTTTGCTGTTAAATTCAAGGCCAAAATTTGCTGATAGTTGAGAAACATTTTTACTGGGTTTTATTGTGAGTTTTACTGGTTTTTGAATACAAAATACTACTAATCTCTGTGATCATTATAACAGTGTGACTTCAGAAAGTTTTACAAAACCTGGGAAAAAGCAGAGAAGTGGAGACAGCTTAAAAAATGGCTGGGATACAAATTTTTGATCTTTTCATTAGATGCTGATATTTAATGCTCCATGTAGACACCGTTTGTGTCAAATTCTGATGCTCCTGGGCACTTTACACTACTTAAATAGAACCAGAACTTCATTTTCTGGCAAAACATACACATCATACATGCACTTATAGTCTTTTACTCCATCAATATGTTATGCATTTCAACTCTGTAGTGGCATCCTTTGAGTTCCAGAAGGAAGTTCCCAAGGGGCATGCGAGGACCGTTTTCTTCACAGGAGGAAGCCAAATTTTGGTGCCTGAGACAAGTGCCTCAGCATATATCATCAATAAAGAATCAGGAATTTTAGTTGACTCTGAATTTTAGGAATCTGTATGCAAGTCTGTCTTTCAGAAAGTACCATGTACTTAAAGTTTAAAAAATAAGCTGGTATAGAGAGTCACCATAATAATTTTCTTGGGTTAGATAAATGCCTAATGAACAACTCTTACTGCAATTATGAAGCTGCATTTTAACATATAGCATGGCTGACCAAGTTGATGTGTTCTAGAGGTGTCTACAATTTTCCCTACATGTAGGAACTGAAAAATTTCTTAGAAATAGTTTAGTTGGAAGACATACAAATTCCTACCACACTGTTGCTTTTTGAGCAACACAAAGTTTGAGCTGTTTTGTATGTAATCTCTAAAATTCAACTTCACTTTTGCCGAAGCTTATTGAACTTGTTGCTTAGTCTTAATAGAAATTATTACCTCGCTTGCCTTTGCATAGTTCCTGTTTCCCTAACTCACTTCAAGTGCTATCAGACCACTCATTTCAACTGTCTAATCTAAATCAGGAAACCAAGGAAATTAAAGAGCCTCACATAAATTGCTCTAATGCATACCATGTATTTTTCTCTCAACATATTTCTCTGAAGTGCAATTTTCATTCACTCTGAAAAACATTTTATTCAGGAAGGTCTTCCATTAAACTATTACCGTGAGCAAAGGTATCAGGTGTGAATGTCAAAGCGCTTTTCCTGTGACATGACTTTGTGCATTCATGGCATCCTATTACTGTGAACGTCTTGAGAGTACTTGACCACAAATAAAGCTCACATTTTTGAATACATTGTTTAATTTTCATTGTATAGAATAGAAAACCTTCTATTTATCCATTACGTTAAACATTATACAGAGTTCAAAAACTCCTTCTCACCTACGTATATCAGAGCACAATCAGTATTTGCTGCTACTTATTTCACTTATGCAGGAGAATTCACATCTCCAAAGCCACTCTGGACTGCTTGAATGGAGATTATAAAGTTGAAGAGGGGCATGGCAAAGAGCGTAATGAATTCCTGAGGAAACATAACATTGAGACTTATTTAATTAAACAACCTGAGGAGAGTCTGTTGACTTTGCCTGAAGATATTGTGAAAGAGGCTGTCAGCTCCTCTGACAGGAGAAACAGTGGAGCTACGTTTACCGAAGGATCCTGGAGCCCTGAACTTCCATTTGATAACATAGTGGGAAAACAAAACGTAAGTCAAGCTTCCTTTAATGTCATTGAGTATGAATGCATGATTGAGTGCATTTCAATAATGGAGGCCTCAGAGGAAACAAAATCATCTTTAACCTTTATTCTAACATGTGCTGTTACAGGAGAGGATTGAACAAATTGTTTTGAGGCAGAAAAAATCACGTATCCAAACTGTGAAAATGCCAGTGAACCAGAGATTTGGGGTTTGTTGGTTTTTGGGTTTTTTCCCCCGACTGAAATCAAATACTGCACAGTTTAGTTTTAATTGAACCACTCCACAAAGAAGTAATTAAAAATAAATCTAGTGTTACTAAACTAGCTGGAACATTCTAGTCAGAGTGTACATCTCATTGCATACCTTCACTGAAGTGCCATCAAATTAAAGGGATGAGGGAAAAGATGTTTTGCCAGATGAAAAGCATAAAGTATAAAGCATATTGATATGTGAGGGAAGTGAAAAAAAAACCCATCTAGTGAAATCGGGTTGTGCATTTTTCACCTTTTTTAACAAATAATATTGAAACTCATACTCTAAGACATAATTAAGATTCACTAGCAGATGAGTTAAATTCTAAGGACATCTGTAGCTAAATAGAAACAAGAGCTAATAGCAACTGCTCCTGATCAGATCTTTTCCAAAAGCATTGCATGGCTAATTGCTAACACCCTGGGAACCAGCAATTCCTGTAGGGTAAAAAAAAAATTGTTTTGTGAAATCTGCTTGTTTAAAAGAATTAAAGATGGAAAGGTTAAAATGTCCTCAGACTCCACTCTTTTCACTGCACTTGAAGGATTGATGAGTCTTTATAAAGCAAGGTTAGCTGAAGTTTTCTTTCATTTTCCTTGAGGGATCTGTAATGACATGATGTATCCTTTCTTGTGCTGCACATCCTTATTCCTACCTGTCTGAACTGTCTGTTGAACCCTAAGCATTGTTTTGTGGAGGTCTTGCTTTTGTCAACTGTCTTCTGCTTCTCACAAATGTGCTCAGAAGTAATTAAATTGCACAATCAATCAACCCACAGCAGTCTTCATCTCTTCAAACTGAACTGGAGCATGGCAGAGTTTGCTGTTATATAAAACATCTGTTTTATATATGTTCTGTACATCTGTGTATCTGCATGTACACTGCCTTACAGTATTTGCTGTATTTTATTGACCTGTCTCTGTTGTCATTTCATTAGGAACAGTTATGGGTGCATGCTGCTGGAATATCTTTTGATCACTCTCTTTTTCTTTCCCTTTAAGACATTCCAGTTTCTGTAGTTCAGGAAAATCTATGCAGAGTAGGCTATAATTTCATTGGTCGTTTTGTCAGCTAAATCTGACCTTGAGTCTAATAAAGACAAAGAATGAAATAAAAGTTTAGTGGGTTTATTCAATTATTGATCAGCTCCTGACCCATACTATAAAAAGGCCATGAAAATAATTGAAATAGGCACCGTTCAACATTTGTTTTAAAACAGATTTTTTTCTTATGGTAATAAACAATCCACTTTTAGAGCAGTTTCCTGCTGTTTTTTTTTTAAGAATTGGGGGTGGTGTTGGAAATAGCTGTAATTTTATATTACAGAGTTTTACAAAAAGCCTTTTGGTGGAGACAAGATTGTAAAAATATCCTATTCCATGTATGATTGAATTATTATGTAATTTTAAATTTACAGTTGAGACAATAGGCAGTATTGCTCATAAATAATGTATTTTAGCTAAAAATTCAGATAATAGATACAAATTATACCAGGATATAGTAGCTTTTTTCAGAGGTGTGTCAGTCTTGAACAGAATAAACATTTAATAACATTAATTAAGTATCTTAAAGGTCACTGCAAGCAGCAGGCTTTGAGAATCCTAGTAGCAACAATGAATCCTGCTGTATGTTTGAATATTTGCCAATAACATTTAAATTGTTTACCCAATATAAGTTACAACAAAATTTGAGCAACTGATCACATATATCTTACTTTTAACTCTAATTATGTTAGGAAGCATGTGAAAAGAAATCTCTGGTGTGTTCTTGTGTCAAACTCCAATTCATCCCAATCCATATGCTTTACCTCAAAGTCGTGTTCTATGGGCAGCACAAGTCAGTGAACTGTAGATGTGTTTATATGAGTAAGGAATGAATAACCACTTTTTATGTAGGCATTCACAGATATTAACAAACATTACATCTGTCTCCAGCCCATTTAGCACCATGTGCCCTTGCTGGAATGGTGAGGTAAGCCAAGGGTGCAAGTGCCTGTCTGAAATTCAGACATGCCCAATACGGATGGAGTTTTCTGCTATTGAAACAAGTGTTTGAGTTTCTTTCTTAAAGAAAAGACAGTTGAACAGAAGTTATTTTATGTCCATAGAGTAAAGGCCTCCTCCTCTAGAATGAATTAATAGATGATAAAGTTGGATTTCTTCCATGTGCCTTACAAAAGGAGTAGCTGAAAGCGTAATACGGTCACTGTGTGTGCTGCTGGCAGCACCTGATGGACTGTCAGGACCTGTCATATTAAAATGTCTGTCTTCTATAAGCATGTATTATTAGTGGTTGCAGTGAGGCTTAACACTTAGCACAAAGATTTTACTAAAAGCCAGCCAAGACGACAGACAAGTCTAAACAAAAGTGTGGAATTCTGTTCAAAACCAAGGGTCCTGCCTGTTGCAGCTTGAGATAGCCCAGCACTCCCCAGCTGGCCCCCACCACTGACCAGTGGGACATGAAGTCCCTGTGCCCTGTGTCACATCTCCTGGCTTCTGACTTGTCCAGGGTACCCCAGGGCATCTCAGCTGTCGCAGCTGCGTATGACTGGGCTGGCTGAAAACATCTGGAGTGTGTATTGGCAGCAGTAGAACTTTAGACACCGAGCATGTAGACACCAAACATGTAGACACCCTCATTTACGAGTCCTCCTCTTGAACTAAATCCTACCTGCAACCTGTCTTTTTAAACATGTGACCTTGTATTTTCCTATTTCCGTTCAAAACCTGGTGTTTGTGGTATGAAAAAAGTAATTTGAAACCTTCCTAGGGTTTTCTAAATGGCACTGATTAAAAATTTCCCTTCTTGTTGAGAGCAGGATGCTTTAGCTTGTTGAGGGGAAACTTTTCAGGAAGGAAGTAGAGTCTAATCTAAGCTACCTTTTCAAGTCACTACAAAATATGTCTAAGGTTGGATTTTATTATTTGTTTTAATTCATCCTCTTTCACTTTTAGATGCAAGTTTGGCTAGGTTTTGGGTTTTTGTTGGGTTTCCTTTCTTTGTTTTTTTAACTGAACCTTGTGTTTGTTCCTGTATGATGAATGGTTATTGTCAACATCAGGAAACTTCAAAAGCCCATTGCAGAATTCACAACTGTATCTTCCATAGAGCTGTTCACAAAAGTGTAGGAGAGATAATAGGAAGAATCAATATTTCTTTATATTTGCATAAAGAAATCGTAAAAGATGCAGAGGAAAGAGGGGGATAAGAGACAAAATATGATTAGAACATATTCTTGAGACAATAATCCACATAATTTTTTTCATTGTTGTTATTTCTAATTACAGGGGAGTGGTTTTCTTAAGTATGTGTATGGGTGTGAGGGAGAGAAATCTCTATGAAACAGAGACACTAATTTCCTTGTTATATTCTGAATATAAATGCAAATTCAGAGTCTATTTTTGCACCAATACTAGAGGCACCATGGCCATTGTGGTGATATTATGTCATGTTCATCTACCATGAGTTTAAAACACTTCATACATTCAGCAGGAAGACTAATCTTCATATCAGAGCTTAAAATATAATTTTAAGCAAAATTTTGTTGTTCACTAGGATTAAGCAAGATAATTTTTCTCATGTAAATAAAGCATAATGCCCACTTAAAGCATTAGAGACATTCTCCACCCTCTTTTCCAATGGAGAAGTAGAAATATGAGCTGATTCTGAGGACTAAATGTACACAGCAGCATCTGATGTGATATCATCCTTTAAGAGTGATTTCAGACCCACTTGTGCCTTTTGAGCCACCAAAAATCAATAAGACCTTTATTCATAGCTCAGTTTAATAGAGATAGGAGTACTTAAACTAAAGTAGTATTGCAGTGTGTAATAATATAGTATTTATCCACTTGACTCAACTGTTTTCTCCAAGTCCAAGATGTGGATTCAGACATATCTGAAACTTTAGTATGAGAAAAGTTTCTGTGATACTGTCGCTTACACCAAATGCTAATGATACTGATTTTCTAGACAGAAGAAGGAAGGGTTTCAGTAGAGTGGTTTCCCAAACTTTCTCTATTGAAATCTTTTTTTCTACTAAACAAACATGAAAAGTGCTTTTCACTAAAACAGAGAGAAGATTTCAATCCTGATGTCCTCTTCTGCCTGTATTTTGACATCTTAATTTAGTGATAATAAGATGGAATTTGAGATACTCTCTGTCACTAGGGAGTCCATGGACTTGATTTTAGGATTGTAAGGAAAGTTGTCACTTGGACTTTAGCAGTGGGCACTGAGACCCTTCCTGTGTTTTAATGTGCTGCCCAGGATTCATCAGAATGTATTGGATGACTACAATTTGAATATGAACAAGTGAAACCTCCCTGTAGAATTTGCTGTACATAATCCCATGAGCCAAATTTGGCTTTCCAGGGGTATCTAGTGACAATACATCCTAAACCCCTGTTTCAAGGATGCCCAATAGGAGAGATAGGTGAAGGTCTTTCCAGGAAGGACCTACAGAATAACTTTTCTCAGGCAGAATTGTGTTTCTCATCCATAATTCTGAAATGTCTTATGCTGTGATGTATGAAGTTTTATATCCTTTCCATTCATTAACATTTCTTAACCCTTGGGAATATCACAGTAGTAGAGTTTATTTTCCCATTCAAGTGGGAAAGAGCTGCTTCACTGTGGTTTGTGTCATGAAATGACATCATGAAACAGGAATGTGTTATTCTCTTTATGAAAGCAAACCCTGACTCTTTGTTGAAGGTGAAACACCCTTCATACTATCTCTGCTAGAATTCCTTTGCAAAACAAAAGCATTTTCTTTTTTTTTTCTTTTGATTAGTCAATGAAATACCAAAGGAATAATGCATTTGAGACAATATTTTAAATAATTATATTAATTACAGTTAAATTAAATCACATAGCCTAACTGTAATCTAGACTGGCTGAAACATACCAGTAGTGAAGAAGAAAATATTATTTGAAAACCCATGCTGAAGTAATCAGAAATGTCACCTTCTTCGCTCCTGACTAACTGATCTGTTCCTTAACTACACACATCCAGTAACTTTAAGATAAGAAAATCTTCATTACTCCTGTTTAGTGGCTTTTGTTTTCTACACTCCATTCCTATTTACTAAAACACACCACTGAGTCAGATACCCTGCTGTGATTTTGGTGTGTACTCCCCTCATGCATGTTTTAATAATTACAGAGTAGATTTGGAAAGGAGAATATAATCCTCATGCTCAGTGCAGCAACAAACCTCCTAGTCTGTATAAAGGAAGACATTAAAGTTCTTGTCTTAATGTACTGTATGTGTTTAGTGGAACAGACTTATTATTTTACACTTCTATAGATTTCATTGAATGAATTGCATGGAATGCTGTAATGGTTTGCAATGCAACATGATCTAAAACATTGCATTTTTAACCCAAGGGGACCAGCAGGTTTATTCTGTTTGCATGTGCTTTCCCCTAGACTCTGGCTGCCCTAACAAGAAATTCAATAAATCTGCTTCCAAACCATCTTGCACAAGCTTTGCATGTCCAGTCTGGGCCTGAGGAAATTAACAAGCGAATAGAGCACACCATCGACTTACGGAGTGGCGATAAATTGAGAAGAGAGCATATCAAGCCTTTTTCACTGATGTTTAAAGACTCCAGCCTGGAGCATAAGGTAGCTGGGGCTTGGTAGCTGCATTATTCACATTGTAATAAATGTTCACTGAAGTAGAGAAGCTGTAGGTTATGGCTTGTGTTGGTTTTTTTCTTGCTTTGTTTTTTTTTTTCATTTTGTTTCAGTTTTCAGGAATTGGGACTGAGCCAGAGTTCATAATACACAGTGACATGATGCAGGTGTTATAATGCTGAACTGATTGCATTTCATTGTTGGACAATACATACACTGAGCAAATTCACTTTCTGAAAACAACAACCGTTTGCTGGGTTTCACTTGCTGTGGAGTACAAGCAGTTTGCTGTTAGATGACAGGTTACTTTGGCACTAATGATGACTGAGCTTATTAAGAAACTGACACTTCTATTCAAAAATATATCTATCTATATTTATATAGATATGTTCCTTCCATTTAGTCATAGAATACATCTGATGTCCTCCATGCAGCTGTAATGTTTATTTCAAGTCAATAGTAATTTTTCAATGCTTTGTGTTCCCTGAAAAGGCTGCCCAAAAACTGAGACTAGTCAGGAGTAAGGGAATAAAAGGTGGGTATTTATTCGAAAGGCCTTCAAAGGTACATTTAGGGCAGACAAAGTCCCCCCAGGGGCATCACCCAAAATGGACAACGAGTCACGAGTTCTCCACACCTTTATAGGTTTGGTCCATTTGCATTTCAGCATCAATTCACCAATTCAAACTTTGCAATTTCCCCCTATCTCCCTTAGCTCTCTCTCCCTCACCCCTTTAGAAGCTGGGCCTGGGCAGTCTGAGTGTCCTTGAAGAGCAAGCCCAGAGAGGCACTGCTCTGTCTATAGAGAACAGCAACTCACAGGCTATGAAGCATACACACCAGGCAATACAGAATGTGAAAAATATAAGGGTTAAAACCTAAGGCAACATTTGTTTTAAAAATCCTTTTCAAAAATCCATTTCTTAGAGCTAAATATTGTTCGTGTCTTTGCTACCTCTCAACACCAATATGATCTCACTAAGTTCTATTTCAGTTTACATCCAGATGCAAGTTATGAGTTTAAAATGATAAGGCAATGGGAGAATGTTCTTTGAAAGCTGATGACACAGGGTGAGGTTGTACAGATCTCAGTTAATTTCATTGACTTGTATGCTACTACAGTGCAGCAACAGCAGGTCTGCAATACTGTGTGCACTTGACTGAAAAGAAATAAAAATAATGGAGAATTGGAAGCATGGAGGCTCTCTTCTCCATCATTACTTTAACTTCCACTGGAAAACAGACTTTTTTTACTTGACTTATGGGAGACTAGTCCTCAGAAAGTCTCATTTGTGAGAGTTTTATCAAGACAACTGAAAGAGAAAATTTCTGCTTGAAGTATATCTAGGACTTTATTGAACAAGCAATCCTGTAGAAGAAAAAAGAAATTTTTGTTAAAACAAAAATAAAATATTCCATTTCCCCATGAGGATATTTAGAGTGAGACACAAAGTAGAATATCCAAAGCCAAATTATCCACTCATAATTACCTGCTGAAACAGAAGATATGAAGATATTTCTTTCAGTGCAGTGCATCATTAAAAGCGGACAGGGATCCAGAGAAAGTTAAATCCAATATAATGTCAATTACTACCTAAAGTCCCAAAAATTATGAGTAGTCTTTAATATTTTTAAGGCACAAGATTAAAAAATAAGGTGAAAGAGCCTGGACAAAATAGCATATAACCCCCTAAGTGGGGGATGGTATACCTGAATTTTTTGTTCAAAGGAGGAAACAGCCTGCTCACAAACAACTTGCTGAATGAGCAAACTTGTCAGTGGTTCACCTTGCCCCACATTGCTATTTAATCAAACAAGGCCTGAGCATGGGCTGGTGTAAAGGGACACTGCCCAGAATCAGATCCCATATCCAGAATATAAACTTCCTTATTATTTTAGATTTCACAATTGTCAGCCACAAAGAAAAAAAATATAAGGGAAGTATAGAATTCATTTTAAAGGCAATTTAAGGAATTAAAAGAGAACATGTTCTAACCCATCACAATACATAGGTCAAATTTATAATATTAATAAAGTTTTAAATTGTATCTGGATGACAAAAAGTCTATTAAAAGTTAACATTTTTAGCAGGTTTGATACATTTTCTTCCCAGTAGGACATTTCCAATGGAAAACTGTGCTGCAGCATTTGGAAAATGATGCTTTCATTCAATATTTCTTTAGGTTTTTGTCCCTACCAGTAGGTACAGGCAATAGAAACACAAAATCCTTTCAGTAAAGTTGACTGAACTATCTTTCTGTTCTATGAATTAGTCTGGTTTCTCATATTATATAGGAGTAAAGTTTTAAAAAAAACGGACCACTGCTTTATTTCTTCTGGTACATCCATCTCAAAGAGCTGGATATTCTGTAATCTGGCCAGCAACCTCCTTGCTTCTGTTCAGGGTGCTGAGACATCATGAGTGTGCTCAGACAGGGATGGGGAATTCACTGGGATACAAAGGAATTATGTGGATTAAGGAAAGATGAATCATAGTGTCCTCTTTGTTGTACACAGCACTGATTGTCTTGTGGGACAGAGTGGTAAATGTCCCTTCCCCCCTGCACAACTGTGCAGTAATTACAGGTTTGTGTTTATAACCTTAGTTTAACCATAGGCTACAGGAAGTCATGAAAAAAGCAGTATTTGAATCATTTTCCTACAGAAAGTGGCGATTTCCTCCGTGCTATCTTATATTGCTACCACTTTCTCCCTTCTTCCTGTCCATTTAGGAAATAAACCACAGTCAGGTTTAAATTGGAGTATCATAAAGCTCTTTCAGCAGCTTTTCTCCCTGCTCCCTAACCTTTCCATCTGGAATTATGGGGTTTTTTTCTATCCATTAACATTTTGCAACTGCTTATATGACCTTCTACCCCAACATCTTGAGTTGCCTCCCGTGGTGTGGCTGGGAGAGCCGACAGTCTGTGTCCCTGAGCCTCCTCTCTCCTGCTGTTTCCCTTTGCTGCCACTCACCTTCTGCTCAGCACAGCGACAGCTTCAGCTTAGAGGCAGCTCTGAACTTCCCCCGTGTAAAATCTTGTGTCCTCTCGTTTAGCCATCACACTTTCAGGCAGTGCTGGTGTCTGGTTAATACTTCTTTCTGTAATCTGGAAGTACCTCTCATCCAAGACCTGGCAGTTTACAGTAGGCAGAAAAACCAGCACCCATAGCTGAGATGCTGGCCTAGAAGTGTTATGTTTACCTTGTTCAGTGAGAATTGTTTTAATGTTCTGTACCTCAAACAACAGAGAAGTGGGTAACCATATGAACAATGAACTTTTATTTCTTCCTCCTGCATTAGTAATGGGACTACATGATGTGGGGTCATAGCGTGACAAGAATGGATATGAAACGTCTTACTGGACTTCTGTTTAAACAGTCCAGACTGGTTTGAATCCTTTTCACTATAAAACAACCCCAGACATCAGGTTTACATTAACAATGAAATTTCTGTTTTGCATCCTTTAAGATTTCAAAAGGTTAGGAAAAAAATAAAATAATTCTGGAATCAGAATGCCCAAAACTACCATGGAGCTAGCACAGATCCTGGTTTACACTGGTTTAAATGACTGCTATATCACAGCCATTTAAGCCACTGGAACATCTTCCCACTCCTCTCTTATCTCATTGCTCTTTGTCCTTCTGTGGTGATAGAATAAATGTGTGTTCCACAGCAAGCAGCAGCGGTTACATTAGTGAATGGGTTATCTCCCTGAAGCAGTATGTGTATTTCCACATGAATTCTGCAATACTTCACTTATCATAGGATTTGTACAGGATCTCCACCTGGTGTAATTTACACATTCTTTACCCAAATGGGCCAGTCATTACTAACCTGTATTTCACTCATTAGCACTTGACAAGTTATTTAGAGACAGTTCACACCCAATTTTGCTAGAAGTCCTTTTCACAAATAGCATGTAGGCAGGTAGAGCAACTCATCACAGGAAAGTACTTCTGATGGTAACATGAAAACATACCAAAGGTTTCCAAATATATAATAATTTACAGAAAAATCTGATACTACTTCAGATTATTCCAATAATTAAAAGATACCATCATGATGACCTACATAAATATCAGCATCTTGAAGCTATCTGTACCATGTACTTTCATACAGGATAAAGCACAGGTACAGCACAGGGAATTTTACATGCTTGTAGGGTTTTCTTAAAGAACGTTTCCAATGTAAAGATTTGTATAAAGATATTCAAAGTTTTCCTACATATTTGTATTTGGATTAGAAATCAGGCTGGGCTTAGATGTGAAGCATTTACATATTTTCTGTGAGGTAAGCACACTGGAAATATCAAAAGAGCTTTGAATTTCAAAGTATGTGTTTTCTTATTTCAAATATTAGATCTAAATATCTGAGTTTCTCTGTTTCAGAATTTCTGACGGGTAAGATAAATAGAATTTAAATGAGTAGGAAAACAGTTCTGGTCTGCCTGCATGCTGTATCCTAGCAGACATGGATATCACCTCCTTCCTTCAACACGGAAATTTCTACTTGCAAGGAGGTCTGCAAGAGACACTGAGCAAACTCTGTGCCTGTTCAACAACTTTATTATCACTGGTCAACAACTAGAGCTGTGTCTGCCCTGTAGTTTTCTCAGGAGTTCATTTCTTCTCCTGCCTTGGACTTCTTGCTACATCTTCATCTGTCCCTCTCCTGTATTACAGAAGCTTTTCCACCATTACTCTGAAGAAGAAAAAACACGGTCTCTCTTTCCATCCATAAGGTCCTATCTAAGTCAAAGAGCAACAGGATAAGACCCAAAACCTTCCTTCCCAGTGACAAATATATTTTTTAGGTGAACATGTAAAGCCTGTTGTATTACTAGTGCTCCCCTTTCAGCAAGCCCTTGGAAAGGGGAGATGTGGGGAATATGCAGCTTTGGTCTTTCTTAGTTTCTTTCTTTCTTAGTTTCAGCCAGCTGGCTGGGCAGGAAAGCAGGTAAACATTTTCCTCTCAACAGTGCAGACCAATGTCTTAAACCCCATGGGAGCCCTCCCTGTGTCATGAGCCAGTCCCACCAGCACAGGTAGGTCTGTGGGATGCTGCAGTGAAGGTTTTCATTGCAGACAAGGTCACATCATAATTCCTCCTTCCCCTCTACACAGCTCTAGTTGGCTACATGCCTCCCTGTGCTTTTTGAAGGGCCTCGAGGCTTAGTCAGTCCTTCAATGACTTCTCCAAGTCATTAAGGGGTAGAATGCTACAGAACTGCTATGTTTATCATTTATGTCAGTGCAGCCTAGGCATGCCAACAATTCCTCATCACAATATTGTTACTGATTAGAACACAGCATCCATCCTTTTGACATAATGCTCAGCACAGCAGGCCAATCCATGTTTGTGTTTCATCTATTTAGTTTGCTATAATTTCCCTATGGAACTGTTGGGATTTCATGTTGTATTTTAAGGAACATACCTGTCGTTTTTCCTGTTCGAAAAAAGCCCTGGTCCATTATTTATGCAGACTGATGCAGTCCTCTTTTCTTGCACATGAAATCAGGGTCAGTGCCTCTGTACTTCCAGCAGCAAAATGAAGTGGAATTGCCTGTAAGCACTATCAAAAATCATGCCAAAATGATACTGCCAAAAGAAGAAACAAGTATAATCACAGGAGAGAAGGGGTCAAAATGAGGAACACCAGCAAATACCCTTCCCCACTTACTCATAACAAATGGGAGCAAGGAAGTGAGAATCTTTTTTCCATCTTGGAAGCATGAGACTGTTTTGACCAGAAGTTTATAGCTGAGATGAAGTCGCAACCAAAGGTCCTCACATGTAGGGAATATAGTCTAAGTCTAGATAGCATCTTCCTTCAAGAGCAAATTCTCTATAAAACCCTGTTCATAGCTGAACTCTCAATGTAAGTTCTTGACACATTTCTTAATATTTTTTTTCTCACTTATAATGCTTTCTAAGCATTTATAACAGCAGTTTGCCCCATTTCCAAATTCTGGAGACAGATTCTAATATCTAACTTTGACTCTCTTTTTGGTCAGTCCCTTTAAAAGTGCAGAA
This sequence comes from Climacteris rufus, assembly GCA_013398175.1. Classification (NCBI taxonomy): domain Eukaryota; kingdom Metazoa; phylum Chordata; class Aves; order Passeriformes; family Climacteridae; genus Climacteris; species Climacteris rufus. The sequence goes on from VZRZ01006608.1 coordinate 809,372, forward strand.
GTTTAAATAAAATGAAGTTACTCTTCAGAGCAGGAAAAGTCTTCAAAGGACAAACCTCTGCTGAATTTCTTATAAGGCAAAGAAAATTTTGGTGGCATCCATATAGGATATAGAGAATTACAAAAATATGCCTATGGACTAATCTTCATCTGCAGTAAGCAACTGAAGTTTAATTGAATTAGCAATAGTAAATACCAGCTGATGACTTAGCTAATGTTTCTACTTTAACTGATCCACTGTGGTCCATCAATGTATCTGTTACTCCTTTTCTTTCATGATTCTCATAAAAAGGGAGTGTGATAACATTTTCAGTGGTTTGATATGCTGGAGAAAATTTTTTTTCAATAAATCTTAATAATAATGCAATTCAAATAGTCTTTTACATTTGTAGAATGGCCATATTACCAGATTTCTGCACAGTCTCTGAATAAGTTAGGATAGAGAGTTCATTACCAACATCCCAAATAGTCACATAAAGTCCTAACTATGTATTTTTCTTAAAAAAGAAAAGTAGAAAAACTAACAGAGTGGTCTCAATTTGGCCATCATGGAGACAACTTTGTGCCATCACACATGCAGAGTCGCAGATGAGTCCAGTGTTTGTCTTCAGGTGAGGAAACTCATGGTTTCTCTAGTTATTAAGTATTTTATTAAGCAATGAAGCATTTAGTATTCTACTCAGCAGTAAAATGTCCTAGTACCTACCTGAGGATTTTTAAAGCATATAATTTTGAACCAAGTAGAAAAACTTTGTATTGCAAATTACAGAGTTTTGCTCTCTCGGTTAAAATATTTTACCAGCTTATTAATAATTTATTTGTTGTGTTTAATTTCAAAAAACAAATTCAGGTTTATTGATTCATTAGCGCTTTATGCTAATTTCCCCAGCATCTCCTATATACATCAGTCTTTGTGAAACTACTGCATGGATTAACAGCTAATGTACTTTTCTGTATTTTTTTTTTATTCTAGTATTCTCAAATGCGGGATGAAGTATTCAAATCAAACTTGGTGTGTGCATTTATTGTTCTTGTATTTATCACCGCTATCCAAAGCTTACTTCCTTCTTCCAGGTAAATGCAGAAATATATCTCTATATATCTGAAAGCACACTTGAGGGGACAACAGGATAGCACTTCTGGGATTGATGTGCAGTGAACCAATAAAATCTGCTTGTTCCCCAAAAGTGTTTGGAAATACTTGTTCACTTTTTTGTAACATTACCTACTTTTTCATCTGTTATTCAGATACTTTTTCATTTGTTATCTGCAGCTACAGGTTTTCAAGCAAGACAGCAGCATTTACTGTCATTTTGTTTTTATGTGTTCAAGCAGAACTACCACTGAGATAAGTGGAAATTTTGCATTACAAAAATTTGACAGAATGTGTCCTGGTGAAACACAATCCAGACTTGTACCAGTGCCTCTTTGCTGTGACTGGTGATCACCTTGTGTATCAGTGATCCTTTTGGGTTTGTTTCATAAATGCTATGTAATAAAATTGTACTGTTTGCTTTGCTGCTGACAATGTGAATTGCCTGACTGGGAAAAGCTGTCTTGGGCCGTTAATAAGCACAGAGGTGATCAGGTATATCTGTTTTCACTTCTGCTTTTCTCTAAGATTGACCTAGCAAAAACTTCCTATCAAGGTGATGAAAATGTGACATAGATAGACCTCTGTGTCCACATTTCACACAGTCAAACCTATCAATTGGCATTTTTGTCTACTATTTAACAATGAGATCACAAGAATGTGTGCAAGGGCTGAGGTCAGTTTTCTAGAACAGGACTGCTACTATAGCAACTCTCTGGTCCCATTTGGTCTGTGACAGAGCAAATGTTGAAATGAAAATTCCCAGGTGAACAAAATTGTCAAGTAGTTTCTAACACTCAGATGAACCTTAATTTATGGCTGACTGTAGACTGACTTTGAAAACACATTATTTGTATAAGAAGTAAGACCTTTATTGTGTAACAGTAATGCAGCAAGATTTCTTGGATCAACTCTGGAAGATGTGAGTCACCAGGTCTGTGTCAGAGAACATCAGTGGTGGTTGGGTGCAGGCAGGCAACTACATTCTGTAGCAGGGGTGTCTCATATATTTTGTAATTCTCAGCTGAGAAAGTACCCAGAGTAGTACCAGACCTTCTGCTATTCTTTATGTGCTATATTGCACTAGTAGGTTTGCTTGCCTTTTAAAACCTCTTCTCCCAATACACATTCAAAGTTCTTCACTGCTGGTAATGTTTTTTGTTTGTTTGTTTGTTATTTTTTCCTCAATATGTACAAAAAGATTTATGATTCTTATTAATGGAACCTGTTTTCCAAAAAGGTTTCTGCTGCTATATCAATCACTGTCATACCAGTAAAAAAAAAAAAAAAAAAAGGCAAAAAAAAGACATGTTTTTCTGTCTGCACAGATTCATCTCTGTTAATTCTTGTGACGGTGTCTGGTGCCATTGGAAATAGGAGGCGAGGAGTCACACAACCACATTGCTTGCAGCTGCCTCACTTCCAGTTTCCTATCTTGTCAGTAGTCTTGTGTTTTTTCCCTGAGGACCTTTTTGTCACTAACCTTAAAGAGGCTGTAAATACAAATATGTTAAAATGAAGATTAGATAAATTCCTACAAGATAGCCTTGGCTTCGAGAATGCCCCTAAAGGTTCATTGCTGGAAACTGGGAAGATAGCTGTGGAAAGGATATTTGCCACTATCTCTTTTGTAAGAGAAGTTCTGGAGCCACGTGGATGTTATATGGTAGTTCTTACGTTCTCTCAGGAGCTGAAGATCACTGTCAAGGTTTAAGGAGACAAATTTTGGTCTTATTTTTTCAAGTTCTCGTAGTCTGCTTCAAAAAATGTGCTTCAGTTTTTAAAAAGCATGCCTGTCAACAGATGAGCAACCCTAAAATAACAGGATAGGGGGTTTGAGTGAGAAGTTTTCAATAGGCCTAAACATATTGACTAGGAAAATAATCTGTAAGTTCAAATTTCCTAAGTTCCAGTTCTAAAAGCAATTCAAGGCATGAGCAATTGAACCAAATATCACAAAGTCAGACAGGATTTGGATTCAGGGAATTTTTGAGATAACTGCCTGCTCATTTGTTATACCTCTGGTAAATATCAGAGTAAAGTACTACAATGGAAAAGCATGGAAATAATTTCCACAAAACAACAAACAAACTATAATTCACAGTCCTCATGGTAATTTACTTATTTACTGAAAACACATTTAAGAGTTTTTCAGTGAATGCTTCAGATTTCTGTTGAACAAGGTTGACATTTTTTAATTGCTTATGTAGAGGTGTGAATACTTTTTGAGCTGAGTGTTTTGGTGATTTCTGAAAATTTGGTGGAAGAAAATGCTATTTCAACTGTCAGAGAAATTTTCTTACTAAGGTTCTTCAGGGAGTTTCCCAGAGAGTTTACCTTAGTCTGTGTGTTAAAGAAGGGAATCATATTTCAATTCTAATGTGTATGGAAGTTTCAGAATTTTATCTCAGTTTATATCTATCTCCCTAAGAATAAATATTTGATCCATTCATACTTTTTTTCCTGACAGGGCAGACGCATCCCTGAATTTAAAAATCTTTGCAATAGCTTTCATTCTTTGAAATATTGAGTTGGGGAAATTACACTAAGTGAGATAAATTAATGCCATATTTTTACCATAATTATCCTCTATGAAACCATTATATTACATTGCCAACCTTGGAGTGATTCATCTTCTCCATCTGAAAGTCCTGGGAGTTTCATTAATTTCCTGCAATGAACCTTTTATATGCTCACATAGAGCAAACTGCTGAACTACTCTTATTTCTGTCCGTCTTTCACTGGGTTATCCTTGTGAGGGAGAAAAGTAGATTTCAAATTGTTGTTAATTTAAACATCTGCATCTTCTGTTTTACATATTTTTTCCTTCTGGCTCAAGTCAGTTGATTTGGGACTGTACATGAGGAAGGGGGAAAGGAAAAGCTCATTTCAAACTTCACTTGATCTTGGCAGTAAGGAAGCCCCTGAAAAGAAAATCTCTTGGTCTTGAATTTCTTCTTGAATGAATGGGCTATCCAAGCCTGGTGTCCTAGTTCTGGGAGAAGTTCATGGACAGAAGAATATTATAGATTTTTGTTCCTATTCCTCTAACCTTGTCTATGTATTTTATTGCACTTGGTACACTGTCAGCGTACTCCTACCAAAATCTTAGCACAGATACTGGATTATTTGTCTAGAAGTCATAGTGTGCCAACTTCAGTTTTATTTTTAAATCAAGAATGCTTAGGCAAGAGACAAACACTTCAATCCTCAACTGAACAGCTATAGTGCAAGAGTTTTTGTTGCCTATATATTTATTATGAACAAATACAAGGTCTCACTTTCTCAGACACCTAAGCAGGTTATGCTGCATTTTTTATTTATATCTCAGACTTATGTCTGTGAATGCTCCCTTTACGGTCCCTTAATTCAATAGCAAGGGTCTTACGTGAAGAGTTTGGCAGTCCAAAATAAGACCTGATGTTTGGTGTCCTCAGGCCTGACCTCTTGAGGCTTGATCCTAATCTTTCTGAAGGCCTTAATTTGGTTTTGCTCAGAGCTGGGTCAGGCTAGGTCAGCAGAACTGGTAGGCTACATCTGCATATGTGGACTGTCTATATATATCTGAGATATAGTTAGAAACTATCAGTTCCAAATCGGATCTCAGACACTTGGCTTTGGAAAGCAAGAAGGCTGTTGCAGAATCCTTCTGTGCTGTGGGAAACTGAAGGAATTAATCTGACATGACTGTCATTGTCCACAACCCAGGATCAGAGTATAGCCACTGGAGAAGGGTGAATCCCAAGGTGCCTTCTATCTGCATAAATCTAAGAGACTGCTATGCAGTGAGATGAATTGTATCCAAAACTACACAGGTCTCGTGATGAACGCTCCTGACTCCTTTTACTGGTTCTCCATGAACATGTCCAGCTTTTCCCTTGATTTACTGACTCTCTTGGCTTTCCAAGGGCTATAGCACCTCTCCTATGAAGACAGGCTGAGAGAGTCAGGATTCTTCAGCCCTGAGTAGATTCCAGGGAAACCTTATAGGACCTTCTAGGACCTACAAGAGAGGTGGAGAGGGATATTTTACAAGGCCATGTAGTGATAGGACAAGGGGTAATGGCTTCAAACTGAGAGTGGGTTGAGATTAGATATTAGGAAGAAATTATTTACAGTGATGGTGCTGAGGCACTGGAACAGGTTTCCCAAAGAAGTTGTGGATGCCCTATCCCTGGAAATTTTCCAGGTTTGATGAGGTTTTGAGCAACCTGGTCTAGTGGAAAGCGTCCTTGCCCATGGCAGGGAGGCTGTAATTAGATGATCTTGAAGGTTCCCTTTCAACTCAAACCATTCTGTGATTCCTGTGTATTTTCACGGTCAGAAGCTGCTCTCAAGATATCATTGGATTGCATCTCTTCTTGATAGCCTTGGGACTTCCAGCAAGTCTTGAGACTCTTCCCATAAAACCTTTAGTCACGCAGGATGAAAGCTGTTTCTCCTGCTCCAGCCTTTGTTTCTTTATTATTCACTCATTCCTTCATGATACAGTTTGTTTTTATTGGCCACATTGTTCCTTGTTTCAAAAGCAAGCTTTACTTCTGGGTAAGCTGCAGGAGAGTACAGGATGTTTTTGAGAAGATCCAGAGTATCTTGTGTTCAACTCACACACAAAACTGACAAATCTTCTTGGAATGAAAAGCTGACCAATATGAAAATAACTTTTCATATTAATCCTATACCATCAGAACAATGTTAAAACTATTACTACATGAAAGTTCTCAATGGAAGTTAATGGAAGTAAATTCATCTTATTTCAGTTAGTTGGGGAACAGAACTTCCATTTTTATATTTTTCACATTTTGTTTCAATATGTTTTAAAATATAGTTTAGTACCATGAAAAAAAATCATCTTATACATGTATATCTTATTGCAGTACAGACATGTTCCAAAAAGAAAACTCTCTGTTAGTGATAGATTTGTTTTCTGTTTGTTATCTTTTCAACCCAATTTCTTTTATGGACTCCTACGTTGCAAATCTCATTTACTTTGTCGTCCTAAGAGTAGTAGTTGCACATATAAACCACAGCTGTACTACTGTACATTTTTCTGAGGCTTGCATTTTGTTTTAAAAAATCTTGTACCTTGATCATACCTCTGTGGTAGCTTGATTAATTTAAATTAGGCTAAAATAAATTTTGGATTTTAGTGTTATGTTCAAAGACATTGAACTGCCTATTCTATGTATGTACTTATCAATAACTGACAAAAGATCGCATTTGCAAGAATAAAATTTATAGGGTATGCCAGACAGCATGTTTCATTTGAACATTTGGATTATAGAAAACTTTTTCATATGTTTTATTTTAAAAGACTTCCATGAAAACAGTAGATCAGTTCTTTTGTTCTTTTAGAAACCAACAGGATTCTTAGCTGGAGTTGACTCACCAATAATTAAAATGAGGGGGATCTTCCATTTCTGTAATTAGTCTGTCCTGAGTTACTCCAGGAAACAGACTGCATTATTGCACTCACTTTAGAGTCTGTGACCCTCAGTAGAGTATTAGTTTAAGACACCTGTGATGTGATATATACAAAATAATACTCTACTAAAGAGCCCCCAATCCAGCTCATACACACATGGCATCAGAATCCTACAGGCTCAGCAGAATTGCTCTGAAAAACACTTAATGGACAACTGAGTCACAACAGAAAGGACATTCCTGCACTTGAAATCTACAGAAACAGACAGAGTCACTGGCAGCGATTTATTTCCCTGGCTTTTTTATTCAGCATCAGTTTCTCAGCTAGGTACTGTGTGGAATAATGTCAGACCTATGGGACAGAGGCAAAACTTTCCTCTCTCTGGGTTTTTTCCTGAGACTAATGGTCTCAGATTTATGACAACTGATTTTTCTTAGCCTTATCTGTTCACACATTTATTTTTATTAGCAGAGGCATTGTGTTGAGGTTTCATGCTGGATTCTCTTTTTTTTTCTTTTCCCCAGGGTGATACCAATGGTCATTCAGTTTTCTATTCTGATTATGCTGCACTCTGCTCTTGTGCTGATCACTACGGCAGAGGACTACAAATGTTTGCCCTTAATGCTCCGGAAAACTTGCTGCTGGATTAATGAGACCTACCTGGCAAGGAATGTCATTATATTTGCATCCATTCTGATTAATTTTCTTGGAGCCATCATCAATATTGTAAGCTTATAAGAAACCAAAGAATATTATACAGGAAAAGATGATTTATGAGTTATTAAGCTTTCTATGGGACTTCTTAACTATGTCTATAAGCCAGCTATGATTTAGATGATATAAAAAAGGCAAAGTATCACAGTTTCAGGAAGTTCAATCCATTGCTTAGTCTATGTATTTCTGAAATATCTAATTATTTCTCCCACATGAGTATCATCTATTTTTCTTTTCAACATATCCACCCTTTGAGGACCATTTGTAATTTTCTGACATGCTAACATACTTTCTTAAAGACTGTCAATCCAAATAATGGTAATAGATATTAAATTCCTCCTTTCAGAAGTTCTCAGGTCTTCTCATAGTTCTACTATTACTTAGTTTAAACAATTTTTTAAATAATAATTAAAAAAAACCTCCAGTGGACCCCTGATTATCCTGATGTATTCAGCAACATGAGAGAGCTTTGCATAAATTAGGCAGATTATAATGTCAGACAACCTGACAGGTGCTGAAGTCTGAGCCAAGAACATGGTAAATGTCTCACTGATAGATTAAAAGTATCACTAAAGGGGAGAGTAAAATGAAGAGTGCAGCCACTCATTCCTATCATTACAGAAAAAATATAAATACAGTAAATGACAGGAAGTTCAGGTGGGCTGAAAACTTCCTGAAGACAAGGACAGTGTTGCATTATATTACAGATCGCTAAGCAGTGTTGTAGAATTTAAAGGTTTTTGAATCATACTTAACAAGTACATTTCAGGAAGGATTTTGGTAGAATTCATCTTTCTCTTGAAGCAAGATCTCTAACACACTACCAAATTTGTTATTTTCCTTGACTTCTTGTGCATTATTTTTTAAGATTGTGTTCTCTGCAATCTTCTGGGTTGGCTAATCCAAAAACAGTCAAAAGAAAATTACTTTTTACTTGTCATGCTGGTGGGTTTCTATAAAACAGTAAACAATTATATGTATTGTCATATATTTATATGGACAATGACTTGAGTCACTGACCTCTACAGGAATTCACAACATTCGTATAACCTCATTATTTCATACATCAAAATTCTTCCGCAAAAACAGTTTGTTCAGGAGGGGTGTGCATGCGTTTAAGAACAGGTAATTCATCTCAGCCTTGCATCTATATGTGTCCCCCAAGTTCAAATGCAGCCAGTTAGAGGGGTCTAAGACTCAGATGCTTTCTAAGAAGAGCCTTAAATTTAGCCTTGGTTTCACCAGGGGGGCGAATGAGCCTTGTGGTTCTTTACATCGGGTGCATTGTTATTGTTACAAAATTTAAATAAATTTTCGGATCCTAAAAGCCTTTTAAAAATCACCTGTAGTTGTTCCTGTGGCACTCTCCCCTGCAGAACTGCTGCACACCTCACAGACCTTCGGTAGGTACCATTAAATATTTGGTGTCACAGAAGATTGCACAGCCAGCCAGGTAATGGTACTGCACTGCAGAAGTGGCTGAATTGCTGAAAGAGCAAACAAAAGAGTCCCAAGTTCAAAATTAATTAGACTTTAATTATAAGAAATTGGGCCTCATTAAACAAATTCTCTAATTCTGTTGGAAAGAAAGACCTGTAACAAGCTTGTATGTACTGGGTTGACGAAATGACCTAGTATAAATATCCAGATTAAATATGTAAGAGGAGACTCCATTGGCTTTAAGTGTCAAAACATGAAAAAAATTTTTTTTTATCCTGTATTCTAGGACCATAATATATTGCAACTCAACACTGCTGTTTTCTTTATATTTAGTACACTTGGCTGGAAATACCATTAAAAGGATTGTAGGTCATAACAGCAAAAGGCAATATTACATTATCAAAACCATTGTATCATGAATTAATTTTCATTCCCTTCCATTCTAAGCCTCACAGTTGCTGTACTGCAGCAACATTATGTTTTGGTACAATCAGTTCTGCGTGATGCCATGGAAATGAAGGGTATCCAGAAGGACAACACTATCCATAACAACATAGCATGCAAAAACTTCTTGCAGAGAAGGGCACACATGTAATCTGATTTTATGCTCCCAATTAGACAATTTTCTCTATAGTTTATAGCAAAGTCTAAGAATTTTGAGGGTGTAATTCTTAAGAGTTGAACATCAGTTCTCTTTAAATCCCAGAGGAGCTCATCTTTCTACTTTGACAAGAGAGCATAGGGAGGTTATTCAAATGTCGAATATCTGCAGCACAAATAGCTCCACCCTTTCCATTTCATCTCCGTGATTTGTCTTCTTACTGCCCATTTATTCAGTCCTTGGTGCCAGTCAGGGAGCTGGCGTGGAGAGCAGGTCAGCCAGTCCCACCCCTGAACCCAGCCAACCACACAAGCAATTAGTCACTGGTGCACAATATAACTTTGACTGTGTTTTATCTCTTCACAGCTATGGTGTGATTTTGACAAACCAATAGCCTTGAAGAACCAGACATTCAACTCATCTGCTTCTTTTACGGACATCTGTTCCTGTCCTGAGGTATTTCTGAGGGTACTTTTGAATGTAAGGCTTGGATCCACAAAGGTTGTATGGCAACCACTACCTGGTGGTGGAATCAGGGGCCTCAGCTCTGTGAAGAAGGGAACATTTGCATCTAACCATATGCTTTGATAGAACAGCAGAGGCTGGTTACAGAGGAATTAATCTCATCATCTAATGGGGCATTACAACCAAGATTCAAACTTTGAACTTGGTACAGAACCTTTGTGCTGGAAACATATCCAGCAATGATTCAGTGAACTTAGTGCAGTAAAACATACTACCTAGTTTGTATGAATCTGATGGAGAACAAAATTTGTTACATAGCAAAAACAGCGGTTAGACTGCTGTGGTTATTTTAAGTTTGGTTTTGGAGGAAAAAAAAGGTCCTCTCTAAGATGAGCAAGCAGGCATCAAAATCAATGTGTTGGTCATGTGTAGATAAGAGATGTATGTTGCTCAGAAAGTCATATGGCAGTATCATGATACTGCCAGCAGCATGCTCTAAACAGCAGGGATGCAGACTTTCTTACAGGGAGATTGTACTAAAGAAAAACTGTATGAGAAAAATGAGTAGGATCTTTCCTAAAGCTGTGTGATAAGAGTTAATTTAGACTACATTTGGACTGTGGGTGTTGTTGTTGCTATTTTAAATCTGAACAGCTCATGACCATGATTGTCTTTCTCTACCCAGTATCAGCTGCACAGATCGCATTTGACAGATGACTAATCATTGAGAAAAATGAGACAATGAAGAGATTAGAAAATTAGATATGAATAAAACTTCCAGGCATCACATTTTAAGAGAGTAATGTAACCAAGCTAGACCTGCAATATTAAAAAATAAAAAAAAAAAAAAAAGAAAAATGCCCCAAACTGTGGCTTTATCATCTCTTTATGAAGCATGGCAAAAGAATTAAAGCAGGAATATGATTCCCCCTGATTAATGTGGGTCTTGTGGAAATTCAGAATCCAAAGGAATATAAATTGCTTTCTCTCAGTTGACTTTTCATTAGTGAACTACTGCATGTAGCATGTTTCCCTTTCCTCTTTTAATTATGTAGGATGCCATTTCCCTTATAATGCAATGAAAATCCCATAACGGCATAGAGAAGGATGTCTGCTGGCATGGAGGTGCCATGAAAAACAGAGAATTTGTAATTTCACATTCTATTTTAGCAAAACCCTTCTTTTCAAAGTGCCCTGGACCCTAAGAGGACTTAACCAAGCACTGAAATCCAAAGCAATCTTTTATATTTCTGGTCACTTGGTTATTTACAAAGATGCTTATCTCTGATCACAAAAGTAACCAGTGCTGTTTTCTGTTCAGTATTTTGTCTTCACTGGTGTACTGGCAATGGTGACTTGTGCAGTCTTTCTTCGTCTCAACTCTGTCCTGAAGCTGGCAGTACTTCTCATCATGATTGCCATCTATTCTCTGCTGACTGAGACCATTTATGCTTCCCTTTTTCTGCAATATGACAACTTTAACCACAATGGAGAGTAAGTGTTCATAGCCCCCTATAGGAACTGCTTTTTTGTAAGGCAATGGGTCAAGTCTCAACAGAATATACATGTATTGGATAGCACCAGAGTTAAGTATGAAGTCATGGTTGCAAAAGGCAATACCTAATTCAAAATTATTTATAATGTGATTATTTCTCACTTTATTAAAGTGTTAATTTCATGAGAACATTTAAATATTGAGCAGGGTTTGTCTTTTATGTCTCCTATAGTCTATCAATGTTGACTAAAAGCATGCATTACAATGTGCATACCTTGGTTATTTCTATTCTTGAAAGCTCCAAAGATACTGATCGAAAATCACACCCCCATTTAAGAAAACAGGAGTGAACAATTGATTTTTTAGAATAAAATCCAAACAAATAATGTGCAGTTCTCAAAGATATAAGGAACATGGGAGTGATCCTGTTTTGTATCAAAACATTTGAAGGACATATTCCTCCTCCTCCTCCTCCTCCTTCTCCTCCTCCTCCTCCTCCTCCCAGGCTTCCTTCCCAACAAGAGGAATTGAAGAGAAGGACAGAAGAACAACAATAATTTTCAGTCAGAGATGCAATAACTTTTGCAATAACTGAATCTAGAGCAGCAGAAATTTAGATCCTTCAGTAAAACCCTTCAATCTTTGATACCTGACCAACTTAAAATTTCAATTACCTGTGCTTGTAAGTGTATGCCAGATAAAGATCCTCAGAATGAGAGAAAAGCAGGGATTTGAGGTACAAGTCTCACAAAAGCCACATCCTTACACACAGTGAGGCTCTGCACTCATATCTTTCCTTACTCCCTTCCTACAGTAGCAAGTTACTAGAGATTTGGGGTGCAAATCCTTTTTGCAATGCTAGTTATCCTCCTACAGACATCTCACATATCCAGAGCACACCCCAGCACAAATGTGACAAATAGCAGTAAGCAATATTTTGACTAAGTAACTAGAAGTAAAAATCATGAAAAATGTTGCTAATCAGGCAAAGAAAGATTCTCTTTTGTGTGAAAATCTTGAAGAATTCAGAGTAGCATCTATTTTCTGTGTCAGTGAAACTCTCTACTGACTGTTATCACAGAAGAATAAGAAAGAGAAAGGAATATTCTCTGGAGGAGCCAACAGCACAGGACATAGAGAAATCAGCTGAGATGCTCCAACTCACAACAAGGATATGAACTTCAGCTCTGATATTAGGGAGAATGAGGTTTAAGATGGTGTGCCCTGAAAATTATTCGGGTTTTTAACTATAACTGTTGAATAAAAGGGTTTGCAACTCCCTACAAAACCGAACTAGCTATTGTGTCTATAGCTACAACACCACAACATGCAATAACAGATGAGTTAATAGCTAAGGTTTTTTAGGCTGTTGCCTTTAACCAGTGTCCAAGAGGTTCTTTTGGAATGCATTCTTTTGGAGGTTGTATTTCGGACAACTTTAATATAGGAAACATTTGAATTCCAGCATATTTGCAGATGACAAGGATGTTTCCTGCTTGCTTTTGCTCTGTATTGATGAGTTATCTCTTAGCAGCACATTTCCAGCACAGTAAATTCATTAGGACCACAAAGTCAGTTCAGTTATCTCTCTCACAAGAAAGTTTCCTTTTGGTTTAGTCTCCATCAAGTTCTGTTCTTTCTCTCTCTGTCGTAGGAATCCTTCTCTGACAAATATAATCTGACACTTTTTAAAAAATTACTATGGAAAACAGATCCAGTGTCTGGACTTTGCTTTGTTCTTAGATCTCAAGGTAGACTAAAGACTGTCCAAAGTCTCTCCCAACTTCTGGTCCTCATTTACTCATTTATTAATTTTTCATTCTAACTTCAAGCTTTAACCGCCACTTAACAACTTCCTTTTCTCATCTCCCTTCAACAAAATAATTGCCAAGTACCCCTGTTCAATTGACCTTCAAATTTAGTTATTTCTCTCTTTTGTTTTAGTTATTTCTCTCTTTTGTTTTACTATAAGTTTGGCTTTACCTTTTCCCCAAACTCTTTTGCCTGTTCTCCTGGGAAACATGCTTTTTTAAAAACCCCTGGCATACAGAGATACTTTCTTTGGTTTTTATTCATCTTTCCACATAACTACAATTTCTCTTCATATTTGAAACACCCTGTTACTGTTTTGAACCCCTTTCACCTTATTTTGTCACTCTTTCTTCGTGCTCCATGCACAGCACCTCAATGATTCCATACAGCAGATTTCACACAGTCAGGACCTTCTCCACTCATTTTTGTTTCCCTACTGTCCACAAGGGTTTCCTTTACCTCCCTTGTCACAGGCTTCTCTGTTCTCCCCTTTGTGGCTGAGCAAACCCTAAGTACTCTTTGCCATTTTTTTTCATTCTCTTTTCATTCACACTTCCTTTCTTGTCACCTCCAAACCCCTCTCACAAAACGGGGGTGTTTAATTTCAGCTCCTGTCTTAGAGTTCCTCTTTTATCTCTAGTTTCATTCACTGGGCTTTTACTTTCGCAGCCTGTAGGCTACAATTTAGTTACTTAAGTCGTGTCTCCAAACAGTGAGCACTCCAATTACACTCCTGTTTTCTTGAGCTAATTACTGCTAAATTAAATTTTCAAATACAAGGGGTTTTTTTAAAGAGCAACAAAAAGTACCACAGTGACCTATGAAATGAAACTTCTGAACAATTACAAAACTGAAAATCAATAAATTTATTTTACTTTGGATATGTTTTTTCCAGCACAGACTTCCTGGGTACGAAGGAGGCATCTTTACTGCTGATGGCAATGTTCCTTTTAGCTGTGTTTTATCATGGTCAACAGGTAATGCAACCATTTGCTTTAACCATTACCTTAATCCCTTGCAATTACAAGATGTGACAACAATTACTTTTAAAATATCAACTGCTTTTTTACCCACTTGAGCATATGACATTTTGCAATTTAATAAACCATATGCAGAATCTGATTAAAGAAAGAAAGCCTATATCTGACACTGCCTAGCATTCTTAAGGAACATGGGCAATATTTAATTCAACAATACACAAATTATATTGCATATTCTAATAGAAATTGAAGGAACAAACAGGATGTCATCATTTTAGAAAGTGCAGTTCTGAAGACACCTGACAGTTTCAGTGCACTTGAGTAAGCGTAAAACCAAAATACAGAAAGTGAATAAAAAACAGTAAATAATAAAACTTTTGTGAAATAACTTAATATGTCCATAAAGAAAAAATAACAGACTCAAGGAAATGAGTTTCAGTTAAGCATCTATACTAACTTCTCTGTGTCATGGACCTCTTACAAGAATCCTGTCACATAGACCTAGATCATAACAAGGATTTAAGGGCCTCAGAGCTTTCAGACTGACATCATTGAAGAGGAATTGAGAAACTGGGAACTGGGTGTTTCAGGAATCCATACACAGTGCACAGGGAGAGAGAAATATGACAAATTTAGATTTAAAACACGAAATGTATGGAGAAAAAAAAAACAGCTAAAGCAGGATGTTTTCTCCACAGCATTTCTGGCTCTCAAGCTCTGAGCTGTTGAATGTCAAACATGCTAAGCTGAGGCAGTTTCTGTTCACATAAAGCAAATGGGACCACTGTACTAAAGCTAGCATCAAGCACAGTTGCCTTTAGACATTGTCCAACCTGCCTAAAGATTTTCCCTTAAAGTCTATTAGGCTGATAAACACCAGCATTTTTCAATCCTCTTGGACTGAGGCAGTAAGAGAGGAATGATGCTGTAATGAATAAGGCTATATTTTACACTTTATTACAATAATTTTGTAAGTTTTGCAAGAACTTACAACCTCCATTCCTTCCATAGGAAAGTAAAAGGAAGTCAACATCTAAATATTCCAGTAATTTCCCTACTGTTTATCTTCTTTTTGGGGAATGAGTAATGAGTGAGTTGAGTAGGGGAAGCAAGGAAGGAAATGCATTTTGCACAATGCATAGATTTAAGCTTGACCAAACAATGTACTGTGACATATCTTTATCAAGACATAAAGTCCACTTAGGAAAAATATGGAACAAATAAGAACTGTATGACCCAAATTTGTGATAAGCCTTATAGTATTCCCAATGATTGTTAACATACATCAAGATACAGATCTCAGGCTTGGGAACAAGCCAAAGTACTAAGAAAAACAATACCAGAGGAGTTTAGGCAGAGCAGGAATTAGGCAGAATCCAGGCAATGCTCTTCAGGATCCCAATTCTGAGTGTAAATGTCTGTCTTCTACAAAAGCCCAACCTGGGGTGTTTAAGAGTATTTTCCAGCCCAGAGGCCTGTTAGCAGAGCACAGGTCCTTTTCCATTTTGTTAACATTCCTTGTTCCATATAACAGGGTGGCTGCACTAAAACTGCCTTTGGAAATGCTCCCTGAGATGTGCTGACTCCTGCATGTTCTCCCAAATGATTCATAAGGCCACTCTATCAATTTAACAGCATCCAACAGCAATGCCCAGAAACATTTTCTTGTATTGTTCAATTTCTTATTATAGAGTTGACCTAAAGATATATAGTTGTCAACTAAATATATATATAAAAATTTCACTCAGAGCACATTAAAATAGTGTGAATTGAGGAGCACAGTAAGTCCAATAAAGCTGTCCTCCAGCACAGCTTTGCATCTCACAAGCTGAAAACGTATTCTGAAGTAGAATAGCTTAAAATGTGCCTCATTCTAGGTGGATTTACTGAAAAAGCTTTTTTTTTTTTTTTTGTAAGATTAAATTTATGAACCTTCAATTTGTGGATAGCTAACTATTGTTATTTATCCATTATGATTTAAACTTAATCTCAAATTTTGCACCCAAACTTAAAAATTAAAATTGAGAAAAAGCTGTGTGATACCACATAATTAGGTTTAATTTAATTGCATGTGGCAATTGTCTGCAGAGTGGTTGGGCTGTGCAGCATGTAGAGGACATAGTGTTAGGCTTTCTGTGCAATGCAACTCTCTTTTCTTCACTGACTGTTGGATTTAGAGATGTTTCTTAGAGCTACAGGGCAGGAAACATGGACATTTCGAGATTTATATTGCAGTCATTTTTATTGGTGCCAGTGTGCTCAGGAATATTTCTTTAGACAATCAAACAACCCAAAACTCAACCTTGTAATTTTGTTAGTTTTAGCAAGTATAAGAACTTAGCAAAACTTCTTAATATTTTCTATTTTCAAACCTCATATATAGCACCCTTTTATTTCTGAGCTGACAGTGTCATCTCAGCAGTCCACTGATGATGTAAGAAAAGTATTTTATGTTACCATGTGATCATAAATAACTAGAATGACGTTATCTAAAATGTAAAGATTAGCTGCTGCTATTCTGAGCTAGGCTTACAGAAGTGACATTTCCCTGTAGAGCAGCATAAAAAATCAGCTGTGAAAAACTGTACCGCAGCTTTTTGCAAAGCTTTTATTGTAGTAATATTAAACGTCTTGAAGCACCAAAGTACTGAAAATCCACCAACAACTCTTCTTTCAAGTAAATCTGTAAAATATCTTTAGAAGTCCTTGCAAATCTATAGTTAATGTTTTCTTCCCAGTTAGTTGGTAGAGATAAAAGTTATCTGGCATGGACTCCATCTTCTAGAACAAAAGGAAGGGCAAAGAAAACTGAAAAATGTTAGAAAAATAATTTAAAAATACTTTTCCCTGACAGCTTTTTTTGGTGCCATTAATTCAGGGAATGAATGGTCACAAGGTAGAAGATCAACATAGCAGTACAAAGGAGCTTGTTTATAAAGAGGGCAACAGCACCCAGAGGGCAAGTAAATCACTGCCAGGTTGCATACAAGCTTTGGAAGTTTATAGCAAGCCATGGTCACCTTTAGCTTTTAGGAAGGAAAGCTCCCTAGAGTACAGCCAACCTAGAAGGTCCCTTGCAAGGTGCTTTGCTTATTTTCTTCTGAAGAGTTTGCCATTCATCACTGCTGCTGACTACAACTGTGACCAAGATGAGTCACCAAACAATACCTGAACCCCCTCTTAGTCATTCCCACCCACTGCAGGCTTGTCCTTTATTTCAGTTTGGTATATTAATTATATTTCAAAAAAATCCTTAATCCCAGCCCCTATTGGTAACCCATTTGATGTCCCTCAAAACTGTAAAATTCATCTATTTGCTGGTATGATATGTTTCTCTGCTGGGTGTTATTATTCCTGGTTAGAGCATCTCAAACCTCACAAATGTATTTTCTCTTTCAGTTTACTGGCTATATATATATATATATATATATATATATATATCTCCATCATTTTCAATAATCCTGTAGCCTAACAAGTCACACTTTGGGCAAGTTACAGTATCAGCTGCCTTAAAATCTGCTTAAAGCTCTATTTCAGTGTAATGCACACAAAAGCTCTGGTAGTGTTTGTCTTGTCCATGTGCTGACACACATGTGCCTCTCTGGCAAGTGACATTATGCTTCAACACATTCCCTGATCCAGCTAGCAGACAGTTGCCATTCATATTTGAATGAATATGCATTCATTTATACAAACAATTTATATATATATATGCATGTATCAGCTCTTATATATATAAACAATTCATATATATGTATGCATGTATAAGCTCATATATATAAACAATTCATATATATGTATGCATGTATAAGCTCATATATATAAACAATTCATAAATATGTGTGCATGTATAAGCTCTCCTGTGCACAGCTCTTGTTCTACACACATACAGCACTGAAAACCATTTGCTTTCAGTTT
Source organism: Climacteris rufus (assembly GCA_013398175.1). NCBI lineage: Eukaryota > Metazoa > Chordata > Aves > Passeriformes > Climacteridae > Climacteris > Climacteris rufus. The sequence continues at coordinate 827,314 of VZRZ01006608.1, forward strand.
TTTGCTGAGGGTGTCAGGCACTGACACTGTGCATGTACTAAACTGTGATTGCAGACTGGTCCCATAACACAGGGACAGAGTATTCAAGGGGATGACAAATAGCAGCTTTTCCACCATTTTTTGGAAGATTTAATTTGCAAATAACTGCATGTTGCAACAGTATAACTGTTAATTTTAGTGCCACAGATTTGAGAGTCCTCTTTGGGAGTACACTGGGCTGTTATACACAGTTTTGCTGAAAGATGCTCATTCTTGAGAAGCATGTCCTTGCTGAATGTTTAGAATTACTCTTGTGCTATTTTCTCATGAAACCCACTTTATTTGAAAACACTTATGAAAAGGGGAACATTTATTTCATATCAATACCTGCCCTCCTGTCTGACTCCATCATCTAATTAATAGAGGTGTTTAAAAGGAAAATAATTTGGTAACATTTTCTTTCCACTGACCATAGCAGTACTATGACAAATATTATTTTGCCCAAGATTACTCTGATGTTCTCACTGTACATAAGGCAAAGAAATAATCTCTTTTTCTGGCAAGGAAATCAAATTCTTTCAAAGATCTTCAGCAGCTCTGAAGGCGGTTACATGGCAGGAGCTGCCTGCCAGGATGACAATACAATCTCTACTCTTATCTTGTCAGGTTTTATTTTTGCCTCTTTTTTCTTTCTGGAACTACAGCTTGAATACACAGCAAGGCTGGATTTTCTGTGGCGTGTTCAAGCAAAGGAAGAAATCAATGAAATGAAGGAGCTAAGAGAGCACAATGAAAACATGCTACGGAATATTTTGCCCAGTCATGTTGCCCGTCACTTCCTGGAGAAGGATCGGGACAATGAAGTATGTGGAAGTTTCCTGATATTTTTCTCTAATTAGTAAAAGAAAAGCAGATCTATTATGAAATTGTTGAAACTTAGTACTCAATAGGATTCATTGCACAAATACTGCCAACGTTTGGTATCTGATCAACACTGAAAAAAACTAATGTTTTAAAGTAAAGCTTCTAGGACCACATTTGGAGAGATGTTTCCATGTTCAGACTCACCAGTAGGAGACACAGGAGCCTCCTAGAGCAAGTCTAGCAGACAGTCACCAAGATAATTGGGGACTGGGGTACACAACTTATCAGATAAGGCTGAGAACTGAGATCATATGACTTCAAGAGAAAAAGTCTGAGAGAGGATCTCATTGTTGTCTTAAACTACTTAATGAGGGTGGTGCCAGACTCTTTTCAGTGGTGTCCAGTGACAGGATGAGGTGCAATGGCCACAAACTAAAACACAAGAAGTTTCACCTCAACATGAGGAAGAACTTTTTTGCACTGTGGGTGACAGAACACTGAGACAGGTTGCCCAGGGAGGTCATGGAGCCTCCCTCTCTGGAGATATTCCAAATCCACTTGGACACATTCCTGTGTCATACTCTCCAGGTGACCTTGCCTTGTCAGGAGGATTGGACCGGATGATCTCCAGAGGTCCCTTCCAACCCCATCAGTTCTGTGATTCTGTAGTTCTGTGATTCTGTAGTTCTGTGATTCTGTGAAGGCAGAGCCTACCTCAGCCCTCAACTGAAAAAGGCTGTGAAAGACTGGATATAATTGGTCCTGCTTTGAAAGCAAACTGTATTAAACGACATTTAGAGGTCTGTTCCCACCTATGAGTCTATGAAAATCTAGTGTTCATTAAAAAGATACAGGAATTTAACAGAATGTCTGTTCAAGTTTACAATAGCCCAGTGTTGCAAAAGTGTTTATTAGAGCCCTGACAGCGGAAGGAATAGGCTGCAACAGACCTGAGTCTCTCAAATCTTCAGACACAAGAGCACATTTTTGCAGTTTCATATTGTCCCTGGATTGCCTGTTTTTGGCAGATAACAAAACACCCATTTCAGATACATAGTTTGTGGCTATGCTCCTAAAAATGTTTGTGGTACACAAAAAAAAAAGAATTACAGTGGAGTATCTGAATATTCCTAAAACAAAGTTTGAAGAGAGATAAAGGAAAGTCCAGAATTTGTATCTGAAAGCAGAGTAAATCACTTAGTCCTTATTTGAAACAAGGTAAATACATATTACAATATTATATGTATATAAGGACTACTGTATGATGAAATTGGAATTTTCTTATGTCATGTTGGAATTATCTTTTGTAAAGGGAAAGAATGCTGAAAGATTCACATTACCAGCTCTGACATATCTATTCATCCTGTAGCAAAAAGGAATTAAGGCTACAATTTTCTGTTGTACATTTTGGAAGTAGATGTATCCAGATGAATTAGACTGCACAATGAGGAGTCATTGTGTTCTGATTTCAAATATCACCTAGGGAAGGATGACATAGTGAGAAGCTACAAGAAAAGGCACTTTAGAAATCAATCTCTTGAGAAATTTTACACTCTGCGGGTATGAAAGTGCCACAGAAACACTGCTCTGCACATGGGAAAATGTGAGTGTGAAAGCAACCAGGTTAAAATGTTTTATTGCGAATGCAGCAGACCCCAATACCAGGCAAGAGTGTGTTATCTGCATTATTGATTTTCAGAGAATGTGTTTCCTATCTGACACTTTCATTTATGTACAGTTGCATGCATAATAATCTTCAGAATCAAGCAGATGCCCCATGGATCATTGCTGATGCTTCAGTAATTTGCCACTGAATTAAATTCCACCACCCCTGTTTTCTGTAAGGCAATTTCCAGAGTAACTGTACTTGGGGATGATTTATGCATGAGCTGGCAGACAGCAAGATCTACCAGATTTCAATACAATCAATCCTGCAGTTCATGCCTGGCCATTAAGTTAATTTCTCTGCTCTCAAAAAATGAATTCCCAAGAGTGTACTGTAGCATTTTCTCATGGATGTATTACTTCTGTCTTGATGCTTCTCATCAAAAATAGAAAAACACAGCAACTGAAGACTCAACCAGTTTTCTATCTTCATGATCTGAGGAAAGATCTTCATGCCTGAGTGCGTACATGCTTCTCCTAGCATACATTGTCAAATCTTTCACAAGCATCCACAAATTAATCCACAAATTACCTTTTCCTATACCCATGAAAGGGAAAAGAGTGTCCTTAGAGGACGACTTCCATGACCCTGAAGATGTTCTTCCATGAAAGAAAGCATAAGGGCAGGAAGGGATTCAATCATGTTTTCTCAATCAAAGCTTTGTAGTGACTTTGGAATCTAGAATAATTTTCCCATTTTTATTGTAGGACACATAGTTAAAGAGCCTGGGTAAGCAGGAGCACTAACAGCATGTCAAAGTGCAGAGCTGATGTTCAGGAAGATTTTCTAGGGAGAAGCAGGGTGAAGGAAGAAGAAGGGCCTGAAGGGTTTATGTCAAGTGTATGGTAACCAGCAGTAAATCTTTTTATCATGAAACCAAAACACTAAAATTTGCCACTAACAAGAACATTGAGAAAAAGTACTTCAGGTCAAAATGACATAAGAAAAGTTCATAAACAAACATGGAAGTGTCCACCTTTGGGTAAAACTATGGAAGTTGATAATAGAAAAAAAATTAAACAAGGAATGTATATGATGGTGGTATATTAGCTAAAAGAAAAGCATACCAGAAGTTGTGGTGGAGCTCTCTCCCTGGATTTTTCAAAGTTGAAATTAATTTTGTTCCTAAAAATTAGCTCTAGTTCAGAGAATAACTGTCCACATTTTCACATATGTTATGGCACAAGCCCCTCCATAAATAAATCTATTGTTCAGTACCAGAGTGAATTAAATGAATAATGTAAGTGGAAGCTTATTCAGGCCATACTTGGTCCTAATAACCTCTTGTGACTGAACCCTTATAAGGTACTTTCTGTCCCCAGTAACTCTATTATTACCCTCACTTATGTTTCTCCTTTCTTTCAAACCCTAATAGCAGGAACACCTCCCAGAGCCAGGACATCAACCAGCTCCATAGTCACCTTATGAAAATCACAGTTTACCAGAGAGTAAGGGCTCTCTGAATACTTGTGAATAAACAAACCTGTAAAGATGTGCAGCAGTGTAAAGTGCAAATTATCCACCAGAAAATGTGATAACTGGTATTTGTACTTGACAATGAATCCTTTATTTCTTCAGACCATTCCCTATATAAATCCAAAGAATAATTTCTATTTCATTTTTGTTGGTATAGCTCCTTGACCTGAGAAGCATAAAGAGCAGGCTTTCAAAGACAGGGAAAACCCTTTATGTAATCTGCAATAAAAACCTTGAGAGCTGCCAGCCTCCACCTGTTAAACTTGGTTAACACTTAATATACTAATGCCAACATCACATATTAAGGTGTTATGCATAGAAAAAAATAAGAAAACTATTTTAATTGCAGCCAATAACATTTTCTCCCCTATGTTACCACTTCAATTATTTTTCTTCATTGTTCTTTTAGGAATTATACTCTCAGTCCTATGATGCTGTTGGTGTGATGTTTGCTTCTATTCCTGGATTTGCAGACTTTTATTCCCAGACTGAGATGAATAACCAAGGAGTAGAATGTCTGCGCTTGCTGAATGAAATCATTGCAGACTTTGATGAGGTAATACCAGCCGATAGAGAAAACCTAATGGTGCTTCAACAATCAATTCCCAAATGGCAAATATGTCATCTTAAATTATCAAATTTAGTAATTATTTTGCTTCCAAAAGTTCTCATAATTTTTTTTGCTCCGATTTGGTTTTTTGCCCTTCATCTTGCCAAATATTTGTCTGAATGACCTAGTGAGATAGAGACTGAAAACTACAGCTGAGTATAAGCATCCCTAAATAAAAGTACAAATCTTCTCTGGTGTATCTAGAAGAATAAAATGCTTGAGTTCTGTTGAAGAAAGAAGTATGAACATATTTGCAACAGTTCTGGAAAATAGTGGTGTAAATACAAGAGATAAAGTTGTTGTTTTGAAGATGTTGGTTGAATGAACCCAATGAATGTTAAAGGTAAAACAGTGCCAAGATGAATGTGAAGCACACAGCTCAGAAGCAAATGTTGGGTAGAGAATGAAAAGTGGTGGTGACATATTAGCTGAGGACATGTCTGGTCAGGGATTTTATAAGAGGTAAACGAAGTACAGGTGCTTGTTTTACTGAGGAATTCAGAGGCAAAAGGATTTTTTTAAATGGAAAGGACACAGACAGGAGAAATATTTTATTTAAGTATCCTGTCCAGTTTTCTTCAGAAAAGGAGCTGAGGAGGGGAGAAGATAAACAGGAGAAGTCAGATCCCCAATGTAGCTATTGATAGGTGGACTTAAAGAAAACTGGATAAGTGAAGAGGAAGTCAGGAGCAATTTGCATACTTGGTATTGAATACTCTGCTAAGTAGTTTGTAAGGAGGCTTAGACAGGTGGTATCATATCCTGCAATGAGCTCAAGAGGAATTAAGAAAGCAGACAAAGCATAGACCAAAGAAGAGCTTTAAAAAAACTTCTAGACCTGGAAGAATGAAGAAGTACTGCCAAAATTACCTAGCATAGGGAATTTTAACCTATATACTGCAGGCAATTTTCAGCAGAGTGTAGCCCTCCTGAGCTCCCCAAGTGGTAGAAATAGAATTTGAACCATGTCTACTTATCAGTGAGATTGGATCTGTGTGCCAGACTGAAATGGTCCAGACAGAAAAGGGAAGGGGAAAATGTGGTGTCATTGGTCTGTGACTTCCTCGTCCTGGGCACCTGCATAGGCAGTGTTTATAGAGTGGTTGCTCATAAAAACTGGACCAGGGTAAGATTGCTGACACTGAAATTGAGAGTTTATCTATATAATTGGTCAGTTAATAAAACTACTATTGAGAAATAGAATTCACATGGAACGCAACCCTGTGTGTTTTAATAGAGAGCAAAATTACTCCCTCATGAGAAATCTGCCGCCTGCTAAGCTCCTGCACTGCTTTCCCCATGGGTATAAATACCTGTTTCTAACCTTTGAGATCCAGCACAGCTGTCAGCATGCTTCTTGATTAATAGTTTTGTTTTTATTTCCAGATCTGATTAAAATGATTACCACTCAAACTTAAATTAATTCATAGCAATAATCTTTGCATTGAGATATTTTGTCATGAACATTCATGTAACCTTCACAACAAAATTCCTTTGCTGCTGTGGCAATTACTGAAGACAAGGTTTTAATCAAAACCCTAACACAATATTCCTTTCAGGCGCCTAACACCTGCTCTCTAATTAATAAAAGACCTAATTAGAGACTGTATTATGTCCCAGACATGTTTAGTTGAAGAATAGATATGTTCTTGGTACAGGTAGTCAATGAAATTATGTGATCCCCTGCTGACTGCTAACCTACTTGCAGCCTGGCTGTGTCATTAGTTTACTCTGTCTAAGCAATCTGAAAAGTGATATGCCAGTCAGAACAACTGAAAGGAGTAATCTTATCCATGGAAAAGGAACCAGAAGTCATTCCAGGTGCAACGTTTCAGGGCTAGCAATGTTTCTGGGTAGCAACGTTTCCATGTAACTATTGCCTGACACTGTATAGTGTCACTATTCCTTTTTCTTTCACTGTGTTCCTTGCCAAGGTTGCCTGCTGTTCTGTTCAAAACAGACCCAGAAGCAAAATGCAGATGTACAGCTTGAGAGCAGAACAGTTCTGTTATCCATGGGGAAACTTTGCTTCTCAGCATCATGTGAACACCTCTGGAGAGATACCCTAATGTAGAAATCTTAGCACAGGAGTGTAAGACACAGGCACCTGATGACATTTGACGTATCCTAGGTGATTTGGGACACTGATATGGGATCATCAGCTCCCATACAGCACTGTCAGAAAACTCGTGTTGTTCTAAAGCAAGCCATTGGAGGTTTTCAAAATACATCTTTCACTTAGTTGTTCTTTCCCCCTCATGGTTCACAAATCTTTTGATTTTCAAATTATCCAGTCTTCCTGTCAGTTGAGGCAGAACAGGAGGTGTTGGTTTCTGGACTGACAAAAAGAAACAAACACGAACATTGAAAATCTACTTTTATAATTACCTACTTCTTATATTACTGCAATCCTAAGACACATACAGGGCTAAACTCCCAAACTTAGAGACATCAGACCAAAAATTTAACACTGAAATATTTCTGCTGCTACTATGATTCTTGAAGGAATTGTTTTTTAACATCGTATGCTTCCTAGTGTTTTTAATCTATCATTTATGTATCTTAGTGTTACAGCTGGGATCTGTGCTTTAATAAGAGCTTTCTTGTTCACAGATATTTTTTTTCTTGCATTTTCTTTATCCTGCAGTGATTTACATAGTGTATATGACAACAGATATTAATATCTGTTGCCACAAGTAGAGGTTTTGACAAAACACTGGATCTTGCTTTTAGATTTCTTTGATTATTTTGCAGTTGTGTGCCATGTCCTGCAATATTCTTTTTTCTACTACTTTGTACATGTTATCCCAGGGTTTGACTTCCACACAACCTTGGCAGTGCATGAATTGCAGCATCAAGCCATTAGTCCCTTTTTAGATACAGCCCACATTCTAGTGTTTGAAAATGTTCCCTGGACTATTGTGCCAAATTAGTAGCCTATTTAAAATGTTTTAGCAAATAGCATCTGATTTAAGACTGAGTTGGAATGTCTTCCCCCAATATCAAAATCCATCATCCTGTCATACTGTGAAGAAAGTAATTGATAAACAGATCGTTATTTTAACAAGGAAAGAAGGTATCGAACAGGCCAGATAAAGCAGAAGAAAAAAAGAATCAAACAGAAGATTTGGAAACAATAATGAATGAGGAAAAAACCCATAACTTGAGATTGTTTTTTCTAAATTGCATCACAGCCAATGGTTTCTTTCTTTCTTAAAAAGAGTAATTTTAAATATTTATTATTAATTTTAAATTAGTGTGTTGTTTGCCCTTGCTTCCAGCAACCACCTGGAAATGAAAATATTACCTGTTTCTAAGCAAGACCATTTTCTCCCCTTGCCCACACAGCTGGTGCTTCCAGACTGCTCACAAAGGCAGAGCTACAAGAAATGATCTTTTTCTTTAAAAGAGCAGTTGGAAGATCTGCCCTTGTAGGAGGGAAAGGTACGCAATGATCTGTTCTGGCAGTTTGAAGAAAAACGAGAAGCAGGTCAGGTTTTTGGACTTTCCTGACTTGGACAGGAGCCATTAACCATATGGCTCTGTATTCCCTACGTGCAGTGCTGTGCAGGCTCCCATTAGAGACAGATGGTGCAATATCTGCACACCAACAGCAAAGCTTCCCCGCCCGGCGTGGCTGACCTGCGCTGGGGTTAGTTCAGTGGCAGGGGATATTTCATGGTATGCCTTTGGTATGTTTCTCCCTTCCAATGAAATAATCCCTTCAGTAGACAGGAAATTCCAACCCACAAGATGGAAAAAGAATGCAGAACAGTACAGAGAAAAAAAAAAGGGAAATATTTAATTAAATTTTTGCCTGACCACAGAAAGACTGTTTTTTCATTTAAGGCCCAAATAAATTGAGGCTTTAGAACTGAAGGTTTGAATTTCCTTTTCTTGGTGAACTGATTTTTTTCTCCCATGGCTTACTAACCATGTTGATACCTAAATTTATTAGATACCATATAGCATATCACAGAGTTTCACAGGGTATTTGGCATTAACACCAGCAACAAACACTACAAAAGCTTGTGATGAGGTGATTAATGACCACATCCTACACTCTATTGTCACTGATAGAATCCCCATCCTGAAGTCTGCTTAGGACTTTCAAGGAATGTAAGGCTGTGCTTTCTATTTCATGGAAAGTCCCAAGTTAAGCCCTAAATATGGTCTTGGAATAGGGACCAAACTGTCATGTCCACTTCATTCAGTGCTTTAGTTGCTAGATTAAATTTATTCTTCCTCTTCCAGATTCTCAGTCTTTATACCTACTTATCACACAAACTAACTATCCCAAATAGACACAGGGATTTACCACTTCCCACTGGTTCTTGGAATTTTCTGTACAAGGGGAAAACACATAAAAAATATATAGACTGAACGACCCAATGGACATGCTGGTGTCTAGTCTGACAGTAAGTAGAGGGAAAAGGGGGATACAAGAAGACTTGATCTCTTATAGAATTTCTTTGGAGGCATCTGCCTCCATCCATTGACTGTGAAGGATCATAGAACCATAGAATTATAGAATGGTTTGGGTTGGAGGGGACCTTAAAGATCATCTAGTTCCAATCCCCCTGCCATGGGCAGGGACACCTCCCACTAGATCAGCTTGCTCAGAGCCCCAACCAGCCTGGTCTTGCATACTGGTCTCATCACAGGAATTGTTGCTGCAGCAGCACTTAATTTGCAAACTGAGTTCCTCCAATAGAGTTTTAGGAACACTTTTAAGTGATCAAGTCTTCTATCCACATACACGGAGAGTTTGTCTTCACTAATACTCAGTGATCATACCTCAGGAAATGCAGGACTTGGATGCATTTATGTTAGGCTGGAATATGCACGTTTTCTATTATCTGTTGTAGGATTTACCAAACACCACAGTTTAGCTTGGATGCACTCAGTTCTAGATCAATGTTTTTCCCTAGAATCCAGAATAAATTTTGTGCCATGACCAACTGGAAGATGCCATGAGTGTAAAGATTCATTTTCACATCTGTAGAAACATTATGCAGTAAGAATTACAGAAGTAACTAATTTTTTTACATATGTATTAGTTACTAGGTGAAGAGAGATTTCAAGATATTGAAAAAATTAAAACAATTGGCAGCACGTATATGGCCGTGTCAGGATTATCACCTGAAAAACAGGTAAGAGAATAGTTTTCTTTAAGAAGCAAAGATTGTGAATATTCTGACCATTCATATAGAGAATATAAGTGTTGTCTTTATGTTGTTCATAAAGCTGGTTTTGCTAAAATAAAATAGACATTTAGGGCTTCTGGCAGACAGCAGTTACACTTCTTGATGAATTGAAATGCCATCTTGTGCTTGGAACAAGAACCATATGGATTCTTTCCTCAAATATAGGTTTATAGGAGAAAAAATATCCCTTTCAATCACACAAATGTGAATCTAGATCAGGTCTATCTATATCTTCAGACATACTCTAAAGTCACCACAGTAACACAGACTGCAACATGACTGACAACTTCCAATAATCGATGAAGAGAGATGATCTATTAACTGACAGCACACTTATGCAAGTTTGATGCTGCATTTATACTCTTTCTTGCTACAGCATATCTACAGACAGCATGATAACTATACATCAGAAAGAAAGCAGACCATCAGTTCAACAGAAGAACAAGCAAACTGAGGGGGAAAATCAGTCACAGAGGACACAGGCACAGTCACAGCCAGAACCTCAGATAAGTCAGAAGGGAGAAATCCATTCATAATTTGACTGGAAACAGGGTCTCCAAAGGAGTTAGATGAGGCTCTAAAAAATATCCAATGAGAAGTTATCTGTCACTGAAATATATTTTTTGGCAAATGCTCCCTCTCCCCAGGAAGAGCTGCACAAAAGAGGTGTGCTGCCCTGATCGGTCACAGGCTGGGAATCAGATCTACCCACATGGATCACAACTCCAGAAAAGCAGAAGCAAGATTATTGTGAGCCTTAGAAACTAGAAAATTTCCATCGTTTGTTTAGAATATATTATAAAGCTCATGGTGTGTAACTAGCTGAGCATCTCCCACCTACAGAGTAACAAGTGATGCTGACAGCTAGAAATTCACAAAACTAGACATGCCTGGGATTTTTGATTGTCAAAATGCTTCTGTGTAGAGATGTGCAAAGAAGGATTGAACACCAGGGAGGTATCTGGTTATAGCCACACAGCTTGTAACCACTTCCTTTTGACTCTTGATGGGGATAAAAATTCAAAGGAGGAAAGCTTCACTGCCTTTCCAAGACTGATTAACTCATCTCTTTCCTTGAACTATAATAGCTTAATGGAATCTTGATGTATGTTTTAAATGTACTTGTCTTCATGCATACATGTCTGTCACCTTGTCAGCACCTCAGAGGTGCAGGCTGCTGAGGAAGGTTGGCATGCTGTGAACAGAACGAGGTGGAGGACAAGGACCAAGCATGGTGTGAACAGAACAGGGTGATGCCAAGGAGATGTTCGGTACTGAGCACCAAGGATGATGAAAACTGCAAAGGGCTGGACTGCATGACCCAGGGAGAGACAAGGCTTTGTACTGTGGACTGGAAATTTGAAGAAAGAATTACCTTGTTTCAGAACAGATGAGAAGAGGTCATGTCACCACTGGGCCAAACCCACAGCTGTTCCTTACTCAGTTGTCTGCCTTGAGAGTCCCTGCTCCATCATCTGCTCTGTTGCTGTTCTGGGAAAACTAAAACCTACTACTGGTTCCCATCTGTATATCAACTGCCTTCTAGGAATGTAAATGTAAGGGAAGGAGCAGGGATTGACTTGATTGCCCTAAGCAAAGGCAATTAATGGGCTACAGAGGAGCCTCTTCTCTCTCCCTTAACCAGTCCCAGATTGCCTGGCTTGCCCTGTTGTTCCTGACACCACTCCATCCCTGGGAGCACTGGAATTCATGCTTTCCCTGGGTGACAGGAAAGGGGAATTACATGTTTTTTACTGCTTTCTCTCTACTTCTTGGTTACATGGATCAACCCTGGTTCTAACTAGATTTTGACTCTTGCATCCAAGCTATCTCAATCCTCTCGATGCTTTCTTTCTCAGCTTTAGACATATTTCACATGGCTTGCTAATTCTCATGATTGCCTATCAGATTATAGAGAGAAAGTTACTTTCTTTGGCACTTTATACTAAGCTGCTCTCTATCCAGGTATGAAAGTGTAACATAATGGGAAACAGTACCATTAATATCAACATACCTCTCTTGGATCTAGAATGTTGAGGCTGTTCCTATAGGTTCAAGATTAAAATACTTGGCACTTGGTAGGGATGGGTGCAGCAGGGAAAATGCAAAACTTTGTTAACATATTGGTGTATAACTTCTTCCTCAGCAATGTGAAGACAAATGGGGACACTTGTGTGCCCTGGCTGACTTCTCCATAGCTCTGAATGAAAGCATACAGGAGATCAACAAGCATTCGTTTAACAACTTTGAACTCCGCATTGGTAAGCATGGTTCAAACATGAGAATTAAAATGCGGTTTAGTCTGCCAGGATCTGACTGCAGTAAGTGCACTCCAGCAGCACTGCAAGGATGTGTACAATTTAGGAAAGTCCACATAGTTTATCCCCTGTTTTCCAATTGACTTAATCACAGGCAAAGTCAGAAATATTAAATTCTCCAATTACAGAATATTGGCCCTGACTTGGAGATTGCAGGAGCTCAAAGTTTCAGTGAATTGTGAATGAGGAGCATGATTAATATACTGTCTTTAGCAAGTCTGGCACCAAGAGCCCATAGATTTAGCAAAGAAAGTGAACTTGGCAATCTAGACCTAACCCCAAGACTGATACTCATACAGTCCATAATTAATCTCCCTGTCTAAAAATCTTCTTTGGTGAAGGGGCAAAAGTAGTTTCTCCTAAAACCTGTGAGTAGTACTTCAGTTTTGCACTAAAATTGAATTTCAGTTCTGATCTGACCAGTGGCAGCAGCTCTAAATTGCTGGGATGGGTAAGCTACCTTCCTGGATGGGATATGGGATGGGACATGACAGAATGTCCTCAATAAACTGCACATAGCAGGAATAATTTTGATGAGTTCTCATGCTGACTGGATCACTGGTGAAAACAAAAAGACACCTGGGAGAAACACATCCTTTACAGACAACCCTGCCACAGAAAAACTGAAATATATTCATCAGTCACATCATGGAGGGTCACAGAATCACTGTCTGATCTGCCCTTCTTAACGGTTTGGAACACAAAACTCTTAGTTCCCAAGATTTCTCAAGGAACAGGCATCCACTCTTAGTAAGTGCGGAACACATGCAAAGATTCCATAGAGCATGAATGCAACAGGATTTGAAAATATTTCTATCACAATTTTAAAAAATCTTAAAAACTAAAAACCCTAAAAAACTAAAATCCTTTTCCAAAAGATGTCTTACACGCTTGCTAAATGTAGTCTTAAATCACTGTTGTGGAAAATAAAATAGCTATTACTTGTCTTGAATTTATGCAACAATCTTTAAAAATATAGTCTTTCAACAACTTCACGGAATGCTTTAATATTTTCACTTCATGGAACGTAAGAATGCAATTTCTTGACTGTATAGCACTAACAAGGTTGCCTTCAACAAGTGTAGTTCCAGAAAAATCCTTCCAGAGAAATCTTTCCTACCCTCTAAGTTTGCACAAGCTTTGGCAATAATATGCAGAATAGAGAGGATACATAAGTGTTGTGATTCCCTTGACATGGATGTCCCATAAAATAACCCTGTGGAAATCACTTTTCAAGTTTTCTAGCTTTTTCAGATTTTTTTTCACCTTAATTTCTTTGAATAGACACCTCTTTCTTAAGCTTAGAGATAAGAGTATCTGAACCAGTTTTCATCTGGTTCTTAAGTGAAAATATGGCTTTTAGTCATCCTTGTATAACAGTTTATCTTCTCTTTTTTTTTCTTTTTTTTTATTTTATTTTTTTTTTTATCAGGGATTAGCCATGGCTCTGTCGTAGCAGGAGTTATCGGTGCTAAGAAACCCCAATACGATATCTGGGGTAAAACGGTGAATTTAGCGAGTCGGATGGACAGCACAGGTGTTAGTGACAGAATACAAGTGCCTGAAGAGACGTATCTGATCCTGAAGGACCGGGGATTTGCCTTCGACTACCGAGGAGAGATTTATGTCAAAGGTATCAGTGAACAGGAAGGAAAAATCAAAACATATTTTCTTCTAGGAAGAGTTCAACCAAATCCTTTAATCTTACAACCGAGAAAACTGACTGGACAGTATTCATTAGCAGCTGTTGTATTAGGACTTGTACAGTCTCTTAACAGGCAAAAACAGAAACAAATTCTTAATGAGAACAATAACTCTGGAATCATAAAAGGACATTACAACCGGAGGACTTTGCTCACTCCCGGTGGATCTGAGGCAGCAGCCCAGGCAGAGGGGGCTGACAAAACTGAATTGCCATAATCAGCATTGTTTGTGGGGTTGTTTTTTGTATTTCTTTTATATATAAAATAAATATACAAATAAAAAGGGTTTAATTTTTTTTAGAAGATGTGTGACTTTTTTTTTTAACTGATGTGATATTTCAATGACATTCAAATTCCTACACTTTAACAAATGGTGTCAGCACCTCACCACCACCAGCTGTGGTTAACCTCTGAATGTCCAGACACTGTAGCTGTAGGTCACCACTCTGCAGTGTCATCTACTTGCAGAAAGGGCCAAGAATAAATCCGTGACTGGAGGGATTTAAAACATGAAGTGTGTACGGAGCTAATGATGGCAAAAGAAGGGAATACTGTCACATTTTTGAGATGAAAGCAAAATGAAAGGATATTGAGTAGGTTCTTCTCACCTTTAATTGCCTTCAGGTAGATTTGTACAATTTAAGGTACTTGCTTGGTCCCCATAACAACAGGAAAAACCTAAACAATACAGCCAAAGGATTTTAAGGTGTGTTATCTCCCCAGGTGTGAGGATCTGGAAGACAGAAGAGACAAATCTTGTCTTAAACTCACTGGTTCCATTGAGTCTACTCTTGAAATAGAGGTGTCCTCCTCACAGATGGGTGACTGCACTGGAGATAAATTGTGTGTTGGTGTCCCCTGATCTCTTGCACTCAAGGCAGGAGGTCAAGGCTCTCCTGTGGGCACTATGTCATGCCCTTAAATCCTGTTTGCAGGACTCAAACACACTCCGGTATCTTGACTGGCACGAGACACTTCTGAACAGAGTTACACCTTGAATGACATGTCTGGAGCCTACAGATGAATCAATTGTACAGTCAAGGAACTAATCAAATTCTCTGGAGTGGGTTTCCAGAGCTTAGCTCTGAACCCCGTCACCAGTCTGGGTTCTCCCCAAAACAAGGGCTGTCTGAGGCTGTAAAATGATTATAAGTTAAAGTACAGCAGAAGATAAAACTCACTGCTAAGCTCCCACTCAATTTCCCCAAGAGAGAAGCCAAGGCTGAGAATGCCCTAAATTACATGTTTGCCAGCACAGACAGTCCTGCTAGGATGCTACAAAGGCACACCTCTATTCTACAAGCTCTGCATCAAAAGAAGGGTAACTTTTTAGAGTTTGGCTAATCAACTTCACCTCAGAAAGAGTAAATATATAATGCAGGTTCCAATATGCACTGATGTCATGATTCATACTGGGCTGTAAAGTGCACAGAAGCGAACCTCTCACCAAGTCTGTATGCTCAGAGAAGTTGGGTTTGTCTCAGTAAAGATAATCTTTAAAGTAAATCACAGACAGAAGAGCAGAACCTGCAATCACACAACAATACCCAGATGAACCACACTCAAACAATACAGTGCAACATACAGATTCTTTGTAAATACAAAGACTTGCTTTTTGCAGGCTGCTACCTGGTCCTTAATGAAAACTGGGGCTTCTTGGGAGCATTACCACTGGATTAGCCTCATTTTTACAAAATGGCAAATTTGGCTAGGACACATTGATTAATGCATTTTATAAGACACTACTGTTTACTAACAAAAGAGGTACCGAAACAGGAAAGTGTTTAATTGTAATAAGATAAAAAATAATATTTTTCATTGTAAAATACTGGGTTTGCAGGGCCAGGTTTTATCAGTTGAGTACCATATTCTGGAATAGATACTAATAAAAATGAATGAGTACATTTCACAGAAATTTGTATCACTGAACAGGGGATCTGAACACAGAGAGCAAAGAGCAGTCTGAAATGTTATACCCAGTGATGATGCTGCCAGTAACTAAGCTCTCATTCCAAATTTATTACTCCTTTGAGTCCCTGCAAATATAATTTTTATGCCATGCAGGGAAAGCTGAGCCTCTCAGCTTACCTAGGTCAGTGCTGATACTGTAGGAGATGAAGACAAGGAAGGGATGGCATCTGAAGTTAAATTAATTTTGTGTTTACAGTGGCATTTGAGGCACTAAATAAGGAAGCTTTGACTGTTGTAAACCGGACATTTACAGCTGTTCTCTGCTTCACAGCTTATTTGTGTGCTGGATGGGTTCACTTCTCCTGATCCTCTAAACATTTCATTCATGCTAATAGCCCAGCTGAACTGATTTTCTAATTCTCTCCATTCCTGCCAACCTCTGTAAAGACAATTAGCAGTGAGTGGAAGGGGTTAACTAGATTAAAACAGGATTGGAGACTGGAACTGTGCGGGCAATTTCACTGCTCCTCAGCATAGGCCCAAATATCCTGCTTATTATCACAGACAGGGATGGCTTTCTCTGTTACCCTTCTCAAAATTCCCATTAGCAAAACTATGTTCCCAGGAAAAATTGCTGGCTTGTGAAGCCTGAGTCCATGTTGACCAGATAAAGAGTTTGCTAAATCAGCTCATTGCTGCTAAATCAGTTCATTGCCATGAGGAATTCTTTAATGAGGAATTTCACCTGACACTGCTGCAGGTAAATCCCTACATGGGACTATTTGTCTACACTTTTTGGCTATTTGTCACCCCAGGAATTTCACTGTTTGTTCCTTTTCCAAGCGTTATGACCTTAGAATGTTCAGCAATGTTATTTCTCATTGTAGCATTTTCTTTCTGTGGAGCACAGTTATTATTTATGCTCTCGGTCTACTACATGTGCTTCATGGCTTTATGGCACTATTAGAGTATTCATCTTTCCCTCACAAATATCTTCAGTGTCTGCTGTTCACAAAGGATAGAGTTGGTCATACAAGAAGAACCCGTAAGGTCAAACACTTTGTAATTATGCTTTGAATCATGCATGCCTAGGTTAATAAAAGAAAATTGTCTTGATATCATAACTCTTTATCCAAACCAGCTAGCAAATATTGAGAGCTTTCATGGATTTTCCCCATTTGGAGGAGAAAGCTTTGGCAATATTTGACTATATTCTTTCATGTCACCTTACTGATTTCTATGAATGTGCTCTACAGCAACAAACAGCATCCAGTTGCTTCCTCAGAAATTTGTACCTCAGTTCTTCCAACAAGCTCCATGTCATAAGCTCTTAAATATTTTCTAAACAAACAGGCTGAAACCCACAGCTTTCTTCTCTGAAAATCCACACTCAATCAATTGCATCAAGGGCAGTTTATGCCACCTTTGAAGTACTCAATCATTAAAACAGATGAAGTATTGACCATCTGAACCAAAATCATTACTCTGTAGTGCTCCAAGTGCATTTTTTGCATCACTCCTATACTCTAATAAAAAATTACACCCATAGGAAGAGTGCTTGCTTTCAGGACAGTGGCGGGGTTTTGGTGTCGGTTAATTTATGCCGTTCACAAATTTTTATAATATCTATTCAGAAAGTCAGAGTTTGGTGCTGATACAAGTCAGGGCATCTACTCTTGCCTCACATTAAGCCTATAACCACTGAGTTTAACTCTGCTGAGAACAATGTGATAGGTGTGATAACATTTAGAACTGTATGCTAAGAAAAACGTGATTCAAAGAAATAGCTTTTAAACACAGGGAAAAATATCACTCACTGTCCTCAGCTTTAATCCATTCCTGATTATTTCACAGTTGTTTTCACATTTTGAAAAGCACAGCAGAAAAAAAAATTCATCTAATCCTTTTCTCATTAGTAGAAGTTCAGTTGCCTTTCCTAAGTGCAATGGGAGTCAAGGAGTTTATACAAACACCCAGCACAGCAAAATGCGTGATAGCCAAGTGTCACTGAGGAGTTGCAAGGCAAGGAGCAGAGCCTGGCTCCACAGCTGACTTGACAAACACGCAGCAAAACCATCAGAGGAGGAGGAAATAACCACATTAACCATCATCAGTGGTACATGGTGAGTGTTATAATTGCACAGTCAACTTATTAACCTCCCCAGCAATTTTCTTCTGTTCAGTGACACAATTAAAGGTTTGTGGTTTCCCCAGCTCTGTGCTTTGCTGGAGGAGGGGAAAATATATGATAGTGGAGCAGTTGGCACATGGGAGGGAAGGGGTAAGTACTCAATATGAATATCTCCAGGCACTTGATATCTCCTACAGTTTTTAATGCTTTCATTAGCTCTTCCAGAAGAACGAAAAATTTCTTGTGTTTATATAACTTTAGTGGATAACACCCATTTTTTTCTAAAAATATTCTTTTCTTTCTGACCATTTTCCCCTAAGCTCTTTTATATGTGATAGCTGTCAGAGTTACAGAGCCACCCAGAGACTGGTTCATTCAGCTCTTTCATGTGAAAAAACCAGCTATGTGCAGGGCTGGTTAAACAGCATCTCCTGTAAAATGCTACCTTATGCTACTTCTCCTGACCCAGTTCTCCCTCAGTTCAAGGTGGTTTTCCTTTTCTGCTTCAGAAATATTTCCAGATCACAGGATATTATGTTAATATTGACATACTGAATATCTCTGTTTCACAGTCCGTGTACCTTTTGAGGGTCTTGAAATCAATGCCTCTCTCAGCTTTGCAGTATTAAAAAAAAAAAAAAAAGCACCACTGTTGCCACATGGAGACAAAGAAGAATCAATCTCAGTTTGCTGAAAATCTAAGGTTCTAAAACAAATTACATATATGTGAAACAACTTTTGATTGCAAAACCCACTGCCAGCTGCAGTGACATGGGGTACACCAAGGGATTTTTTCACAGTGATATGATATTAAGTATCACTTTAATTAACTCATCAGTTACTTAAAATAATAAAAAAAATGCACAAACCCCTTCCTATTCATCATTTCTCACAGAGACTGTTTTGACAAGCTCTCAGTTTTATAAGTTTCTATAAATCACTAAGTAATTTTGCTCCAGATGAGTGAGTAGCTCTTTGAGATGTGCCCAAACCAAAGCTCTAAAGCTCTGTCCAGGAGTCAGGAGTTACATCCCTGTCTTGGGGTCAGGGCATTTTATATGGGTAAGACCAAGACTTGCAGTGGCACCAACTCATTTCCTGTGTCCCTGTTCCTGAGAAAGGCAAGACAAGAGCCTTGAACAAGCTAGGAGCTGTTATTTAGCACTTTTCCCATCATAATGATGGTGGGGAGAATAAGCTCGCAGGATCTGTCCCACAAGATGAATCAACACTCTGCATTTACACCTAATTCTTCATTAACAGCCTAATAACCTGCAAGATGTTGCACTGGTCACTCGGCAGCTTGGCTGTCTCAGACCTGCTCACAGGGTGATTAGGGCACAGGGAATACATCCCACAGTCTCCTGCTGCCCCGTGGAATTCCTCTTTTTCTGGCAATTAACTTGACAGGACCCATCCCTGTCAGAAACCATCATATGTATGTTAGCAGGCAAGCTTTCATGGAATCATCTCCAACAACATCCTTTTCTGTTGTTCGTTTTGTTCATCAGTCTTTTGTTCGTTTTTTTTCATTGCTTCCTGCATAACAAACAGAAATCCAAGTTCTCATACTTTCCATTTCAGAATTATCCACTCAGAATTTAATCAGAAACAAAAAGACACACCTGTGTCCACGACTTATAAATTTACTTAAGCAACAACATTTCCTCCTCTTACTCTCTCAGACAAGGTTGATCACACATCCATTGCAGCTTGTGGATCTCCACCAGACTTGCCTCCCAGAGCTGCCCTCAGCTCTATGAAGTGAAATGTTCCTATGCAGCATGTTTGCAAGGAGACTTCAAGAACCAATTCATCCCACCTTTCTGCTCCCATCAATTTCAGAGCTAGAGGACTATAGCAGAAGAGCCTCCATGAGCCTGGCATTTACTTTTTCGAAAAAGGATAAAGAAAGTCCATGAAACAAGTTCCAAGCTATTTCGAGCTTTATGGATAAAAGTCAAGATTTTATTTTCAGCTTTAAACTCACAGCAAGCACAGAGAGTGCCAGTATCACCCATTGCCCTTAGGACACAGTTTCACAGGTTTTATGTTCACATTTGATGCTGCCTCCATATCTAGTCTGTATTCCCATAGAGAACATATTAATATTAGCCAGTCTTGGCTAGGCACAACAACCCATGCATTTGGATTCTCTCTTGTGGAGCATCTCTTGACTAACATACAGAAAGGAAAAGTTTGATAGCAACAGCTGCAATGCGGACATCCACTTTCAAACATTTAGCCTATGTGCTAGTTTGGAAACAAGCCAGCAGAGGAATTAACCCCACACAAATATGTTGTGAGAGATTCCAAGTCAGAACTACAATTTAATAGGATGAATTAAAATGAAGAGAGTAATACAGAAACACCAGCCTAAACTGACAAGGTCAGAATACAACCTGACACCCTGTTGGTCAGGTGCGAGAAGTCCAATTAAACAGTGGCTGTAGTCCTGATGGAGTGATGGGTGTGATCTTGGTTGAAGTGGTGATCCTGAGGAAAAGTCTGGTCTGTGTCTGGAGGTTCCGTGGTGGTTGTGGAGTTCCTCTCCTCTGGGAATCCAGTGGAAGTGGTGTCTTGTGGTATGTTCCAAATCCCCTTTTAGGCAGGTGGGGATGTTCAGTTCCTCCCTTCAGGGCAGGGCATATCACAGTGGGATGATGTCCTGTGTGATAATTCCAGGTGATAATTTTCATGGCAAATTAGTGAAGATGACCCCCCATAGAGTGGCTGCTGCTTCTCAGAGGATCTTATCAGGGCTGAGTCATTGATGATAAAGAGGCATTATCTGCCTTGCAGGGTTGCCTCTCTTTCTTCCTTATCTAATGCCCAGCTTTAGTCTGGAGGGTGTGGGGTTCAGTGGTCGGCTGTTGTCAATGGCCCATCGTTAGCAATTCATCGAGAGGTGATGGAGATGGTGATAGAATACATACCTCTGGTTACACCTTCCAGGTAACCCAGTACACCCTACTATTCCTTCTTTGATTAAGAGTCCAAAATCTATCCTTAAAAATCCAATTTTTTTTTTTAAACATGTTGGAATATGTCTTGTGGATGTCAGAAAGTACTGCATTTTAGCATCAACACATTAACAGGAATTTGGTTTTGCTCCATGTTCCAAAGGTTAAGAAATTACCAGTAAAACAAACTAACCAAAAGTCCCTCCTAATCTGTCTTTGTAGCAGAGACAGAATTCCTCCTTTAAGGTAGAAGCCACTAAGTCTAAACAGCCACTGTCCTCTTTGCCCTAGGTCACAACTTCAAATTTGGGCAACTGTCTTCTGTGTAAATCCATTTTAGATGTGGGGCTGGAGCGTGTCCAGAGAAAGGCAACGAAGCTGGGGAAAGGTCTGGAGCATGAGTCTGATAAGGAAAGGCTGAGGCAGCTGGGAAATGACCTTGTCATTCTCAACAATTCCCTGAAAGGAGGGTGCAGCCCTCGGTCTCTTCTCTCAGGCAATAAGTGTCAGGACAAGAGGAAATGTCCTCAAGTAGCGCAGGGAGAGGTTTGGATTGGATAACAGGAAAATAATTTCTTCACCTAAAAGGTTGTCTGGCATTGAAACAGGCTGCCCAAGGAAGTAGTAGAGTTACCATTCCTGAAGGGATTTGAGAGCGTGTAAATATGGCACTTAGGATATGGCTTAGTGGTGGGGTTGGCAGTGCTAGGTTAATATTTGGAGTTATTGATCTTAAAGGCCTTTTCCAACCTAAGTGATTCTATGATCTTGTGATCCCTAAGACTGTTAAAAATGTGTTCATAAAAATTCTATTTTAGGTAAGTGCCAGAACGAAGTCAAGCAGTGTAGTTTATGGAAATGAAGGCTTTACTGGAGTTAATTGATTTAATTCCAATGTATGAATACTTTCATGGGCCAAAAATAGCAGTTTATTGTGACTTCTTTAATCTTGTGAAGAAAAGCATAACAAAAATTATAACAGGAAGCTAAACAAGATCAAGCTGGAAATAAAGCACATGTATTTGACAGCAAACATGCCTAACCACTGGAACAGCACACAATGGAAAACAATGAATCTGTTATCTCCCAAAGAGTTCAAAACAAGATTATGGAGATCTTTGTGGAAATCATGTTTTATTCAAATACAAGTGCCTGAGTCCACTGATGGGGAACAATGTGCTTTCTACAATCTGTGACATCTCAACAGACAGGCTGGATATTTCAAGCTTTCTTTTTCTATATCCATGAATCTGGCATTATCTCTCCACCGAGATAAACAGCCAAAACAGAAAAAGGCAAAATCTTCAGTCCTGAGAATGTTTCACAGCTCTTCCTAGTACTGAAGATGAAGTACTGACTGAAGATGAGAAAGGCAAACCTTTTCAATTTCATTCATTGATTCAGAGCCTGGAAAAAACACAATTTGTTATATGTCTCCCTTTGTGAAGGCACTGGAGGCGTTGCAAACCAGTGGCTCAGCTCACTGGCAGATACTCCACCAAGGTATTTCGCTTCCGAATCACTTATATAACTGCTTCAATTGATTTTACCAAAAAACTCTGTAGTCAAGCATCAAGAAACTGAATTACTCCCACAATTGCATTCCACCATTCCCAACCCACCACCCCTCGCTCTGCCATTTTTCCTTCCTCACCCCAGTGCTCAGAGCAGTAACTCCCCACTGCAGTTCTTCCAAGCCAGGCTGTAAGACCCACTGGGGAAGAGCATTTGTTTCTTAACAAGTCTCTTCACACAGGGTTTAGTCAGATCCCAGCAAGTGTTTATGGTAGTTGAGTTGTGTGACCTTGTCTAAATGACCGTGTTTGTACTTTCCCTTATAACTAAAAATGTGACCTTGACTTAAATAAATCAAGGGTTTTCTACAAGAGTAGTTTTAAAATTATATATCTCTCTTTTTTTTTAATAAACATATTATATTACATATGAAAGATGCACAGCCTGGTAAGGCTTCTGGAGGCTTGTATTCCACATCTAGAAAAGTTTCTTCTGAATAGAAAACACAAGATATAGTAAAAGAAGAATGAAAAATAAAGCTTCTTCTGAACTTGTGTGAAGGGAAGAAAAAGAGGCACATTAAATGCTCAGAAAGTACCTTCCAAATAATCCAATTACCTATTTCCAACTGCAATTCATGATGCATTTCTCAAACTCCTCACAAAGTCTGATAAGAAGAATTTTTCCCTTTCCCTCCTCAAAATGCACTGTTACCTACTTCTGTCACCAAGGCAAGAATAAGTCCCAATATTTCACTTGGATTAGCAGTTCCCACCAAGTGACAGAGGTGAGAGATTTGTACAGGAAAGTCACAATGGCAAGCCAGAATAAAAGTCTCCGCTGCTCTGAATTATTAATAGTGCCTCACCTCAGAGCACAGCACAGTCACACTGTTCTCTTGTCTGGGGCCTCAGGAGGAGGGAGCACAATTTCCAGCAGACTTCAAGCCTTTTAACACTGCTGTGAGCCTACACAGCTATTTCACACCAGGGAGAGTGTCAGGACTGGGCAGACTTCTTAAAGAAATCTCATCCTGCTAGGGGGCATGAAACAAGGATTTCACATGGGTTATTGTGGACAGACCATTGGCTACCCTCAGAGGCACTGCAACAATGATCCTCATGGGTTCCTTCCAACTCAGCATATTCTAGAAGTCTATGATGAAAATGATGGAACCTATAAAGTGCCACATGTACAGAAATAGAAAGGATGCAAAACTGCATGAAAAACATGCACATGAGCAAACAGGCTCAGACTTGATTATCTGAAACAAGCTGCCATGAAACAGAGGTGCTTCTATGTCTCACCTCATTTGTAAGACAGTAAACACCAAAATATCTAACAATGTTGAGGGTGGTAGGGAGAAAAAATAAGCAGTAAAACCTCCTTTTGGAGGCAGGGTACTTGAAAAATTATCGGAGAAATTCAGTAGGGTTGCTTTAAAAAATGGTTCTGGAAAACAATTACATCTGCTGACTATTGCAGTCTAATTCATCTGCAAATCTGTCATGCTGCACGCAGAGGAAAACCACAAGCATTAGAAATCATTCCAGTATTTTCTGGGAGATCCATTTACTGTGTAATCATTGTTTAGGTAGCTATGAACAACTTCCCCTCTTTCTTGCTTTCCTGTGACACCCTTAAATAGTACTCAGTCTTTTACCAGCACAGAATGCTAATCTGCAGAAAGGTCTGCTGTTTTCATTCCTCTAGAGCGTATAATTTTTAAAAGGAGACCTTAATTCACGTGGGCCTCTAATAAACAACCATCAGATGCTCTTGTCATGCTTAATACACTCTGCCTTGAAAAAGGAATGCAGATATGTCCAAAAATATAATTCTATTGAATTTCTATCTGAGCCGAAATTTAGGGTGCAAATTAAAGTGCATGGAAATCATCTGACTTTATTCAAAGATCACATCAGTTTCCCAGAAGGACACATAATATCTGACGTTTTCAGGTCAGCTGTAAGGCCCAAACGAACCTACAGGTTTGGCACATCAAATGGCAAATGTGTGGGTTTGACAGGGAGGTTGGACAGGATGACCTTTAGGGGTCCCTTCCAACCCAAACAGATCTATGACACTGCTTTGAATGAGACAGAAATTGAAACGGGAATGAGGGTGGGAGAAAGCAGATGAACATTTTTAACTGGATTTTTTCTGGCAAGCCCCAGCATTTCTGGTGTTTCCCCTCAGCCTGGGACAAAGATCATTTTAGTGTGTTTGTCCTATACAGCAGTCAGATGTGCCAGGAATATCTAAATGGTAGTAACAGAGAGAATAACACCCAGGACATCTCCCTTCTGGACCTCTGTAAGCCCTGATCTTTATAGCACTACAATTATCCGGTGTGTCACCATCCCTGTCAATGTCACACAAGATGCTGCAGTGGTGAACACCACCATGGTCCAACTGCACAGACAAATCATTGCTCCCCAAAATGCTTAAAACAACCTCCATATATTGCAACCCATGGAGTTCTGGGACCTCTGTTGTCTCTGATCTGGAGAACACAGCCTGAGACTCAGCCCAAGTCAGCGAAGGGCATCAGTCATTAGGAATTCATTTCAATCAGCTGTGAAAAATTAAATTTGCTCGGTAGTTTCACCTTGTATGGTACATTACCCAGCACTATCTAACATTAAAGCAGAAAGTTAGTATTAAAAAACCTTTCTACAGGAGTTCTGGTACTAGAAAATCCTGAAAACTCTACCCTGTGCATTCTATCCTCCAAAACATTATCTTACATGAACAAAATGCAAGAAATGGCCCATTCATGCAATGCTTAGTTTTATACTACACCAGATGCCTCTTCATTTGTAATAGTCTCCAGCCAAAACTGGAATCCCACTTTACTCCATTCCACATGGTGTAAAAGGGGTTAATTATCTCTTCAGTGCCCTGGAAATGTTATCAGATGCAGGTCCAGGTGCAGTTACACAGTGGATGAGGGCAAGAATTCAGCAGTGCTTTTGCACTACTACAGACTCATGTCAGGTACCAGCACCTCAGAAGGCACTGCTAAAGGAAGGGAAGCCTCCTTGGTTCTCCTCAGCTCCATCACTGCACACAGACCCAGCATGGGGGGACTCCACAAGGCTCTCAGTGGTCTCAGGTTACATTAATCACCTCACTAATTACTTCTGTGTCTTTAATGACAGCCTTGAGGAGTTTGCTACCGAAGTAGACAAATTGCATGAATATGGAAGGAAATGAGGAGTTCAGAGCACAAGAGGGTTTGTCTGATGCTTCTTGGCTTGTTTGTATCAGAGTCAAAATTGCATTTCAGGTTGTTGATCGTAACACAGATCTAAAGGATTGGGTTATGTCACTTCAAACAACATACAAGGTTTTTAAGGTTGCTGTTTTGAACTGCCCATACGAATTTATCAAACTTTTCTTTCTCACCATAAACAAACCCTTATAGAAGAGCTCCTGCCTAGGAGTTTAATCCTCTTAGAGCCTCAAAAGAGACTCATGGATTTTTGTCTGTTTTCTGTCACTGTTAGAGGATTTGATTGATTCTTTCATTATTCTTCCAACTCAGAATAATGGAGAGTGGCATTTTACTTGGAGAGATGCACATTGGCTTAGAAAAACACTCCCAGTTCATCCATCTGCTAGAGCTCTGGAGAGCTGAATGGTGCTTACTATTTTAGATGTTCAGTCTAACACAAAAAAGATTTCATTTTGCCTTGCTTTAAAGTGTTACACTGTGTTCACAGTTGTATCCCGTGTGTGTTTCATTTTTGGTCTTAAGGGCTGGGCCAGCGCCTTTCCTACCGTGGGATAGAACTGGGGTTGATTCTTGCAACCCTGAGGGGCCAGGATCAAGCCCTCCACCCCAAAAAGCCATAGCAGAAGCATGACCTAAAAACCACATAAAGACACGGTGTCCTAGAGTCAGGCAGATGTGCTAAGGAAGCTTCCACAGCTGCAGGCAGGTCCAGGCAGGAGCCAGCCTGCTGCTCACAAACATGCACAAAGTGGGGTGCTCTGCAGTGACTGTGGGACTGTGTCAGTCTGTGAGCAGCCACAGACAGGGCACAGAGGTCAGTTATCACTTCTAGTGTTTAAATCTGGAGATGACAGCTTCACTAGGAAAAAGAAATAGGTCAGTTTGCAGCAGAAAAAAAAAAAGGGGGGGGGGGGACAGAGGCACAGAGAGGTAGCAACCTTTTTAGGACAACTTTTGAGGCAGCCAAAATTTCCTCAGTGAAGACATCAGCTCCATATGGCCTCATCCACTTCAGGTGGCAGTGGGGACGTGGTCCCCTTCTCTACCTGAGCAGCAGCCTGGAGCCTGCTGGTGCTTCCCTTGGGCCAGACGCTCAGGGCTTGTTTTCTGGCAATCAGACACATGGTGAAGAGATGACCAGGTCTTGCACCCAGACACAGTAGGCCCTGGACATAAAAGAGACAGAGGTAGTTTCTCTGCATCCTCAGCCTCAGCTCGACTGTAATGGTTTTAGCTACACCTGTGGCTTGCTGCAGTTCACATTTCATTCTACTTCATGCACTGGAAGACACCGGCATGGAGTGAGATCCTGCTTGGAATTAGCAAACCTGCTCCTGTGTCTCTGTCCCTCTCACTTGTTTTCTGGTGTCACCCAGAGCATACTTTCTGTTAGGTAAAATATGGCAGTGGTGGTAGCAGAAAACACCACAATCCTGAGGCTACAAAACAACTGAGATTTGGGTCCGTATCTAAGCTCTAATACAGCCCCTGGAAAGATGCCTTTGCTTTCCTATGCTATTTTTGGGGGATTTTTTTGTTGTGTTTCTTTCCTTTACTTTCTGTTTGTCATTTATTTAGAAGCTGCAACATTTAAAAATAGAGAAAAAAAACCTCCTGTGTATTTTAAAGGTAATTAACATGCTGGTGCCCTGGTTGCCTGAAGGGATTGCAGAACACATGAATGAAAATGCAGCTTGCTGCACAGAACCGCCTTGATTAAATCTCTATTTGCATTCAGCACAGCCACTGTGGCTCACAGACACTCCCCCAGCAACTGGAACCAGCTGTAACACCCTGACTCCTGCTTTAATAGCTCCGGGAAAAGCTGCTAAACACCCCCCAAACCCAATCAGAATTCCTTTATTACTTAGGTTGGATTTCGGGATAAAATATGCCGGGATGAGATAGTTTTGTTGTCACCGTGTTGTTCTTCAAGTGTAGCCCTTCCCATTTGTGTCAGTGCTTCTGCAGGTGCAAAGCGGTTTAGAAGGGGAAGAAGGGATTTGAGGTGAAGCACTTAAATTCTGAGATAATAGAGCAATTAACACCAGACATGAGGATGCTGAAGCCCAGGAGACCTTGCTCAGCTTCTGTGCTGTTATCACATGATGGGGAGCGTATTTGAAGGTAACAGCAAACAACTTCATTAAGCTATCAATAGATTGGGAAGCTTGGAGAGCTTTTGGAAAAAAAATTAAATCTCTTTTTCTCACCAGGTGGTTTTCTACAAGCTTGCCTAGTTCCCACACAATGGTATTTTCAGAATCTTATTAAACACAGTAGGAAACTTAAGTGCTTAAACGTCCTTGAATGTTTTTGTCTTCGGTTTTACCAATCATTTTCCTTTGCTGCCCTCTTGTGGGAGCGTAGCAAACACACGCCCATTCAGAACAACAGTAAAAGGCTTCATTCACCAAAATATATCCTGACCTAAATTCACCTAGACTGAATATAGACCGCTGTGAAAGCAGCCTATTTTATTTCATGCAGTTTCTTCACAGGAGGAGGTTTTCTGTGAGTTCCAGTCTCTGTGTGGTGAAACAGCTCAATGTCAAATATCCATGTGGTATAACAGCGTCATCCAGGCCAGGTGACACCAGCATGAAACAATTTTTCCTTTAATGAGCTGGTGCAAAAGATGCATATATGCATGTATACAGTATATACCTATGTCGCAGTAAGGACACAAAAGAAGAGACAGAGACATTTGTTACCAGCAAGGAGGAAAGAGAAGGAAGGGGCGAGCAAGACCCGCCTTCTTTATTTTTTATACATTTAGAAATCACTATTCATTGGAGGAAATCAGTTCTTCCTCCCTCAATCACAGTGGTCAAAGGAAATGTCCATCAAAGTTCTGTGTCCGGGAGAAAGGAATGTGAATGATAAGATACAGTTACAATAACATGGCCATGTTTACACAGAGGAATGTGAGAAACTAGCTACAGAAGAATGACAACATCCAGAACTGCAAAAGTCAGGGCAACACACCTGTATGTACTGTATAGACATAAATATATATAATATAAAAGGTAATACATAAATATAAATTTGAACACAAGTACAGGCTGGACAGAGAATGGATCGAGATTAGCAGTGGGGAGAAGTGCACTTTGTGGACAAAAAGCTTAATATGACTCAGCAATGTGCACTGGCAGCCCAGAAATCCAGACCTGTCCTGGGCTGCATCCAAAGCAACATGGGCAGCAGGTTGAGTGAGGGGATTCTGCCCCTCTGCTTTGGTGAGACCCCACCAAAGCTGCATCCAGCTCGGGGGTCCCCAGCACAGGAAGGACATGGACCTACGGAACAAATCCAGAGCAGATCCATGGAGCTGATCAGAGGGCTGAAGCACCTCTCCTGTGAGAGTGGTTGTTCACCCTGGAGAAGAGAAGGCTCCAGGGAAAATTTATAGCATCTTCCAGTACCTAAAAGGGTCTATAAGAGAGCTGGAGAGGGGCTTTTGACCTCAGTTCACAGGTTCTTAATGGCACTTGCACTCTGCATTCGTCTCATATTATACATGATTTTCACCTTTGCAAGTACATTGTTATCCAAGATTTTACAAGAGATCTATTCTTCAGGGTAATAGAGCTTTAACTCTAAAGTGGAGCTGAAGAAAGGTAATTTTGATTTTTATATTTTTATATTTTTATGTGACTGCTGATGAATGATGACGATTATGAAAGCTCTTGTTTGTTATCAGGTAAATACTTTTTTTATTTTCACAGATATCATGATGACAATAAAAAATACACTTCTCCATGCAGTCTTTTTATACAAAATAAGGAAGAACAGGAAAAAAATCAAAAAAAACTCCACAATATTCATATGTTAGATGCTGTGAGGATTGCTCAAGTCCATAGGAATGACAAATCTCCCAAGAAATTTAAGGTTGTCTTCTCCCTGTGGCATCATGAACATACAGTGTAACTCTGTGGTGGTAGATCATAACAATTGACCCGAGTATTTTACAACTGTAGTAGGTTCACTTTCACAGTACTAGTTTATTAACCTCTAATTTCTGACTAATGGTGCCATGTGATCTTTATTTATGAGTAGCCAAACGTTATTATCCAATCCAGGGTGGCCCAGAGCAGATAATGCAATCATCTCTAGATGAACTGCAGCCAAGGCTGCCTCAAGCTTGCTCCACTGTCAAGGAAAATATCCACAGACCACATGAGATAAACCTGAGAGGCCTGAAAGTCTTTCTGTCATCCCAACAGTGCTGGAAAAGCCTGTGGGACTGCAGGGCTCTGTAGGCACTGCTTTGCAATTAAACGTGGTCTCTCACTAAGGCATTGAGAACAGCATCAGCTCAGACAATTCAAATGTGTTACCTTGAGATTATTTATGCCTCTTTTTTTCCTCTCCAGTTAAAAATTATGTCTTTAGGATAGTGAAGGTTGAATTCTATAAACAGCAGGCAGATGTTCACATCTCTGGGAAGTGACTGACATTTCCACACTCAGGCAGTTTATACCGCCCTAAAGCCTTCCCATGAGTTTTTAAGAAGATGCACCAAGTCTATATATCCCTAGGCATGGCCTGACAACAGAACTAAACCAAAGCTTCAGAGTCATCATTAACTCAAGTAGAGCAAGAAGCACTGTCCTGTAAATCCACCACAAACCCTCTTCAGATACCACTTTGGGTGATGCTGGCATGTACAAGGCAGCCAAGTTAATTGTTTGAGGGTGCTTTGGGAACTAAATGTCAGCCCTAAGGGAGATGGATCTGGGAGATTACACCACTTCCCCCTCCCCCAATCTGATTTATTCATGAAACCAGTGCATTCTTTGGGGTACTTCACAGCTACTTCTAAAGTAAAACCTAACCCTAGAATTTTACATAAAATGCTGCTGTTTCAAAACAGAGTGACTTCACCTGTGGCTATGCTTTCAAAGATCCCCATCAGCACCCTGACATTTTCAGAGAAGAGTATCACTACACATCTTCCTGTTGGAGGCTGCTGTATCTCAGTTTTTAGTATATGTGACTTCTAAAATCCAGAACAACTACAAATGTTTTGTGTTAATGGTTCTGTGATCATTTGGAGAAGAAAAAAATATTATTTGTGTAAATTCAGTGAATTATGTAAAAAATGTATAAAGGGAGAGACCAAATATCCTAGAAGAGGACGTGGTAGATGGAGTGGGAAAGTTAGTCAGCAAGCAATTCATTCATGATGTTGGAATGATGTAGAACAGCTACTTTCCCCTTAATTTTTCAGGAAGCAGTAGAAAATATCCTGTCAAAAGTGGTGAGTGTTGTGAGCCAGAACCTCAGTTCAAGAGGGTGAATCACTGTAATGGAAGGAAATAATCTACTATGAGTAGGGCACTAAAATCTAAAGCAGTCTTTTTAGATTCTGCTAGACATAATGAAGTTGGCATCACTGGGATATTTTTCTGGCAAATTATCCCAAAATATTTTTCAATGGAGATCAGCAATGCAGACATAATTCTACAGACGAGATAACTAAGGCACTGAGAGGCAAATCAATTTGTTCAGGGTCACACAGCAGGCAAGAAAATTCCATTCTTTTAGTTGGAGACCCATACTCTTCCCACTTGACCAAACTGCATAATGTTTGCATTCTCTCAGGCCAAAAATGCTCTATTTGTTCGTGTAATGCCTGACATAACTAACTATGAGTGCCTTTCTAAGGCTGATGAATGCTACCCAGTGTGCAAAGTAGTCTGGCAAATCGTTGATGTTCTCCACCCATGTGAACTCCAAGCTCTTTATCTCCTCTGACCACAAAACAATACACAGCAAGAGACAGCACTACCTTGTGATGGAGCCAAATGCTGTGAGGCAAACGTTATCATCCATAATTTGCTACAGTAACTACTGTTTTGTTTAAATAAGTGACACTTATAAACTCATTCACAGTCACATATCTCATTAACAAACAGTCCAAATATGAAAAGCAAAAATACTTATTGCTTTGACATGTGGGGAAGGTATGCAAAGGAAAACAAGATGCTATTCCAAGCCAAGGCAAATTTCTGTAAATCACTGATTGGTATAAACGGGTATAGTTCTGTTGGACTGACTGATACTACATTAATTAACACCTGCAGTAATTCTAGCCCACAATCATTTTCCTTTTGTTTAATTTAAGGAACAACTTAATCAGCCTCATGCTCAGAACATCAAAAACAAACCAACACCTTCAGGTCTTAATTTTCTGCAATTGTTTTTCTTGTGTCCTCGTAGAGAATGTGGCAAAATGGGCAAATCCAATGTCGAATCACAGTTTTCCACCCACTGACCCCACAATAATATTTAACACCCACAACATACAACATAAATTATGAGAGAAGGAAGTGATGCCAATTAATATCTGGCCTGTTAATTTCGGTAATGAGCAATACATTCAGTTCTGCAGCAATTCCCGATTGCCAAATGGTACTGACAGCCCTGCTTATTCATACTTTGTGAATTCACCACAATATTTTGTCTGAGAGATCAACCCCCACAGGGCTGGAACCTCCTTTCAGGGAGTCATAGAGAGATAACATCTCCCCTGAGCCTCCTTTTCTCCAGGCTAAACACCCCCAGCTCCCTCAGCTCTCCTCATCAGCCTTGTGCTCCAGATCCTTCACCAGCTCCATTGTCCTTCTCTGGACATGGTCCAGCACCTCGATGGCTTTCTTTTCATAAGGGACCCAAAACTGGACACAGAATTCCAGGTGTGGCCTCAGCAGTGCTGCTGGAGACACGCCAGGCTGGCGTGGCACTGACCCCAGCTGCTGTTCAGGGAAGGTGCAGGGCCCCCTCGCTCGCTGTCTCCGCTGCTCATCCTCTTTGGGAGACTTGTCTGCAATGCCACTGCTGAGCCACTCTCTGTCTGCTCTGGAACTCTGCCCAGCCCTCTTTACAACACCTTATTTAGCTATATCGATTTGGCATCCATTATTTTTCCTTTTTATTTTTTTGTATTTGTATCATTCCTCCATTTTCCTATATGTTTCAGTTTCCTTTATTTGAATTTTCACTGTCTTGACTGCACGGTCATACGCAGTGATGCTCAGGATAGACAGAGACTGACACTGCTCAGGTGAACTACTTTGCTTTGTTCAATTTGTTTATGCTGACCAAAGGTTTCAATGGTAGCTTGTTGAAAAGTTGAAGAGTCCTAGGAAACAGTCCTAGGATAGAAAGGAAGAAAGCATCTGGGCCATTCTCCTGATCCAAACCCTGTCACCTCTACTCATAACACTCCAACAGATATATTTCTGTTTCTATATTTTAGCAAGCACCATAAATTTTAATATTCCCCTACCTACTGCCTAAACAAAATATCACTTTCACTGGATCATTTTGTTTATTTTTCTCTAAACCGAACCTAGATTTTTACTTGCTAGCAGCTTTTGTCCTTCTATCATTATTACTGGTGTTTCCATTTCCTTCAATTTAATGGTCTGAGGACCCCGTTAACAATCAGCCAACTCAGCCTTCTTAGACCATTAATGTGGGTGTTAAACAAGATTGAGTCTAACTATAACCCCTCAGCCATGTCTTCAAGAATGCTGTAGTTTCAGTGTTTTTTAGTCAACTTGCCTGCAAAGACATTTTGAATTAATGTTTTGGGTAGAAATCCATTGATACACCAGTCACAAAATCTCCTTGAAATCCAAAACTGTTTTGGCTTTAAGGAGAGCTGCAGAGGTAAAATCTTTGCAGAGTAATTCTGTCAGAAGTCAAGTTTTCAAAACACGTCCCATGTTTTTTTGCACACAGTATTTTCTTCATTTAAGAATACCCCTGCCACTTTATTTGCAGTTGAAGGGACAGCAATTGCCAGGGTCATTTTCCCCTCATCTTCTGAGTGCTATTCTCTAGCTTTTCAGAGCTATCCCAGGTGTCTGGTTCTTTTCAAGTTGCATTGTTCACCTAAATAGGTGTATTTCTTTGTCATTCAGATATGTCTTAGCTCAAGGGAAGTAAGCAGAAAAAAAATAGCCTCTTTCCTAGCCTCTGCTGGGGCAGCTGGACCCTACACCTGGACATTTGAGCACATGGGAACAGAAGGCAGCCGTGGTTCCAAGAGACACCGTTCAGCAAAATAGCACAAGGGCTCCTTTTCTGCTGCCGAGAAACTCTAGAAGGCTCCTTCACCTTTGGGTGTGTGACAGGGGGTCCACAGAAATGTGGCACAGGGGCTCTCAGAAATGTGGCACAACTGAGGACCTGAGCAGTTGCATCTCAGCAGCCAAACCACTCAAGGCGCTTGCTTGCCCCAGGTGCCTCTGGAATTCAGTTCTGCCCAGACCTTCACTCACTGCTGCAAGATGCCAGGACACCTCATTGTCAGGCCATTCTGAAAAAGCGAGTGTAGATTCAAGACTGTGTTTTTCTAGCTGATGTCTGCATCACCTGGGCTACAAGGTTGCATGTTAACAGCTGCACAGACCTGGCAGATGCCTCTGCCTCCAGATTTCTTGCAAGCTTCAAACTGGAGGGTTTAAAACCTTGGCTAAGAAGGCCTAATTAGTTTTGGGAGATATTCTTCTATGCTTTTAATAGGCTTTGTGCTTAGGCTGTGAGAGATTTAGATTTTCAGATAGCAGAGAAACTATTTCTCTGCTATTCATGGGAAGAGGAAGAGGAACAAATCTTGGCCCAGTTCTGTGAGTGGGAAAAAATATTCCATACGTGTGGTTAGAGGCTTGAAGAACAGCAGCACAATTATACACCTACCACTCTTAGAACAAGCAATGATCTGTGTAAAGACCCCTAATTCAACCACTTCTTTTAATTAAGAGAAATGTAATTAACATTGAAATCACTGCCTTGAGACACAGGTTTACCGGAAGAATGAACCACAGGTCAAATTAAAAAGTTAAGGATATCTAAATGTCCATTCTACACCCTGGAGGTGTTTCCAAACTAGTAAACAGTAATTTCTCACACTCTTGACCAGTTACATTTTATTCTTATATTGTTGCATAGGAAACACAGGCAAAAAAAGTGCCTTCTTAAGAGTATATCAGACATATATTGTCATCTCCTCAGAACTAGTCCTCAGCAGGCATTCACAGGGAACTCATCCAGTTCCAGTACACAAAGTCTACACATCTCTCCTCTTTCAAGTGAGAGAAGTTTCTGCACAAACTGGTGTGTACTTCTTTAGACATCTTTCTTAGAGGTCTTCATACACAAGTTCCCATTTGTGCACCTCAGGTTTAGGAAGACTTTTTAAAGAGATCTGAACTAGCCCACTAAGGATATGTTTTTCACAGGACTGGTACAACAGACACTTTCCTCTGGAGAGATACATCAGTAATTGACTGTCCCTGAAGAGGACCCAATTTTATAAAAACAGAAGGCTTCCCATGGCTTCCCCCTATAAACCATGATTCTCCTGTTAGCATATAGCAAAGAATTCCTATTCAATGTCTATCTAAAGCTTCCCCCCTATCTCTGGAGCCTTTATGTAGCTGGAGCCTTTATGTAGCTTGAATAGGCCCCAACAAGCCACAGAGATATTGTGATTAATGTTTAACATTGGTAAATTCAATACAAATGGCAGCATGGGTAGTAATTGACTGCGAGAGTTTTTAATCCCACACGAATTTAATTCTACTTAAGGACTTCTGGACTTTATGTCAACCCATGCATATCATGATTCAGGTCTGCTCTGTCAAAACCCCAAACCTTCAGAATCATGGGGTAAGTGGGCACTAAAAGATAAGGAAGGAGAGAACACAATGAAGTAGCGACTTGATCAGCTGCTTAAGTGCCCTTGGAGTCAGTGGTGAGTCAGTGGAGTGTGGATTGTCACCCAGCTGGTCAAATATGGGCACCTTTGCAGTAAGACAGTCACATCCCACAGTCCTTTAACTCTACTGATCTTTGCTGATTACAAAGGGATCTCATAGTCCCAAACAGGAGTCTATATTATAAGCACCGAGATCTAAGTGAGATAAATCCCCCACAGATACCATCCTGACATTTGGGGACAGTGGGTGTTATACAAAGTTGTTGGAAATGTAAATGCAAATCAGAACTAAGATCCTGGATGGGAGATCAGCTCTTCTGTGCAAGGAGAACTGCAAGGTTGGACGTCTGACTCCATCCTTTGCAGAGAGATGAGTTGGCATTTCAGTACTTAGTGTCCATACACAAGATCTTCCAAATTCATTCTACTTTTCCTTCTTCTTCAATAGCCTCAATAAAAGGTAATGATAAAATCCTACTATGATTTTATTTTTCAAAGCATAGCCATTTGTTATCTTTCTGCTTTGCTTTCTACTGAGAAACTTGTTTGTTTAATTCTTTGGCTGATGTTGAAGATGATATTAATGCACTTGTCTTCAGAAATTCCCTTTTTATAATTGTTATTAGTATGATGTCTATCATTCAAGAAAAATTCAAATTTTTCATAAAGATGCTATACAGAAAGTTAAAGACTATTTCTCATGGCTGATGGAAAAAAGTTCCTCTTTATTGACCTTCATTACCATAATGAATTGTCAGCACTGACAAGAAGCAGTGTAAAATGAGGTTTAAAAATATCCTTCTTCTCCAGCTAAAGTTAATCAGGTCATGCTCAGGGTTGGGAGACTTTTTAGTTTGTGGCATCTGTCAGACCCTCAATAAAGCAAAATAACCTGTACACGTATGTTAAAGGGAGACTTGAGACTTCAGCCTGCAAAACCAAGGGTGTCAGTTCTTCATTAACAACAGGATATGAACCCCCAAATGAAATTTAATCATCTTTCGCTGTTGTCCTTCTGAAGCCATGCATCAGTTTTACTGTAAATGGAAGACTGGTATATCTGTATTATTTTAGGAGTGCTATTGTATGAAAAGCCTTGTTAGAGAAAGATCACAGAAAAAAATCACAAGAGACCTGAGGCCTGAGATGTTTGTTGCCTTACTCACAGGACCATCCTCTAAAACACATTCTACAGCTCTGGCTCTGAGATGTTTGTTGCCTTACTCACAGGACCATCCTCTAAAACACATTCTACAGCTCTGGCTCTGAGATGTTTGTTGTCCTACTCACAGGACCATCCTCTAAAACACATTCTACAGCTCTGGCTCTGAGATGTTTGTTGCCTTACTCACAGGACCATCCTCTAAAACACATTCTACAGCTCTGGCCCTTCTAAGGGCGCTTATCCCAGATGCTCTCGAGGTAGCGACAGCGCCTTTCGGGGGTGACACAAGGGAAATATGGGATTTTACCACAGCTCAGGCAGAGGGTTCAGATATTGGAGGAAGAAGGCTGAGGGCTTTGCCCTGTCTTTCTTCCCACCAAACCTGAAGCTCAAAAGAAGCAGCTTCTGCCAAGCACGCAGCTACACAGCTCCCTCTGACCTTTTACAATGTCAGTTTTGTCCTATGCAGAGCAGAACAATCCAAGGTCCAACCCTTACAAATCAATGGATGCAGGCTGCTCCCTCAGCCCACACATGGTGGGATTTACAAATCTGTCTTTTAATAATGTCTTTTACTTTGTAAAAGGTCCTAGAAGTGCATCATGACAAAGAACTGAATGACTTTCTTCTATACCATATACCAACCATATACATAAACCTTCTTTAAAATTCCAGAAAAACTGCAGAGAGTTAACGACCGTGTTGCCAGGGTGTTTTATCAACACCTCACATTTATATAGTCAGCAATCAGTGAAGACTTTAAACTTGAACAGCAATTATACTTCTTACCATCTAATCAAGATAACTGTGATTGACATTGCTACATCTTCAGAAGACACAGAGTCAGTCTTCCCCTCGATTTTTTATGAAGGCAATGCTTTATGCAACATGACAGAAGGTCTCCTCACACATCACCCACAGGTAATACACTCATGTATTGTCTTACCAAGGAATGGTAATTTTATACAGAAAAGGCATACCTTGTAAACCTATTATAAATTCACATTTAATGCAAAGTAAAATTTAGGATATTAAATTTTGGTAACAAGCACTTCAATTCACTACCTTGACTTGGCTAATGATGCCTCAAATGCAATAAAAGCATATGTAAATATAATTGCTGAGCTAAATCATCTTGCACAATGTGAGAAACAATGAGAAATAAAACATTTCAGGAAAAAGTTTTTGCATTTTCATGGGAAATCAATCTGCCAGATGTTCATTGCAATCAACTGGAGAGGAGTAAGTGCTGGAGTTAGCAAAGAAATTATTCAAAATTTTGCCAGCTAAAATGTGTTTCCCAGGAGATGGTCAAAGTTTAACCCCTCACCAGAGCAACTGCTTAACTTCTATGATTGTATCCATCAGAGTTCAGCCCACTTTCTATGTTTCCTCCTATGGTACCGCTTGCCAGGGATGGTCTTGCTTCACTTGTTCCTATTTTAGCATCAAGGTCTTTCCAGCTCAATATTTTTATGATTTTTCTCCAGTGATATAGAGACAGACAAGTACCCTAAAGTATTTACACCTGGTGGCAATAACAAGTTGTTGCTGTCAGTGTAAACACCTTCAACAAAAAATAGAAATGAAAATTGGATGTCACTTCCAGCAGGTGATTGAAGGAGTACTACTTTTACTGGTTTAGATGAAAGTTACGGTGATTTATTGTTAAAAACTTGTGTAAAACAAATAAAAATAAATCAATTTGGTTTGCAATGGACACTAAATGTTATTAGATAGTTAGAGAGCCCAAGTTTTCACTAAGGCTGTGACCAAATTAGCTTTTAAATTTGCAGTTTTCTTATTCATTTAAGGTAGAATTGTTCACTGCCTCCCTAATATTATTTTCCACTTCTCCAACCATCAACCCTAAGAGAAGGTACTGCAACTAAAGGTTTTCCTAAATTTTGCTGCCAGCTTTGACTAATGTCCTACTTTTGGTCAAAAGGCCTTCATTGCATGTCCGGGCTGCTTCCTCCCTTGTGTTTGGTGGCCTGTCTGACACGACTATCACATCTCCTTTGCAGAGGACAATACTCTATAAATTAAAATGTGCATTAAGGGTAAATATCTATCTTAATTTCTGCTATTCTTTCAGTTTTTGATGGCTTTGTTTCAAAGCACTTCCTGAGAGAGGTCACACCTTTTCAACTTGTAGAGGAAATTACAATGTTATTCTCAACAGATTGGTTATGTGGCTGGTTTTAGCTGAAAGTAACAAATGCTAATGAATAGGAAAAATTATATCTTAGCTGCATACCACTATATAAGATTTTTCAAAATTACTTTCATGATTTCATGAGACCAGAACTGATTTCATGAGACCAGAACTGATTTCATGAGACCAGAAGGAGTCATGTAAGGTCATTTTTGCGACTTATGGGATCAAAAAGAACAATTTTCCACTTCATAGTGATTTTCTACCCCTGTGAAATGCCACATGCCAGAAAGGAACATAGCAACTTATTTCCTCTGCAGAACAAGACAGGAGCAAAGGAGGAATTGCAATGTATCATGACCTCTTCTTCAGAGCCCTTTTGAGGGCATTCCGTGAACTACCTTCAGTGCATATGCGAGCCAAAAGATTCAATCCAACCACAACAATTAAAATTCAGATCAATAATTCAGTACTGGCTTTAATAGGGGATTTTGCTCTCCAGTTTCACACATGCATTTTATTCAGAGGCAGTCTTTGTGTTCTTTGTTTTTTCTGTCACTTCCATTGTAATTCCTCAGCCTTTGGTCATTGCAGGAAGGCAACTGCAAAACAATGAAAGTTTGGCAATATCATCCATAAAAGCATTCCAGCTTCAACCAGCCTCTCCTCTACAACAGCACATCATTGCTGCCTTCGTGCAGGGTGCTGTAGGGTTTTGCAGGAGTGCTGTTAATTGTGTTGCCCCAAAGCAAAGTGGTGCTCTCACAAATCACAAATGTACCTACAAATGCTCAGTAAAGCTCTAATACAGTGGGATATTTAGGGTTCTATCCTACTTCTATGGCCAGTTGCTAAGGGGAGCATATAAGGAACACCATATGGAAAATGAAATAAAGCATGTTACACAGTTATGAGCAGTGATTAAAAAAATTGCAGCTGCAGAGGTTTAATCTAATTCACAATGCTTTTTATTCATTATTTGTCAGATCCTGTACTGTCTCTACTGTAGCAGCAGATTACACTTCATACTCCTTTTGATTCATTGCTGCAAGCATTTCCACTGAAGATAATGATATTATTTTATCAGATTCTGTACATAATACTCAGACTGAAAGATTTGTGGTATGTCTTAGAAGGCTCTTGGCTCCACCTAAAGATGAAGAGTCTGACCTGGCTTGGAGCCAACCTATGGAGGTAGTAAGTTCTTCTAGAAGGAGGTTCTTCTAGAACCTGCACATGGCATCAGTCCTTCCCTTCCCACCTCAGGCCCAGGTAACCCCCTGCACCGAGGGACAGGCCCAGCAGCCTCCCTTCTGTGATAAAACCACTGTGTCTGACATCACAACTGCAGTACTTCCCTGGCATTGTGCATTGGACACTCCAACAGAATAACTTACTAGCACATTTATTTATGAATAAATTTTACTGTCATTTAAAATTGCTCATTTTTAGGGTCACAAAAGAATCATGTATTCATAGTCTCATATTCTTAAAATATTATAACCATAGTGATAAAGTAACCACACCCTGAAATATTTTAGTTAGATACTCTGTGGTAAGCAGATGCACTATATGCCCTCTCCCACCTTGCCACATGCCTTAATGTTTGTTGCTTTTATACTGTTATACTGAAAATTCATCATAATTATAAATGCTATCTCAGAGTTTCCATTAATTGTCAGAAGTAACCCTAATCCGATTATGGAAATTTTTTATTCCTGAATCTCTTAACTGATAAATCACTAGCTCAGCTACTTACTAGATAATAGTCCATATACTGTTTTAATTAATACATCTCGTTAATCAGCTGTAACCCTGCAAAGTTTTCTTCATAAGTCTGCAAGCATCATCTTATTTTTTTTGGGACTGGTCTCAACTGCACAGGCCCAGAATTGATTGAAACAGGGTATCTCTGCTGAGTTACTTCCAAGGAGAGAGGAGCTGGGCAAGCCTTCACATGGGATTTTTCACAATATAAAGTAAATGGTCTATGCCTGCTCTGCTGAATGCAGCTTTAAAACCAGACTTGTAAATAGTCCATGCTATGGCCTTACACCTGAGACATGCTCAGGTAAGTATCCCATGACCACGAAGGTTGTTCACTCAGAATTTTGGGGAAGAAAAGCACAGAGCAGGAAGTATGTGGCACAACAGCCACACTTCTCACACAGTGTATCAGTAAGATAAAACAAAAAGTGGGAGAACCCACAGCCTGTATACTGGCACAACAGCAAACTTCCTCAGCTGAGCTCCCACTTAACCCCAACCCCACCAGGGCAATCCTTCACCTTGCTCTGTGCTCTCCTGAATCCTCAAACTACTGTTTCATTCCCAGCATTGCATCCCAGGGTGCAGAGCTGTGATGGAGGGTACCAGCCTTCTTTCTCTCTGCCCCAGCAGTCTGGAGGACAGCAACGGGTGTAGGTCTTCCTCTCCCAAGTGAATTGCATAGTTCAGAAAGTGCAGAGAGGGAAGAACACTGTGTTGAATGCAAAACTGGCACAGCTTTCCCCAGATAAGAGTGGGAATCAGATAACTTATTTGCAACTGACTCAAACATTCTAGCATGGAACAAGGGTGTGCCAATGCCTCTTCAGAGATTTGATAAAAAACCTGAGGGCTGAGGTTGCATAGGCAAAAGAGGATCTTGAATAAAAGATAGCATAAATAGAAAAATGTTTTGCTGCCAAGATCTAAAAATATGGGATGGAAAATAAATGGGCTCTGTTAGTTCCTTTATCTTTTATCTAGCCCTGTCAGATTAGTATATTGAATTCTTTAAGCTGGATTGATTAAATAAAATCTCTGATTTTCCTTTAAATCTTACAAACATCTTTTGTTGCCTGCAGCCTGGCACAACTATTTTGCTTCCCCCTCCCCTCCATATGCACTGCAAGGCATAAAGTTAATATGCTCTTTGCAAACCTCAAAATCATCTAGGTGATATTGGAACTCCTCCAAAAGCCTTAGCAAGTGCACTGTGCTCACATCTCTTCAGCAGCAGAAGGAGCCTTTAGGGATAAATCTTAAATGTGGTATGGTGGGATTTAGCTCCATGCCTCCTATTACTTTTCACAGGAGGCACACAGCTGAAGCATTCTGCACCATGTTCAAAATTTAGGCCTTGATGTTTAAATATTGAACAAAATGTTTAATGTGAGAATATCAGTTGCTCTTCCTTTGTTGTTCAGCCACTACCAAAAGGGAATGGGAACAGTTTATGAGCTTTCAAATTGGCTGCTTTCACTGATGCTGCTAAAAATGGGGGCACCATTCAGCCGATTTGTGAGCCTCAGCCAATGGCACAGAAATGACAATTTTTATTTATTCCATAGTTCATAAATGCACATACAGAGAACGTCAAAATTCCCACTCTTGTTTTCAACATCACAAGTACTACAGGATGACAGATTGAAAGGGAAGAAAAAAGTATAAAATTATTATCTCAGGAGGGAAATTTCTATCTCCCACTGTGTTTCAGAGGTACTGGCTGGAGGCAGTATGGGCCTGGGGAAAATGCATCTGCCACGTAAGCATGAATAAGAATGCACATGGACCCCTCACCACTTGGTGTGTCCCTTTATTTGTAATATTATTGATATCTGCTCCTGTGTTGCTATTTCACTGTGTATTTGTCATGCTGTGGAAAGAACAGCAGCCACAGAATTTTCTACTCTTGTTTCACTGCAGGAGTCAATTTAGGCAATCAGCAGGGGAGACACACAGATTATTTGAGCTGGGTTTTATGTGATAGTATAAGCATTTAATACCTGGAGGCTAATCATGGTCTTCCAGGACCTGTGCACCTATGAAGATCCCAGGAGCTCCCAAAAGTTACAAAGAGAATGAGGAGATACAACTTCACACAAAGTTGTCTCTTACTGCCCTTATCTGCACCCAAGAGGCTTTTTGCCATCTTTTTCTCTCCCTGAGAAGCTAAGGAGGGGAGTGACTGAGCTACTTTAGTGGGCACTTGGAGTCCAGCCAGGAATACTCCATCACACAAAAAAACTTCAGACCAGAAGGGCGTTCAGAATAGGTCCAGTACATCTGAAGGCACCAAAAAAAAAAAAGTGATTTGGTAGGATTCATATATTGCTTAATGCTGAATGTCCCTTTTATACCAACTTCATCCCAAGAAGAATCCAAGTTGACACGTGGTGTTTATTAGCTTGGGGTAATCCACCAACTTTAGCCAGAGAGCCTGGAAATTTGTCAGCACAGTCTCCTCTCCTCATTCGTGGTGTAAGAACCTCAGAGTTAGGCAGTGGAAAACAAGAAACCAAGTAGAGAATAAGTGATTAGACAGGCCTTTAGTGGTAAGTGATCAGGAAAATATGTTGAAAGACTGTTTTCCACTATGACACCATTTTACACTTGAGTTGACATTGTCCCATGAGTTCTTGTACGCAGATTAATTTTATCATTTATGTGGCTACAAATACGAGATGACATAAATCATTTGCTGGTGACAACTACCCCATATATTTTCTGAATAAATGGGGGAACTATCTATTAAGCAGTGCAGGGTAATGAAAGTCAGACACCTGCAGGTCTTTTCACAACTCACATGCTTAATGACGACTGTGTGACACCTCCCAGGTCAGTTTATCTCTGCCTTTTGCATGCCAGCCTGCAGAAAGGAGGCAGCAACATTTTCCATGCAGAGGCCTCAGGGCCTCTGAAGGCAGCTTAACTGCTATTAATGGAATTGAAAACAGAAAGAAATGCCTTCTTTTGCTTTTTCTTTATTTAATGGTATTCTGAACTACAGATATGCTCTGAAATGGTTTTGCCTGTTCATTTTCTCCCTATTTAATAAGATACAACTCTATCAGAACCAGTTATGCTTCACCACAGGGATTTCAGTAGGAAACATTAAGATCAATTTCTGTTCCATGGCCTAAGGCTGCAATGCCCCCGCACAACCCTCTGCTCTGATACCAACATAGTCCTCCACTTTTTAACTACTACCTCCTCTCATGGAAAGCTGTCTGCTTGGGCCACTGGTTTCTGAGAGGCAGGATCTGTATCTGGAGGGAGCTGCTTCTCTGTCTTAAATTCTGTTATCCATCCCAATAGAGTCTCAGGAAACAACTGTGCTGCTGGTAGGTCACCAAAGGTCTCCAGCTTCGAAAGCATGAGCTGAGCCCTCGCTGGAGACAGGCGCTGAAGTCACCTCCAAGTGTGACTGATCACCTGCGCCAAGAATTCAAGATGGGTGGATTGAAATGTTGGTCATACCTTCCCCTGCCCTTGTGTGCTGTAAACTGAGAAGCTGGAGTGTCTTCAGTCAGCAGACAGAACTAGGACTGAACCTCATCTGCTTGGGGCTTTTCTTAGGTAATAATTGCCTGTGTTCAGCAGGATGGATTAGATGACCTGCTGAAGTC
Source organism: Climacteris rufus (assembly GCA_013398175.1). Classification (NCBI taxonomy): domain Eukaryota; kingdom Metazoa; phylum Chordata; class Aves; order Passeriformes; family Climacteridae; genus Climacteris; species Climacteris rufus. The sequence continues at coordinate 871,347 of VZRZ01006608.1, forward strand.
CATTCTGTATTTATAGTCTATGATCATTAGCTATTAGCCAGGAGAAATGATAAAATGGTAAAAAAAGAAGATGTAGAATGACCCAAAACCTGCTAAGATTCTCAAAGCAAAAATTAGTTATATAGTGTGATCTAGAACATATGCAAGCTGAACTCATCCAATATGTTTTTTAAGACAGGCTACAATAAGGTTCATCATAGTGACTGAGTTGCACTTTCATAATAAAGAACTGTGTTTTTAGAAAACGCAACTCAGAGTTCCCCAAGGGTAACCAGATGAACACTGGCTCATTTTGTAATAAATCACTGATGAGACCAAGCCCGATTCCCAACTGTGGAAAGGAAATGCTAATCAAAAAAATGTCTAAAACATTACCTCTGCATAAGGAACTCAGTGCTGGGATGCTGAGCTCAATGCCAAGGTTTGCATTTGGAGAACAATGGCTTCCACCAGCTGCAAAGTTTGTGGGATTTTTATTGTTCCTTTTCTTTAGTTTCCAAGAAACAAAGGTTTCAGAACAGTATGGGGAGAGGTTGGAGACAGCATTAGGGAGGGAGATTAAAGAAGGTCAATAGAGAAGCTTTTGACAAAAATCACAGTGAGAAGATAATTTGATGACAGAATATAAACGCTTCCATGAGGAAAAATGACCACTATAAAGTTTAATGACCAACACCTTCCATGAGGAAAAGATGACCACTATTATTGTTTAATGTAACAGAAAAGGACAGAATTCAGTCTTTTTTAAAGCTAGGCAAATTCAGACTGGAAATAAAACAGCACGTGTTAATGGATAATTAAGCACTGAAAACCTTATTTTACTACCAATTAAATAGCCGTCTCCCTTCAAATGCATCCTCTGTGACACTGCCTCTCTGAAAAGATATTTTTTAACTCAGTCAAGAGTGTTAAGCAGAATCCCTGAGTGATAGTCTGTGGCCTGGGTATCCAGGAAGTCAAGTCACAAGGTAATAATGATGGCTTAAGACAGTGGGACCTAATTCTTCCAACACCTTGTCCAAACTCCATACATACTATTATACCCACTTCTCTAAAATTCTTGCAGAGACCTAATTTTGCTGTGTTCTCTACATAACCTTTCCAGCAGGTGAAATTCACTGATCTCTGAGAACAAAATCTTTTAGCACCTCACAACATCAGAAGGAGATTACTAGTGATATTATACTAAGCTCTGGTTCTGTCTTCAGCAGATCCACCTCTATGTCTCTTTGGACTATTTTTGACTTAACAAGCATTAAAATCTATCCATTCCTAGAGAGATATTCCAGATCCTTAGATGCAGTATAAATTCACTATGACTAGCAGTTTTTTTGCACATCTTCTACTTGCTGAAGCAAATAAAACAAAACAAAACAAAAAAGGCAGAAAACAAAAATAAAAAATCAATCAAACAAACAAACAAAAAATAAAAGGTGGTATTATCCCCCACAATTTTATTGTTCACTTTGTGTTTTGATCTCCTTGACAAGATAATATTTAGAATTTCACTAATTATCCTCTTGGTTGCTAAGTGACAGTAGAACTAAGGATGAGAAAAATTCACTTTGCAGTAGAGCACCCACAGAACACTGGAACACTCTTCTCAAGATAACGCTTGTACTATTACAGTACAACACTTGTCATGGAAAATGATAAGCTAAAAAACATCCAAGAAAGGGACTCCTTCAGAAAAGCTGACAGTTTGCACATTTGTATTGAAACAGTCATTGCTCAAAAAAATAAATGGGTTTCAGAGTGAAATCCATGCTGTTGTATTCAATTGATACTTCCAGCTCATACAGCAGGGCTCTGATTCAGTGGTTTCTTGAGTGCGCTGCCATAAGCCAGCCACACAAGGAAATGTGAGGTATCAGTGGTTAAGTGTATTCTCCAGAAGATTTGATCCCAGTGCAGGTGCAATCAGGATATTCTTTAAGCGACAGGCTGACGTTTCACGATCACTGGTGCCTGTTCTTGTGGGAAATTTTAGCTTGCTAAATGTCTGCTGGAAAGTCAGCACGGTGGAGAGGAGGTAGTCTAGGCAGCCACTAGGAAGAGTGGCTGGAAAACCTCCCAGCAGGAAAGGATCTGGATGCAAGCCAGTGGCATCCTGGCTTGTATCAAGAATAATGTGGCCAGCAGGATTGGAGAAGTGATTGATCCTTTGTACCTTTGACTTGACATGGCACACAGTTCCATGGTTGAGTTGGTATGGTGGTGTTTGGTCAAAGATCGGACTTGATGATCTTGAAGGTCTTTTCCAACCTCAGTGACTCTGTGATCAGTAATTTTATAATTCTAAGGAATGATCTGTTTCCATGTGGCTGCCTCAGAAAGGGTTAAGGACTGCCTCCCACACTCATCATTTGGGAAAGACCGGAAACATTCTGCATACACTGTTGAGGAATATCTAAATCTTCATTTGCTGACCCGTGGTATTCTAAGAACACTTAAATTTCTCTGGGGCATATCCAGTCCTTCATTCAATCACCAGCCTTGTTGTGGATTTGAATCATATGAAAGTGCAATGACACAGCAGAGTAACATCTTTACTCTGAGAATTTATTTCTGCAGAGCAGGAAACAGGTGTGTGCGTGTATCTCTAAAAAACATCAGGAAGCCCATGCCAAAATTTTGGCATGGGGGTTCATCTCTACTAATATAAATCTTTCAAGCTTTCAGGCTGCAGAGAGTACCACTTGCCTTCTCCCTTTCTACCAGTTCTTATTCACATCAAGTCTGTACATACCACATCTGAAGAAATATCTCAATTCTAGCACATCTGCATGTGTCCAGAGGGAACACCAAGAGATATTCGAAATGGCCACTCAGTAGAGTTTTTCATTACAGTACCTTGGGGAGACAGTTGAAGGACAGTCAAAGCTGACATTTCCAGACTGCTTCCTGTGTATCTGAATTACATGGCCAAGCTTTGGTAGCAGGTGAGGGGGTCTATGGAAAACTGTAGGGTGGCCCCTATGGGTTGAGACCAAGGTCTTGTTCCCATGTCAGACAGAGCCAGTTCCACCAGCTGCAAGACAGACTCACTGCTGGGCAAGCCAAGCCTACCCACAACACCAGCAGCTTCTTTGTGATCTTGCATTTAACTAAGGGGAAAAAAGCCATTGCACGGCAGCTAGGAGAGAGGAGTGAGAAAAACTGAGACAAACAAGATACCAGAGTCAGGGGGAGGTGTTCCAGGATCCAGAGAAAGATTTTCCTACACCCCATGTTGAAGACCATATTGGGGCAGGTTGCTGTTTTGCAGCCCATGGAGATCCATGTGGGAACAGCAATCCACGTGCAGCCCATGGGGGGCCCGGTACAGGAGCAGGTGGATGCCCAAAGAGGGCAGTGACCCCACAGGAAACCCATGTGGAGCAGGCTCCTGGCAGGACCTGTGGCCCTGTGCAGAGGGGAGCCCACACTGGAGCAGGTTTGATGTCAGGACTCATGACCCTGTGGGGGACCCACACTGGAGCAGCCTGTTCCTGAAGGACTGCACCCCTTGGAAGGGACCCACACTGGAGCAGCCTGTTCCTGAAGGACTGCAGCCCCTGGAAGGGACCCACACTGGAGCAGCCTGTTCCTGAAGGACTGCACCCCTTGGAAGGGACCCACACTGGAGCAGTTCATGAAGAACTGCAGCCTGTGGGAAGGACTCAGTGTTGGAGGAGTTCATGGAGGACTGTCTCCCATAGGAGGGACTGGAGCAGGAGAGAAGTCCTGTCCCTGTGAGGGAGAAGGAAAAAACACCAGAGACATCACAGCCTTCATTCCCCATCCTCAAGCACTGCTGAGAGGGAGGGGGCAGGGAAAATGGGGAATGAAGTTGAGCTCAGGAAAAAGGGGAGTGGTGGGGGAAAGATGTTTTAAAATTTAATTTAATGTTTATAGTTTGATTTAAAGTTTAAAATCCTGCTCTGATTTGATTGGTAATAAACTATTTGCTCCAAATCAAGTCTGTTTGTCTATGACGGTAACTGGTGAGTGATATCTCGACCCATGATCCTTTTGTTCTCTTTTCTCTCCCTTGTCCATCTGAGGAGTGGGCAACTTTGGTGTCCAGCCAGAGCCAATGCATCACAATTACAAATATTAATTGTACTTTTTTTTTCCCTTGAAATTACCTTTGTAAATATTCTAAAAAAATATTTTTAATGTTAAATTAAAAATATGGGAGTTTGTATAAACAGATGACATATCCTTTAGTCTTAACTATACAGATTAAGATTATCAATTCGTGAAATCTTACCTTTGTTTTTTAAAAAGTGTATTATAGGAGTAGTGTCTTTATGTTCAGCAGTCAGGCAGAATAAGATTAATTTAGAGCTACAAAGAGCAATTTGGTTTCATTTATCATTTTGCTTTTGTCTTGAATCTTCCAGTTAGGCAAAATGACTAAAGCCCATCTGTTTCATTTTACACTTCTCTCCTTGTAGCATTGTGGTATTTTCTGTGTTACTTTGCCCACTTATGGGACTGACCAGCTGGCCACAAATCCAATTTAGGCAGCTGTTAGATGCTCCAGTGAGGGTGTACCTGTGCAAGGGGGTGGGCAGGGGGTGGGGGGGTTCTAAACTGATTTGCAACCTTCACATGAAGTTGTGAATATCTACTTGTAAAATAAACATTGTCTTGCTGTTTCAGTGAATTAACACAGTACTTCTCACATCTCAAAGTGATTCACAGCATGTTATTTCTGATTAATTTACAAATACGAATTCAGAAGATGAGCTTGGGTCAATCTATTTATTGAGTGAAACTGTAAAAGACCATACTTTATGAGCAAGATAAAGATTTAAAAAGATATGTGTTATGAAGTCCTTTGCTCTTGTTTCTGCTATAAGAGGCCGATCAAAATGAAAACAAATTTTTAAAATGCATGGTTTTATTTCCAGTCACCGTTTATTAGTTGGATTTCCAGTCACTGTTTATTAGTTATATTTCCATTCACTGTTTATTAATTAATTGCATGTTTTCTGTACCCTGACATAATCTGTATTTGATCATGGAATAAACAGCTGTACTATTCTGTTTAAATATTAGTCACAAAGACCACCTAAAGGCCTCCCTGTTTTTTAGCAGCCATCTGGTTGTTTGAGAAAACCTGGCTCAGAGAGAAAGTAAGAAAAATGCAGAACTCCAAAATAGCTCATGTTTGAGAGGAAAAAATATCTAGTTCTGGGTTAGCAATCTAGTAACCCACCCAGAACTGCTGGGTGAAATATGAGAACATGAAAAATTTATCCAGGCCTAATGCTGCATAGCAAACCATCTTGGAAGTTCGTGACACAGCTTATCATGAACACGTAAAGCCTTATACTTAGAGATAGCCAAAATAAAGGGTGATAGCAAGAGTAGTTGAGACAATATTTCATATTTTCAAAGAGACTTTGAGATTTCTACAATAAATTGTTATTTAACATATCAAACTGCTCATGACTGGTTTTATAAGCAGATCTTCATACTAATGCTAATGTTCATTTTTGTGCTATTTCACAGCATTTTCTATGTTTGGCTTGCAGCAAGGAAGGAAGAACAAGGACTTGGACCTCTCACCATCAAATCAGCCACCAGGAAGGCAGCAGTGCCCTACACATCTCTGTAGAACATTTACAAATTGATAAATGTTGTTATGTTCCTTTTCTCTCTTAATATATGGAAGTGAACATTTGTACTTGTATATAAAGTTTTTTATATATGGTATAAGAATAGAGTTTCCTATGACACCTCAAATATTAAATGCTCTCTAGAAAAAGCTAAAAGGCACATTATATTCTTAAACTGGGCCTTTTAAGAGATGTAATCCATGAGTTTTCTCATTTCTAAAACATTTTGTTGGCAGTTATGAGGATTATTGAGTTGATGAAAGTACCTGGAAAGCAAAAAGTGCCTAATTAGTTGTTAAGTATTATTTGTATTATTGTTTATCTGTTAAAGGTTTTGGTTGACCTCTAAATGGCACTGGCTGTTGGGTATTTTCAGTCATGTTATGTATAATTTCATGGAAATATCTTAAGCAGCCAAAGATAAAACTGGGGGGGATGGGGGGTGGAACAAATTTAATTGTACTTATTTTTCTTATATTAAAATAAATCTAAATTTAAAAAATAATGTTTAAGAGCCTAAGACTGTATATTGAGAAGAACCCACAAATCTTTTACTCCATGGTGTCCCAGATTGGGCCAAGCAGATGTTTAGCTGGGATACTGTGGGGTGAACACAATTCATATGAGCTGAAGGAGAGTGTCCCTCTGGAAGGAGATGATGATGGATTGAGAAGTGCATCTGGGATCCAAGACCAAGACTTCCCTCCACTCATTTGAGGGATGAGAAGGTATACATCTTTGAGAACTTTACATTTCTCTGCCCTCATTTGCTCTGTCATTTTATGTCTCACTTGGACACGAAAGAAGCATGCAGACACCTGTCGGAGAGAGAAGCCAAGAAAGGGGGCCAAGAGACCCCAGACTTTATTTATATCTCTTCTTAGAAAACACTGTGGATTGGAGGGAGAAATTGCCACCCCTCAATCACACTGGTCAAAGGAAAAATCCATCAAACATCTCTGCCCAGGAGAAAAGAATGCAAACAATAGAACACAGTTAGAAAAACATGGCTATGTTTACAGAAAGTGCATGAGAAACTGTTACAGAAAAATGAAAACATCGAAGAACTGCAAAACTCAGGGCAACAATTTTATGCTCTCCACATACAGATTTTGAGAGAGAAAATTAATGTCGATAAATTATTTGGAGCATCCCAGATGAGTGGTTTGAACCAGGAGATGGATTATGATGGGGTAAGACACAGTATGGTCATGGCAATAAAAAGGATCATCTTGACAGATGGTGAAGTGGATATTCTTGTCTCTTTGGTTTTCTTTTCACATTTAGTTTGGAGTAAACTGGGGGATTTTTCCTGGAATGGAGTTGTCTGCCTGGACACTTGTGTGTAAGCCTAGATGAAATATATGCAGAGCTTTACATACATCCAACTTTCCTTCTTTTAAAATAAGTGGGAAACCTCTTGCTGCCTATATTAAAAGAAAAATGAAGCCTTTGTTCAACTGTTTTGTCTCCAAACTACTTAGATTTCACTCCTGAAGATAAATGCAGTACCCCTGCCAGAGAGCTTTTTAGGAGACTGTGGCAATTAGGAATCCAGGAAGAACAGATTTGTTGCTCTATTTCTACAGCTAGGCCAGACACTGTCAACGAAAAAAGAAGCTGGCTCAGAACAAGATGGAAGATCTAAAATTTCAGACTTATCGGTTCTGAAAGTTCCTCATGAAAATCTGCCTTTTCAGACCAGTACCAGCCAGATGGAAAATGTCTATTTATTTAAAGACTGAGAGGTTTGCTGTACTATATTCAGAGTACTTTTTTATTTTCAAATGCTGATCTCATTTATTAAGGTTGAAATATACAGAAATGTTTGAGGGGTTTTGTCTTATTGTGATAATAGCTAACTGAAGCTTCTCTGTGACAAGGTGACCCTCTAAGTAGACGAGGGAAAGGCCGTGGATGTTGTCTACCTGGGCTTTAGTAAAGTCTTTGACACCATTTTCTACAGTATTCTACTGGAGAAACTGGCTTCCCATTGTTTGGACAGGTGAACTGTTCACAGGGTAAAAATCTGGCTGGATGGTCAGGCCCAGAAGATGGTGGTGAGCAGAGTTGAATCCAGCTGGTGTCAGTCACCAGGAGTGTTCCCCAGGTCTATTGGGGCCGGTTCTATTTAATATCTTTATCAATGGTCTGGATTAGGGGATCAAGGGCACCCTCAGTCATTTTGCAGATGACAAAGTTGGGTAGGAGTGTTGATCTGCCAGAGGGTGGGAAGGCTCTGCAGAGGGATCTGGACAAGCTGGATCAATGGGCTGAGGCCAATTTTATGAGATTCAAGAAGGCCAAGCGCCAGGTCCTGCCCTTGGGTCACAACCACACCCTGCAGTGCTACAGGTGGGGGGAAGAGTGGCTGGAAAACTGCTCAGCAGAAAAAGACCTGGGAGTCCAACAGTGGCTGAACATGAGCCACAGTGTGCCCAGGTGGCCAAGAAGGCCAATGGCATCTGCTCTGTGTCAGCAATGGTGTGACCAGCAGGGCCAGGGCAGTGACTGTCCCTCTGTAGTCAGCACTGGTGAGGCCACACCTCGAGTGCTGTGTCCAGTTTTGGGCCCCTCACTGCAAGAAAGACATTGAGGTGCTGGAGCATGTCCAGAGAAGGGTAACAGAGCTGGGGAAGGGTCTGCAGCACAAGTCTGCCCCAGGAGCAGTTGAGGGAGCTTGGGGTGTTCAGCCTGGAGAAAAGTAGGCTCGGGGTGGACCTTGTCACTCTCTACAACTCCCTGACAGGAGGTTGCAGCCAGGTAGGGGTTGGTCTCTTCTCCCAAATAACAAGTGACAGGACAACAGTAAATGGCCTCAATTTGCACCCGGGAAAGTTCAAGTTGGATATTAGGAAAAATTTCTTTAGCTAAAGGGTTGTCCAGCACTAGAATAGGCTGTCCAGGGAAGTGATAAACTCACCATCCATGGAGGTCTTTAAAAAATTTCTAAACGTGATGCTTAGGGACATGGTTTAGCAGTAGATTTAGTAGCGCTGGATTAACAGTTGGACTTGATGGTCTTAGAGGTCTTTTCCAACCTAAATTATTCTATGATCCCATGATAAACATAAATATAAGGATCAATAGCACATGAGACTAGAACTCACACCATCTAGTGCAAATTTTGTTTCTAAATTTACCTGTTACATGTCAACAACCAAAATGAGGAAGATTTAAAATAACTCCTGAACATTAATAGAAAAATTAGCAGTATATGTTTGTATGTATACACACATGTTTTCGGAACCTTGTCTGATTCTGGTTTCTGTTCTTCATCTGTCACTTATTTGACTTGCACCAGATTGGAGAGAAAAAACTTGGATTAAATGTCTGTTGTTCAGAAAGTCCAGAAACAATATCCTATCAACTGTCAACAATTCACTTAATGAGAGATAGGTGCTGGATTTGAAGAGATAAACAAACTGTCTTTTGATCTGAACTCTTTAGGACAGAGGCACCTTCACTAGGAGCATGAATCAGAGAGACATCTTCCTTAACAATATCCTCCAGTCATTAACTACAGATTTCAGATCAAAAAGTAATTCTGCTCTAATCCAGAGATGGTACATCAGCTATTCACTGAATTAAGAAACATGTCATATGATCTGTTTTCCCTCTCACCATTTACCTGAGGATATCAACTTGGATATGAACCACTAGTTGTTTGTTTTTTGCATTGGACCTGACTTTTCTATAAAGAAAAATTGCAATTATAAAAGCATTACTTGAGAAAAAATCACCTGGGCCACCTGTGTGTGTGTATCAATATTCAGCATTCCAATTTCTACTGGCTAAAGTGAACATGTGATAAAAATCAGGTAAAAAGCTGTCCAGAACTAATAAACCTCATAACAGTGTCACATTGAGATCTAGTGAAAAGTCAGGTTTTCAGCTGGGAACTGCAGACCTATTCTGGAGAACAGATTCAAAGCCTCTCCTGGCTCCATATGACCATTCACCTTGAGACAAAAGCAAGTGCTTCACTGCTTTGTGGAAGGAGGACTAAATGACTCTGTTAGCAGCTCAACAACTTCTGGGTGCAAATGTCTTGGGATTTTGGATGTCATATGAAGAAATACGTATTCTTATTTCAACTAGTTCTGCCTTCCTTTTCTTATTTCTTGGCCTTTTCTTATCTCTTTCTTAAGGACAAATGAAACACAAGTCTCCGCTCTGCAAACCAGTGTGGAGGTCAGTGGTATTTGCTGGTGTTTCAGGCTTTTTGGGGGCAAGGAGAAGAGAAGGATGGAAAAAGAAACCTGCTTAGCAGGTTTCCTGTTTTTCCTAGCAAGGGCTCCCAGTGAGAACAGGGCTGTGTTTCACAGGCCCCATCTGTCTGCAGGCAGTTCCTACCATCACTAGGGCTCGCAAGAGAGCTGCAGGAGCCAGCCCTGGCTCGCTGCAGGAGCTGCTGCTCCTCTGCTAAGCCCAGGCTATAAGGCAGCTGCCTGTGCCTGCCAGGAATGGAAGAAAATCTTGAGAAGACAATCTGCACAGTGGCAAGTCTTACAGCCCCCACTACAAGACAAAGAGGGATGCCCTGGCACCCCAAGGAACAAGGGATCAGGGGTGCTGCCAAGCTGTGTCTGTGCAATCGAATCCTTCAGACCCTACACAGGTCTCTGTTGCTTGCTGCCCTTCATATGGTTGTGCTGCCCCTGTTCTTGGGCTGTTTATGAGCTCTCAGCAGGCAAACACTGGTGTGATATCTTTTTCTTAAATCTCATTCCCATGCAAACCCTGACAGAGTGAGAAAAGTTATTTTTTCTAAAACTGCCATGCTGTTACACCCAAACAAACACCTCTGAGCAGTGAAATGCCCTGTCATTATTTCATAATTAATCATATGGCTTCTCCTGGCATGGTGGATGACACCACTGCTGGCATCAAATCAGTGTGGGTTGTGCCTTGACACTAGCACCAGCATTTCTCTGTCATCTCCCTCCCATTCCAGCACCCCCGGAGAGTGCTGCTGGGAAGGGGAATGTGACCAGCCACATTTCTAAAGCACATTCAAAGCCATTTCTGTGTGCTGTCTCTCCACTGAGCTCGGACAACTTGACATAATTATCGTGCCACATAAACCCTTTCCTAAACAACACAGGCTGCTGTCAGAAAGCTCCTTGATAGGCACTCACTGACGGATTTTAAAAATAATTGGCTCATATTTTCACAGGTGCTGAGCTTGTAATCCCAGTCTTTTCATTATAGGGTAGGATGCCATGAATTAAGAAGGAGCCAAGGCATCACTGAAGAAAAATGGATCACCTGCTTCTGGACTTAAAGGAAGAAAAGAGACAAGTTCTCCTATTCCTGCTTAATTAACATCTCATTTGCATTTGGTTATGCAGCTGCTCAGCTGCACTCAGAAATGTGCAGCTCTGAGATATGGGAGACCCTGGAAACAGCATTTGTGCAAAGATTCCACCCTTTCCTGTGTGCCCCAGGCCCTGCTCAGCCAAAGAACTGATCAGACTGAGACCCATGTGCTGGGAAGATTTTTGGTTTACTAACCATAGCAGTGACTTGAGAAGGGAAAATGCATGATTTATCCCCCTGTACTGAGTCCTAAATTGTCTTGCCATGAGTGAGGTGAGTGTCTGAGCACTATTTGGTGGAAGAGCAACCTAACAGAGTCTTGTCCTTGTTTTAGGAATTGATCCCCTTGTGACTGTCATTCAGATAAGGACATTGTCCCTAGGGAATACACAGTTTTTTGTCATTCCTTAAAATTGTTCATCACATCTGATTTAGCTGAAATTGCCCTTTGGGGGCACAGAGATGATTCACTAGTACAAAGTCAGCTGGAACTCAACACTGCTTTAAAGAAGGGGGCAAAGCAAAATCCTTTCAGGCCTGTAGAAAGCAAGTCTCTTGCTGATGTTAAGAGCAGGGCTTTGCAGCACCAGGATCTTCTTGGGCTCCATTTTAGTTGTCTTAGACTGGTCTTCTGATTTAATGATTAAAGGAATGTGTAAGAGCACTTTGGGCTTTCTGAACCTGTGTGGTAGCATCTGTAGTGCCTCTTGACTTCATTTTCCGTAGAAGGCAAAGAGCACAAGAAGACATCAGGAGAGCTGTATCTGATGGCTCCTGAAAAATAAAGAGTGGTCTGGGAGAGATTGGAAAAGCAGGAAACATCCAGCAGTATCCTGGAGTCCCTGCAGATGTGTGCTGCAATGTGAAGAATGGAAAGCTGGATTGCTGGGGAATAAGGGTCTTCCAAGGGCTGACATCTTGATTTCTGAGGTACCTGTCCAAGTCACACAAAATTCAAGAAGTTTACAGATAATCTGTGCATTTAGTAAACCAAATGACCCAGATAAGAAGCACAGGGACTTTATCAGCTTTCATTTTGTAGGCTACTGGTAGGAACTGCCGAGTTCCTTATGGAAATCAAAGCACGAAGCAGTAACAGTACTACCCTAAATATATCACTGCATGAAACAGAAGAGAGGTACATTGAAGTGGTTTTTGAGTGAGTCTTATAACAGGATGTTCACACCAGCAAGTTCAAAGGAGGGCCACAAAGACTATCAGAAGGCTGAGACACCTTTCCTGTGAGGACAGGCTGAGAGAGTTGGGGCTGTTCAGTCTGCAGAAGAGAAATCTCCAGGGAGACCTTACTGTGTCCTTTCAGCATCCAAAGAGTCTAGGAAAGCTAGAGAGGGACTTTTAAAATGGTGTGTAGTGATAGGATAAGGGGAGATCACTTTCAACTGAAAGAGGGTAGGTTTAGATTGGATATTAGGAAGAAGTTTTTTACAACAGGGTAGTGAAAAGCTGCCACAGATTGCCCACAGACATGGTACATGCCCCATCCCTGGAAACATTCATGTCAGGTTGGACAGGACTCTGAGCAACCTAAGTTGAAAATGTCCCTGCTTGTGGCAAGAAAACTGCACTAAGTTACCCCTGTAAGTCTCTTCCAACCCAAATCATTTTGCAATTCTATGATTCTATGACTGTTCCAGAAAGAGGCAGCATAAATCAAGGGGTCAAGAGAAAAAATCTGGGAACATTAAAAAGTAAATAATCATGCTGATAAGTCCAAGAGTTCATCCTGGAGACAAAATCAGAAACTTTCACATTAAGAACTGGGGTAGATCTTGGAGAGAGAGTAGGGATGTTATTGCTCATTTAATTTCTCCTGTGTTCAGGAAAATGGGATTTTGTATATTCACAGAATTGTGGAATCATAGAACCACAGAATTGTTTGGGTTGGAAGGCACCTTAAAGATCATCTAGTTCCAACATCCCTACCCTCCACTAGACCAGGGACACCCTCCACTAGACCAGGTTGCTCAGAATTCCATCCAGCCTGGCCTTGAATAGTTCCTGGGATGAGGCATCCATAACTCCTTAAAAAAAAAAAAAAATCTATGTCTATCATCTCTCTCTTCTCCTTAAAGAGACAAAAAGCTGTTTGAATTCTCCAGTCCATGTGGGCTATGAAAGGCTGATGTTAATTTTCTGGCTTACAACGGTTCTTGGAACTATTAATTAAAACAATATAAAGCACTAGGAACCTCATATTAATGACACAATATCTGTGCATTTTATCACTTGATTTATTGCAGTCCTGGAAGATAGACAGTAACATTTCTCCTCTCTGTACATTTTTGACCTTATGCATTTCTGAAGCACTGCTCTGTTTTCTCTCCCAGCTGTAAACCATTATGAAGTTTAACTAGCCATCTCTTTCTGTTTACATCCCTGTTCAGCAGCATCCTCATTCATTAGCTGTCAACACCAGGTTCCAGCAGAATTTCAGAAACCACTGGTGCACATGACTCCCAATCCTTCACCAGAAACAATCAGTCACTTTGGTGCAATCCATCAAGGTGCTCTCCTTCTAAACATATATGCATTTTTATTCCCTTCAACAAATTTCTCATGTGCCAAGCTGGTGTTCAGTTTGCAAAAGAGAAGTCTCCAGGGAGACATTACTGTCTTTTCAGTATCTGAAGACACTACAGGGAAGCTGGGGATGCACAGTGACAAGATACAGTCACGACAAGGTAACCCCCATAAAGCAAAACAAGCCTGAATCCACAATACACAATGTGCTGCTCTTTTTTTGAGTAATGTATGATCTCCAAACTTTGCTTATGTAAACAGTTGAGAGCAGGTGCAGCTGCCTGTCGGACAGGCAAGGTTCAGCACTTTGATGAAGTGTGTGTCAACCCTAGAGCACCAGGGACTTGCCTTCCCTAGCAGAAGGCTGGGTCAAAGCACAGAGACAAAGGTTCTTGCAACCTAAACAACAAAAGTAAGAGTGAGCTCCCCTGTCTTCATCCATCTCAAACTCCAGGTTCCCTCCAGTCATTGGAAAAGGGGGACCAAGCACCACAGTGAAAACTTTCTTCCACGATTCCTTCCCAGACATGCTCTTCTCCACCAGCTCCAGAGGGAGTCACATTTTCAAGCTCACTGAGGGCCATGAGTTGAATCCTACAGTTTTCATCTTCCTAGCCTGGTTAACAGGTGCAAATGCCTCACCACCTCAGAACTCTAAGGGAGTTCCTTCATCAGGGTTGAAGGTTCCCAAATACAACCCTTGTTGCCTATGCAGCAAAATAGTACATGGAACATCAGTGGGAGACCACATGGGATTGCACCATCTCCCTCCTGAGTCTGCTGAGGCAGTTTGTCCATGTTGGACAAGCTCAGAGAAACATCTCCACTTGGCACTTCTGTCAGGCTGCCTATGACTTGGCACATCACTCAAAATGCATAAATGGGGACGTTCCCCATTGCTCATTGAACACAAAACAAAACAAAAGCAAAAACAAAGCAGAAAACTTTTGCTGGGCACATACAGAAACTGAAGGTCCTTCCCGTCTTCTTCATTCCTCCCTCCACAGGTTTTATAATTTTCAAGCGGTTTTCTGCATGCATAAGGCTATACTTCTTAAAAAGTAGAACTGACAACATGGAAAGTAAAATTAAAAAACTCTTCTCCCAGTAGAGATAATAATACAGCAAAATGTCATTACAAACTGGTTTCATATACGTTATCTAAATCTAGGAATTATAAAAGTATCTCATTTACCAGCTGCTATGAATCAATGCAAAGATGTAGTTGACAAGAACTACAGTTACAAGCTGACATTGAAGTTTGTTTGAGGACAAACCTGCTTTTTCAAGTTATGCAAGGAAAAGAAGAATGACAAGGGCAGAGAAAGGGGGGAAAGTGCAGCACAAAGCCATAAGGACCCCAAGTTACTGTTCTTTTAGCTGAACATTTTGGAAGATAAAAAGATCAAAATTTGCCTAAATGAAAGCAACGGACTGGGTAGTTTATTTACTGCTTATACCTCCTCCTACCTAGCTGAAGGACAAGTTACTGTTTCAAAGTTTGGATTAGCATCTGTAAATTGTGAGCACTCTGCAAGCAATGAGGAAGGCAGTGCTTGGCAGCCCTGACCTGGGATCTGCTCTGATCTGAGCCTGGTTTGTCATCTCCTGCAGCAAGCTCACTGCCTCCCTGGAGCAGTCTGGAGATCTGCCTGGATATTTTTAGAGCATCTCTGGTGACATTCAGTTTTCCCAAGGACTAAAAAAAAAAAAATAAAACAAAAAAAAAACAAAACAGAAAAGACAGACTTTACAGTTAGAACAGGCTGAGGCCAGCTGAGGGTCCTCAGAAATAAATATTTTTTTTCCTTCCCCTGTGAAGAAAGGCAACCATGAATTGTCCTATTTCTTCCCCTTGTTGCTATCATTTCCTCCCTCAGCTGCAGTCTCTGCTTTTCTCAAAATTTAGACTGAAGAAATGCTAAAGAATCAAGGACTGCTAATCTGAAGGGACCCAGGATGGGTGAGGTGGTACCTGTGTGGCCACACTAAGAGTCATAGCAGCCTCTGGCCATGGTGAAGCTGCCACTGCCAAAAAGGAGCTGGGTGCCCTTCAGCCCTTCTCTGTCCCTGGTAAAGTAATTCCTTTCAAGAAGCAGAAATAATGCACCATCCAAAGATTGCAGGTGTTTGTTCTTCCAGTTCTCATTCAAGAACAAGGAGTCATTCATCAAAATTGAAAACTGAAAGTTCAGCCAATAAGGTTTTGATAGATCACATGCAATTAAGTTGTTTTCCCTGCAATACAGCAAGTTCTTAAGGTAAAGTGCACAAGCAATTGCCTGGCAAAGTCTTGATGTTCAAGTTGCCCTAAACTGACTAAAGAATGTGGAAGACCCAATTAACATCTGTTAAAGTATTTAAAAATATTTGGCTATCAGAGACCCAAATGACAGCTGGTGGAGGACAGGGATTATCAGGTGACTGCTTTGAACCTAAACCTTCCTCTGAGATGCCTAAAATGCCCTTTTAAGAAATAGCTTGCATTTTATGCAGTCTGTTTTATGAAAGATGGACTAAACGGACTGAACTACTTTTGCCAGCTTCTGATAGGCTTTGTTAAACTCTGCTTAAACATGGAATTGAACATCAGGTGGCCAAGTGTCGTGTGTCTGTGTTATTGTAGTAGTCTCATGGAATGTAACATGGGCTGACACAGTGGCTGGTAGCCTTGAATACTGCAGGCCTGTAGGTTGCTTCATAGCCACTTTCCTCCTGGGATATATGACAGATGACACAGCAGTGGCAGGGTTTAAACAACAGCTGTGGAGTTTGGTCCCTACACTCAACTGAAAAGAGCAGCCCTGTTGCTTTACCAGGGCTCACATTTGGAAATCAGAGCTCCTGTCCATCTCCAACAGCCATCAAGACATTGTGTCCTATATTCTTGCCATGCTACTGGGAAGAATGGGAAAAATGAAGTGGAAAAGTCTACTAAGGCAGGCCCCTGGAAAACTCTTTCCCTGGCAGTCAGTCCCCACCTCTCACCCAGCCCTGCCTGCTCCAGGCATTCACACCCATTGCTGCTCCCTTCAGCAAATGCTTGTTTAGCCTGGAACCCAAAACTTACTGGATTTGCCTGAGGACAGCCCAACTGTGCCCTGTTCACACTCCACTCCTGTGCCATGGGCTTCAGTAACCTTAAGCCAGTTTCTCAGTTTTTCCCCTAATTTCTTGGCTGGAGGTGTAGGGAAAGAAGGGTGTTATCAATCAATTGTTAATTTATTGTACTTTTAAAAAGTCACAGTCATAATGCTTTCTATTTCAGACAGTTCAGGAAGGAAGAAGAAGCTGTTTCCAGAGGTGAAGGCTCTCAGTAGTAGCTCTTTGTCTAAAAAGTGTGCAACTTCACACCAGAATTTCTCATTTCTCTGTAGCCTACACTGCCCAGATGCTGATCTCATAAAAGAAATGAGATCACCTTAGTTTTGCAGGTGAAATTTTCAGTCCTTTCCCATCAATGCAGTACAAAAACATTAATTTGGGGTGTTGTTGCATAATATCTACACATTTCCAGTAGATTCTCTTGGATTAGGGCTGCTTTCCTAACAACATTGCCCTCAGGAATAAACCACACACAGAACACCTTGTTTGCTATTTCTAGTAGCAGCCAAGAGCCTTCTGACTGTCTGTTCTGCCTGAGGGCAACCCATGCCCATCACTTCATTGCCAGGCTACTCCAGAACATCTCTTAATTAATTTGTTGAGATTCAGGGACAGGGAAGCTTTAACAAGTCTGCTGTGACCCAAGAAATACGGGCACCAAAGATCTCATTTAACCAGCTGTTCCCAAGTGCAAAGTGCAAGCTAAGGCTTCTGCAGAAGTTCCTCACTTCTGCAACTACTGTAAAAACTTCATAGCCCAATTGAAATTAAACTTTAATAAACCTTTCAGGAGATTTATGGTTGAATGTTGTTTAAGATCCCTTAAATTATAATGCTAATAAGTTTTACTCCTGACTCCATCACTGACTGTTTACCAAAGAAACTTATTTCACTTTTTTTCATTGTCACCGTCTGAAAACAGGTTTAGTATTTTTAAGAATCTTTGTTTTTCAAAGTGCTTTCAATAATTCACCATACAATATTTAAGCTTTGTTGCTATGACCTTGGCCTACTTCGAAGGCAAGCATTGTATTAAGCAAGGGATCTGACTTTAAGGCAATATTGTTGCAGAGATGGGTCAAAACAGCCATGTTTCTTCAAGACGACTACCAGGTAACCTTGCATCTCATAATTTCTGCCTGTACAAGTAAAGGGAAGTTAAATAAACACACAGGAGAGACTGCATACAATGAAACGGGGAGTGTATTTTACTGGGCCTGATCACGTTTATTCCTTTGGAACTCAGTGGTGCTGCATGCCAGAAAACTTCCATTCATTGCCAATTCAGAGGTTCTCTGGCATTTGAAGTAAATAGCAAAGCAAAAGTAAGACAATGTTTAATAAATGGCGCATTGACAAGCCTGAGTCCATTTTTCTTTGTATGAAGCAATAATGAGTTATTCTATTATTTTTCCTAATGTTTTGCTTCCTTTCTGTCCCTTGTTCCCCATTGCTGGTATACAGCAATATAACAGTTGCTGGGCCAGTTTAGAGCTAATCTTTTAAAACCTTTTAAAAGTCTATATCTCAATGATAAATAGTAACAGTGGAATGATCTTTCTCTGTGTTCCATATTGCACATGAAAGAGCTTCCTGGAGGCACTACATGAGGGAGAACACACTTACATCCAAGGAAAATATAAGCCAGAATTGCCTATGAGGCTCTTTAGCAGTGCAGCACTTAGGTTTATAAATAGGAAAGTAGTTGTTTACATACGTATATAGGGGTAAGTTAAGTTTAGGGAAGAAAATGTGGCTTCTCTCAGGCCAGCTGATAGGGTCAGAGAGGGGATGAGCTTCATTTAGACCAGATGGCAAATATTGTTTGATGCAACCAAGGCACAGACATTTAAAGCAGACCTGCAGAACTTCACATACTGAATGTGAAGTTCACAATTGGCTGCTGACCCATGTTACCCCACAAGCAGGACACATGTAGTAGCATCACAGCCAGGACTCCCCAGCCACTCTCTTCATCAGACCATCCAGGTTCATCCCTCCCAGTGAAAGGGGCCGTGCAGGATGCACTGCTACACCAGTGTGGGAGACGGGCACAAGCCTGTGTCACAGCTGCTGATGTGCCACGGAAAGGGAAAACTGTGTTTAGAGAAGCCCTGGCTCTGAAAACCTTGCAATGAATATGAGTCCTGGCAATGAGCAAACCTTTGCACTGGACAAACTCCTCCATAGGGGAGTGGGATACACAGATCTTGTATGTAATTCTAAAACTTTGAGATGTCCTACATGGACAGGACTAAACTCACAATTTAGGGCTTAGCACAAACAGAATACCTGGAGTTTAAATGACCTTTTTTTGTGCTTTATGAAACAACAATAAGAACCTTTGTATGTGTGG
Organism: Climacteris rufus; assembly: GCA_013398175.1. Taxonomy (NCBI): domain Eukaryota; kingdom Metazoa; phylum Chordata; class Aves; order Passeriformes; family Climacteridae; genus Climacteris; species Climacteris rufus. The sequence goes on from VZRZ01006608.1 coordinate 890,283, forward strand.
ACATATACCAGAAGTGTGATTTGCATTGTTATATATAGGAACAACCTACAAAGCCAATCAGCTAATTAGCAACACATTGAAATGGTCAATGAGTAAGAAAAGTCAGAACTGGCAGCCTTTGTGCTCTGTCATGTTGTCTTATGCCTGTTTCATGGGTGGTTTCTGACCAGCTGTATGCAAGTACTGTATTGCTTGTCAGATAGAATAAATAAAAGAGAGACAACATAGCAACAATGATAATCCCTGTGAGAAGGGTCAAAGCTCCTGGCTGAAGGAGGCCATGGAGGCTGGCTGAACATACACCACTGGAAGATGGCCCAGGACAAGCATCACATAACCCAAAATATTGTCCAAATTCCCTGGCACAGTGCATAACGTCTGGTGCACTTTTGAGACAGGATTTAGATGCTTGTGAGGTCTGATAAATGAGTTATGCCTGTGTATAAAATATCTATGGTTTTCCTCATCTATGTTGTACACTGAAGTTTTTGGGGGTTTATTTTTATCAAAGCTGCTGGAATAAGCACTGCACTACTGAGAGGCCAAGGAGATCTGTTTTCCACCACTGCTCCACAGATTGGGTGGTCTTTGAGCTGAACTGTTGAACAAAACAGCCCTAAGACTTAGAATATATTACCCATCCAAATCATCCATGGCTTGGAGAAAGAAACAAGGCTCTTCATAAGTAAAGAGAGGCAATCCTGCTACTCCACCACTGTCTCCCACTAAGGGTCTCTAGGGAAGGCATCATGTTGGAACATCCTTTCTCCTTTGATCCATAATTCACTTGAATTCCAGTCCTCTTGGACTAACAAAAACACTGTTTGACCCTTTGCACAGTGTTTGCTGAGAGAAAAAGATGACTGTGATAAGGAAACTGTGAATAACTCCACCACACCTCAAAATGGTAGGTGAAGATCAACAGCTCTACCCCAAACATCCCTGCGTGAGACATTGGCCTGCACAAGCCGCCTAAATGTGCCACTTCTTCTCAGGTCTTTGTTATGGCTGCCAGCCAAATGCCAATAATGATGAAAAAATGAAAGCGTTCAGCAAAACTTCATCTAAACTTTCTGTCCTCTCCAGTAATAATCATCTGTCTCAGAACACCAGCAAGCTGGCCACCAATTTCACTGGATTTCCCTTCTTGCCATGGGTAGAAAGCGTGAGTAACTCAGAGCCTTTAGCAGCGCTCGTGTCCTGAGAAAAGCGACTTCAGCTTCACCCAGTCTCTGAACAGAGTCCAGCCTGCATCAGAGCTCCTGCAGAGTCTAGTCTTAGTTCACACACAGCGGTTTGATTTAAGCAGGGAAGTAAAGAGACGAGGAAGGGTTCTTTTCTGCTTATCACCAGCAGGATTTTATTACTGGAACATGGAGGGTGCAATAAAGACGGCCAAAATGGAGGTCAGGGTGTGTTATAGTACGAAGTCGAGGGAAGGGCAGTCGGGAGAGCCAATCACTGCGGAGGATTTAAATAAATTTATTTCTGGGTCAAGCCTTGCATACTTTGCCAGCATTAGCAATAGTTAGAGGAAGGAAAAAATACGCAAGAATGGAAGAGAGTGGATTAAAAATTTCTTTTAAAAATTTCCTTGAAATAGGAGCCTTACAAGTATCTTCAAAGTTAATGAAATAGAAATAATATTTAAGAAGTTTATGTCAATAGTGTTCAATCATGAAGGATTTTCATTGATGTTGTGCTACAGCGGAAATTAATTACAAAAATCTGCATGTGTTCAACTTCACAACAGAGGAAAATTTAAACCCAGAACTAGACCTCAGAGTAAGAAGATCCAAATTCTGATCTAAACTGTCATGTGACAGATTGCTTAAAAAATTATGTCTATATAACTTTTTATGACTCTTCGTTGTAAGGTCTAAAATTATATCAGTGAGGATGAGTGATGGTGTTTAAATGGGTTCTTATTCCTCAGAAGGATGTGAGCACTGCAGCTGCTTTGCCTGGATTACTGAACTCGAGAAATTACTACAAAATTTGTAGTTTGGTTTTAGCATAGACACATATTTATTTTTTTTTACAAAGTTACTTGGGACTTCCTCTAAAATGAGGTCCAGGTAGACAAGATATGGAGAGGATCAAGAACTCAAATATTAGGTGTGGGTGCTGGGCAAAGCTGTGTACCAGAGACTACACTGCATGCTTAAGGAAACATTAAGTGCACTTTATATAATTAGCCAAAGTTTACCAACTTCTGAATGACTTATCACACAGAAACATTGACACATGTGACTCCTTTGGATCCTTCCTAACTGCTGGCTCAAGACACAGGCTCACTGTTTTAGTACTCTCTTCTACACTGCATTGTCCCATTTCCTTCATTCTATCAGGGCTTATGCAAGTTATCACTTGGATTTGTAAGTTTTTGCCGTCATCTTAAAACTTCAGTTTAACTTCTTCAAGAACCATTTTTTTTCAGTCCTAACCCAATAGCTTCATTGAGCTTTGCCAGACGTTTACAGAGTCAGAAGTTACATTGTGCAAACCATATCTAAAAAGTCTCAAGAAACGGGGCTCTGCAGTTCTTATCCCTACAGGCCAGAGTCAGTTCCTTCCTTTTTCCTGCTTCAGCACACCCTGACAATGTTTTACATGCATACAGCCAGCATGGATGGGTGAATTAATGTCATCATTTGATCAGGCATTCATGGAAGTATAGGACAAGAAGGACTTTTTTACCCTAAGGAAAAGGATTTCTATTTAGATCGTCTGCGAAAAATGTGTCCTAATCCTCTTAAAAATTGTCAGTGAAGAAGATCCCAGAAAATATGCATGTTTTGTGCTATGTTTCTTTCATATTTTTGAATATTTTCCTAATATGTAATTTACATTTTACTTGATGATTAAAATGACTGATGTGAACTGACTTCTTGCTATCTTAGGACAAGCACAGATGATGATATTCTTCTTGGCCTCGTCACACCATTTTGCAGACTGACTGAATATGACTTGACCTGTTCTTTTCTATATTAACACACTTTCCCCAGCCTTTTCAAAATTAATTTTTTTCTGTCTATTTCATTTGAATTATTTTCTTTTTGCATATATCTATGAGTTATTCTGGTTATTTTTTTAGTTATACTCCTTCAGTCTTACATCCAAAACCTGCTCAATACCTCTCAGAAGAAAATATTTGCAACAGTGTCCCTTTTACACATAATTTCAGCTTGTGATCCCCAAAATTCACCGTACTCTTTATGGCAGTTGTTGTATTAAAGCAAATATTAGCCACCTTGTATTTGTCCATCTTTCCAAAGTATAGCACTTGGATTCTGACTTTCATGGAATTTCATCTGACCATTTTCAGACACTCTCTCCAAATCAAAACTATTTTCAAAGCTGATCTCCTACTAAGACTTACAGCCCAAGTATATCCATGGGTCTCTTCAGCTGTCCTGAGCATATTGCCTCTTCATCATCAAAAGCGCTCACAGAAATAGAGGCCAGCAGAGCAGACCAGACTGGGGTCCTCTGATCCCCTCTTTCATTGTAAAATCCCCTCTTTCTCTGTGGGCCCTCAATCCATATTGACATCCACTGCCTTCATTTAGACCCTGCTCTCTAACGTAGGACCCTCTAAATGGGAGCAGAAATGAAAGAGAAAAAACTGACACAACCTATTATTATCCTGCTGAATTCCTGTGTCAGTGAACTTTGGCTGTCAGGGATCTAAACTCTATTTTCCTTGTGTATATGCTAGAGTCAACTGGGAGATCATCAATAACATCAGTAAAGCTGAATCTATAATTTACTAAGGAGAACATATCTTCTGTGCCTACATGATTTTCCAATTCTCTTTGAAAAAAGAAAATTAAATTAGTTTGGCCCAATTTGCTATTGACATGCCTTCAATGTTGCTTTTCATAACTCACCTTTGAGGGGAAGGAAGCAGCTTGAAGCATCTTTTTATTATTCTACAAACCTGCAGAAACTGATTATTTAGTAATCTTTTCTTGTGTCTACCTAGGTAACAAAGTTAAAATAGCTTGAAACCCCTGAGACAATGTGTGCCTTCCTCCAGTCCTCTGGGACCATAGTGCCCTTGCTGAGTTCTCAAAGATAATCACAGACAACTCAGAGCTGTCTTGGATAGTCCTTAAATCCACTCAATTTTATCAGGTCCTGCTGAGCTGACAGCATCTATTTTGTATAAATAATCACTGACTTTTGGTTCCCTCCCTGATCTCATTTGCATTTCAATCTCTTTGTTAAAATTAATTTTGTCATGTATCTAAATATAAGTAATCTTTTTGGGGGAGAAGAGTGAAGCAAAGATGACAATTATTTTCAGTCTTCTGTGCAGTCTTCTCTCCTTTTTATGTTCTTCGCATTAATGGTGGGGTGCTAGGCACTCTCTTTTCCTTCTTTATTTTTCTAATGTATTCACAGAACATTTTTTTGTGAGCTTGGTGATTTTAAGTGTTGGATTAGAACTGGGACCTTTTGTGTTCAATCTTTACTTTGGGGAAGATTTAAAGAGGAACAGAAAAAGAATCAAAGGAGAAATCCGATGAGAAATTGAAGTAAAAAGAACGGGCAGAGCAGGAAAGGAACAGAGGATTTGGAATATAATATTAAATAAAATAACATCTCTGTAAATGCAGTCTTATTTTATCACATTCGGTATAAAGATTTATTCTGCAAGTGAAGATTAAAAATGTTAATCTCGTAAAACCATAATGATGTTTTAAAACTATTTGAATTTCTGGGTACAAGTGAAGGAAAAGAGAGGATCTGTGAATCTGAGTCACCCTGTCATCTTAAAAATTATTTGCTGTGCTTTCCCAAAGCACCACTACATGAGTCACCCAGGCCATTTTCAGCTCACCCAGCTGGTGCAGTGGTAAAGGTCACTTTTCAAACAGACTTGATGCTGGCAGTGACCCTCTGATACTCTGCACATTTGTTGAAGCCAGTCTCTTTCAGAAGATCACCTACAAAGACACAGCTGATAGAACTGGGTCATGGTTTCACCCAGTCCTGAAGCCTTGCAGGGTACCCTGGCAACATCCCCACCAGCTTCACAGGCTCCAGCCAGGCTTTTTCCATGTCCTCTTCCAAAGGAAAAAGGAGCAGGTCTCCTGCTGACGCCTCCAAGGAAGGAACAGGAGTAGCTCCATTGAGCATGCACAGTGCAGTGGCACTCTGAGAGCCAGCTCAGGGGCACCATTACTACAATTTATTTCCTCTATATGGGAATTAGTTGTTATTCACTGTGTTGGTACTGCAGGGCAGGTGTCATCTTAAAGATGCTGAGCTACAGCAACATGCTGGGGTTGCATGCTCAGCATGCTCGACTCTGGACACTGCAGAAGAGACCTGATCTGCTGATACTACCAGCAAGTTAGTCACCCCTGGAGAATGAATGAATGAATAATCTGGTAGAGAATTATCCTCCACCTGCCTCCTTAAGGGTTCCCTGCATTTTGTATGCACAGGTAAAAGATGTTTGGCTGGCAGGCTGTGAAAACATGAAGATAGCTAAGCATGCATGTTTGTAGCAAACTCTTTGAATGGCTTTAGATCTCTGAACTGACTTGACATTTCAAATTTGTACTAAAATCTTTAATTTGGGGTACTTGGGAGAAGCCTGGCAGGTCATGCTTTCCACATGGTAGACATGAAGAACAAGTCCAGCGTGGATCCCATTTAGAGTAAAGCTGTCAAACATTTCATAGCTGTAAGTGGGAACTCAGCCTATTCCATTAATTAATTTTCTTTGATATAGTTCTTCTCCTAGGGTGTTTTTCTGATTTAGAGCTATGACACTGAGCCTTACACTTTGATATCAATTATGACTGCTACAATGGCCTGAGCAAATTGGATTATTTCAATCCAAAGCAAGAGGATCAGACCCAGGTCTAAGGAGTTAATGATTTTAAAAGGTGTGACCAGAGAGGAAGTGGGAGGGAGGGAAGGAATGGTAGGTTAATGGGCTCTGTTCAAGCAATTCCTCTTAACCTACATTTTTGTCCCTAAAAGGCGTTGAGGTTTTGCAACAATTTCTTTTTTTTTAATAATCAAAGAGATGAACAACTGCTGAAATAAGGTGCTTTTTAGTGCTCTGACAGCATAACTAATCACTATCATAACTAACTCAAGGCCAGAGCTCTGTCACAGCAGATCTTTAAATCAAAGGGAAAATTGTGTTCCAGATCTCCCCAGAAGTATATATGCAATGCAGGATCAAATTGATGACCTCTTATGGCATCTGGTAGAGAGCAGATTGTTTAATTTTATCTCAGTGTTCCTTTTCCATCTTAACATTTTCTTTTTCTGATTTCAGTCCTGTTCCAGGAAAACATCTCTATTTCAGAGAGCATTTAGCCATATGCTTACTCTGCAAAATGACTTGCTTAAATCCTATGAACTCCTCAGTGACACAAGTACATGAAAAATACTTCATCTGAATTTGATTTACATTAAAGGTGGAATTCACCATGCCAATAAAAGCGATCCTAATTTATTTTTGTTACCTGCATCATCATTACGAGCAGCCTAAGTTTGCACTCATAACTTTGGTTCAGGTCTGCACAGTCCAGATCCTGTGGGTTCTGGAAAGACAATGTTTGGACGCTTACATAACTCTGCAGCTTTGATGTGGTTTAGTTTATTTATAACAGCAAGCTCTTGTGAATAATAATTCCTGCTTCAAAGAGTTCACAGTCAGCTTCAAGTTCCTGGCCCTACGCTGCTCACCCTCCAGAAGAGCAGTCTGGTTATCAGTGCTCACCCTCCAGAAGAGCAGTCTGGTTATCAGTGCTCTTCCCTACCACCCGTGGGGGAACGTGCACAGTGACAATGCCTGGTCCTCCACTTTCATTCAGGCTGGTCAAAGCTCAGGACAATGGCATCAATCAGTAAATTAATTCACTCGACTGTCAACATTTTCAGACATAAGTCTGATGTTCAGCTCGAGCCTTTTGTCCTCTACCGTGTATTTTTAGAGACTCTTGCCAATGGGCATTGGTGAAATATTTACAGATGAATTCTTTGACTTTTGATGTCATCCAAATGCTCTAGGTGGCAATTAAAACTCAAAATAGAGCAGTGACAAATTCAGAGTTGTGAAAAAATTTCTTTGCTTTAGACAATATTTTCACTTCAATCTATTCACTGAATTTCCATTGACATGTACAGGAAGTTTGCCCAAGGGCCCTTGAAGAAAGATGAAACATTTTGCCAGTATTGCATAAGGATTTTTAAAGCATTGTGTTTCACCAACCTGATCTGACTTTCTGTCCTAAGAGAAAGGCACCAAGTACTCAGAAAATAAATGGCTGAAGAAAGAAAATCAAAGGGATTTTCCAGCCCTTCATTTTGTGGTTATAAGAACAACATTTCAAGGTCTGATGATATCAGAAAGGAATAAAGCTTGTGTTTCTAGATTAAACTGGACTTTTACATTGCTAACTAACATATCAGAATTGGCATTCACCTACACTGTGGCCCTTTGAAGCTCTGTGTGGTGTGGAAAATCTCATGTGGAGCCCTTTGTGGAGCAATTAGCTCATAATTTAATCTTCCCAAGGGTGTGTTTTAATGTACCTCATCTTTTCTTCCTAGGTAGTAATTTTAGGCCCCTGATCATTTTTATTGCTCTCCTGAATGTATTCTAATTTCCAGTAGCTAGAAGTTAATGCAATATGCCCAGTGTAGCTACAGCAAAGCCTCTAAGAGCTAAAAAGAACTTCAGTTAGCTCTTTGGTCTTTAAATGCAATTCTGTTTTGCTTTATTTGTTGATAATATCAAACTGACAAATTGTATATCCCCCATCACGCTGATGACCATGCTCAAGCTATTTTCCACTCACTATATAGACCAACTAGCATTTTTCTGACATATATTGTGTTACTTTTTGTTCTGTATTTCTAGTCTGTTTCTCAGTGTCTTATTTTTGTGATTTCATCAGTATGCACAGAAGCTCTAGCCCATTTAAGAGCTGTATTCATCAGCTCCCTATGAATGATCACCTCGTAACAAAAACTTGTAAATTGTAAGGAATTAAGGCAAAATGTGTCTGCCATCAAGGAACAAACTGAATCTGAATACAACCCTGCCACAGCACACAGTTCACCTGGAGAAAAGAAGGATAGCCCCACTGTTGTGGTTTAACCCCAGCATATTTTTGATGTGCTTTACAGAAACTCTCTCCCTTTTTACAGAACATAAAAGTTGTGATTGGGCAGGGACAGCCTGACTGGCAGACCCTCTAGTGTTGGCCAACCAGGTGGTTTTTGTCAATGTGTATCCCTGTGTTTGAAGTTCCCACCACCCTCTGCTGTCAGTATAGCCTTTAACAATCCTTTGCATCATTCAATCTTCCCGGAGGCTGGTGCACCATGGGGGATGTGATACACCCGCTCAAGGCCAAGTGTCCCTGAGATTGTTTCAGAAATGAGTACCATTGTCTGAGTCAATTATTTCTGGAGTGTCATGTCTCCCTAAAACTTGCTTTTCAAAGCCCAACATGATGTCCCAAGTGGTGGCATAGGGCACAGGTTAGGTTTCCAGCTGTCCAGTGGTTGCTTTCATCATTGTAAACACATTGTTCTTGCCTTTGTGGGACTGTTTATATACTGAGCATGATGTTTTGTAGTGTGGAAGATCCCTTTGGCCAGTTTGGATCACCTGTCCTGGCTGTGGTCCCTGATGGCTTCTGTGCACCTCCTCAGAGCAGAGCAGAAGACTCTTGACTCAGGTAAGCACTGCTTAGCCCCAACTGGAACTTCAGTGTGTTATCAAAGTTATTACCATACTAAATTCAAAATACAGCACTCTACCAGGTGCTCAGAAGAAAATTAACTCTATCCCAGTCAAAACCAGGACCCATACAGAGGCTTCAACAACAGGACACTCTTTAGAGCGAGCAGATAGAGACTGTGTCTGGTCTGTTTTAAGCATCTATCTTGGCAGGACATGCCTTAAAGATGCTGTGTCTCTTCACTGACTGAAAGGATCAGGGGTTGCTTCTCTGATGGGCAGGGCTGTACCATATAGGTGTCTAATGCACAGTAAGATGAATCCTATTTTATTTCTCTCCAATTACAGCCCCCTTCAGAGTCATGTACAGCTGCAATAGATGCCTGATTGCAGCCACAGAAGTCAGTTTGGCATCAGAAACTGAGGGGGGTGATAAGTGAATTGGATCAGGACTCATTTCCTAGGATCTGCACAGACAGTAGGGGATTTTTACACCACCTAAGCACAGCTCACAGAATGAGCTAATTACCAGCCTCTCTGTCCCACTTTCACAGTTTCATCGCTTTGATCATGAGAGCCTTTGAGCCAGACTCCTGACTCCCACATTATATATGTACAGACTCCAGCACAACAAGCCCAGTTTCCCTAAGGACCCCTGGGTGTGACTTAAGAAATAATACTACACTAAAATAGGATTTTAATTTTTTCTAAATATAGTTCAAGTGGCCAGGCACATTGCTGCTAGTGGATACTTGGATCATATGATCAACCGTGAACACCTTCTGTAAATATCTTTCCTACAAGAAATACCACAGAATTTAGTTTGCTGTTATTTCTAAAAGCAAATTTCAGCTTCTGTGAGATGAACAGCCTGAGCTGCAGCTCAGGATGGAAAGAATAACTGAAGGGAGTGGGTAGAGGTTTCCAACAAAACAAGCAGCAGAATACCTTCATAGAGATGCTTTCTTTTTAATTAAAGGAGTCTCTTGTGAGCTGCCACTGTGCCTCATTCTCCCTCTGTTTAACTAAGAGATCATGGCAGAGCAGTGCTCTGCAAGGTGAAAGATGTTGAAATGGGAAATATTGTTCATTTGGTGTTGCTCCAGTGTGGTCCATCTCTCAAAATCATTAGCAAATCTGCCTAAAGCCTCATTTGACAGGCACTGAAGTTGCTCAAGTCCAAGCACTGTAAAGCTCAGTGGGAATGATGAGATTTCACAAGCTATATTCAGCTTGCTAAGATATAAGCAGACTCCCTCTGGGCACACACAGGTCTCTCAAGCTAAGCAAGCTAGCCTGGGAGCCAGGGTTGACTTGGCCACTCTGTGACAAGTTCCCAAAATAACAGAACAAAAGCCAGCAGGTCAGAATAATGACCATGAGACTGTATCAATTGATAAAAATAGTTTTATGTCACCTTGGGCTCTAGATTCCATATTGCTTATTTCAGAAAAATCCAGTAACGAAAACACCAGATTTTCACAAGATAAATAGTCCCAAGGGGATATGCAGGACAGACTTCTTTTTTTTTCCATCTCTTGCAAAAGAACTGGCTTCATATTCATTCTTTGTTCTTTTGTCCTACTTCTTGCAGCAGCATCTTTGTTGAGACTTTAAAAAAATTGACCAGGCCATTATTTACGCTCCTAAGTTTTCCTCAGTCATCCTCAGGGATGATTCTTTACTCCAGAAAAATGGGAGATCTCCCTGGACTGGCCACAGTGGAGACAGTGGCAGGCTTTGTTGTGACCCAGGCTCTTATTGTCACACACAAAATGCTGACAGAAATTAATCTCCACTGGAGCCCTTGCCTCCTTGAGACAGAGGACAATCCTGTGTTTAAACAATCCTTAACAATCCCTAAGAATAGAATACTGAAAGGTTCTTTTGGGACAAGTCTCGTCCCCAGCTGTCACCTATCATCAAGTTCTGTTTTATAAGGTGATCATGCCTCAAATTAAAAAAAAAAAAATCAATCACCAACCCAAAACCATAAAAACATTTTTGTTCTCATTGCCAGTACTGGAGGGTCTTCCAGAATCTCAGCAATTGCTGCAACAATTAATAACACTCTTCTAACGTCCAGACAGATTTATCCATAAGAAGCTGGTACCTAATTTTTCTTGTAATTGTAATCCTCAAATTAATTCATTCTGATCTTTCCCTGGTGTTCATCCACTGGTATATTTATAGTCAACATCTCTTCTCACTCATCCTTCTCCAAGACCAGATAAGCTCCCAGCTCAGTCAGACTCTTCTCAAGTGATGAACTCTCCTTACCCAAGTCCACCCTGACCACTCTCTGTGACTGCTGCAGTATAAACTCATCTTTCTTTTCAAATGGGTGATGAGAATTGTGCAGTATGCATGCAGAACAACTTAACAGCTCCCTGCTGGAGATACTTCTCTCGAGACACTCCAAGACTGCCTTTGCCTTCTTCACACCTGCATCTTTTCTATGGCTCATGTTCAGCTTTTATCTGACTATTACACACAAGTCTTTCTTCTCCTTAGTCATTTCCCGCTGATGAGCTCCCAGCTTATAACAGAAATCCATCTTGTTACTCCCTGAATCCCTGCTACAACAAAGTATTTAGGTTTCTAATTCCTATTTAGACAGCTCCTAACATCCCACTGAAATCAGTAGGAATCAACTGATGCTACCATGTTCCCACTGAAATCAGTGGGAATTAGGTTTTGTAGTACAGAGTAGACTAAGCTATCAGCTTTTCTCTAAGACGTTCATAATAGAAACATTATCAGCAGGAGACAAGACACCATGAACCTTAATATTTCTAATAGTTATTTCTGGAGCAATAAATCAGAAGGTGCTTTTAAAGACCTAATAATGAATTCAGAAAACAAAATAGCATGCACACTGATTTAACAGCACCCATTCTTTAAAAAAAAAAGACCTTTACTAACTGAAAAGCCCTGTGCTGTATCTTCTGTTTGGTAAGGGAAAAAAATGTTGATACTAGGTCAAACGGAAAAGGCAAGGTACTAATGATAATACAACAATCCTAGCTTTTCTTCCTGAGTCAGAAGGGTCAAATGGAGCTGCATTGAAAAGAAAATGGTCCCTCCTAACCTGCTGGTCCCCTAAATCATAGTTGGTACCCCCAGTAATATTTAAGTTTCAGGAACTCCTGTGAGTAAATACTGGAAAACAGTCACTGCAGAAAGTGTGAAGTTTGTTTATTGTATTCTCTATATTACTATTTCTGACATTTTCCAAAAATTCCATATGTTTTTCTTAGTGTTACAGTCTAGCCTTGCCATATTGCTAAATTATTACAGAATGATACTGCTTGGGATATCACTTGAAAAATAGTGCACAAAAAGAGAAAAGTCTTTGATGGAAAAATCACAATAATTTAGGATTGTGTCACTTCCAAACAAGTCAAAACCAGACAATTGTTTGTTGGAAAACCTAGACTGTAAGAGTATTGATAATCATTGGGTTCTGCAAAGTAATGAAAGTGTGCACTTTACTTCCAACCTGCTTTATAAACATTAAACAATGCAGTAAACTGTAACTATGAGAAAAGATTGCATTATAGTAATTGCATGACAGCTCAGAAGAAAAGGTGTGGTAGTTTTCTTCCAAGACATTTCATTTCTTGGAAATTTACCCAAGATGATTGACATTTCTTCATACATCAGAGATAAGCTGTTGCTGCAGAAATGGGTGCAAGAAAGGTGTATCCAGGACTGCTGGGTGCTTCTCTGTTTCAGCCCATGGAGAGGCAAGGGGAGTGAAGAGCTCTGCAGCTCCACCTGAGCCTTAGGTCTGCACCAAAACACTCATCTATTCACCTTTCAGTTAAATAGGATGCTTCAATTCCAACACAATTTTTTTTAAGTAAAAGGTTCAGAATGCTTTAAATCATCTAGTAGTAAGACTTTCTGATGCAAGCTTTTTTGGAAGAAAAGTGCAATACTACTGTATGAGAAGACCCAAGGCACAAAGGGTGATGGAGGGAAGTAGTGGAGGTGTGTCCCAGACCTCCAGAGACTTACAGAGCAACCTGAAGATACAGCTGAAAGTTTTGTCTCCCCTTCAGGCAGTTTAAAATACCCCAACACCCAGAAAAGTCCAGATTTATAGAAGACAGTGTGTTGCTCAGGTACTGCCTAAAGAAACAATCAGAGAAGAAAATGCAGGTAAGTAGCAAAGGTACACTGACAGAAGTACTCCCATTCTGTGGATTGACATCTGGGTTGCAAGGCCAGGAGGCAGTGGGCCACCAGGATCCTCTGGGGTGACACAGGCCATTGTAATCTTCCCCAAAATCTGGATGGACTAAGCTTGTGTTTGACAGGGAAAACTAATCTCCTTGTAAGGACTTCAAGTGAGGGAGAGTTCAGCACCTTTACTGGTGGCTGCTCAAGGGTCTAATTTACCTCACATCTAGGACATTGCTATTTTTTTTCTGACTTATAAACCATCATGTCACAATATAAGAGCATACAAGGCTGGAAGGAACCCTGAGAGGTCTTTTGATTCATCTGTTTTTCAGGAAGAGATCATTTTACCTAACCTGCTGTTGTATATAATGTTGGTTCTCAGCAATCCACAGGGACACAGATAAGACCAAATCCCTCATTCCCACTTTCTTTTAAATAACCTGAATAGTTTGTGCTCTTTAAATCTTTTAAAGAAAGGTTGATTTACTAATTCCCAGTTAATGTTTGGGCCTGGGCCTCTTCTGGACTCCCACTATTTCCATATCTGTTTGGAAGGATGTCAGCTCAATTGGATGAAATATTTTGCTAATGAACCATACAGTATTGTGTCTGAAGAAAGTAATACTCCCCTACAAACATACTCTCTTTCTTTTTTATATCCCCTGCAGAGACATTTGTTTTCTTTCCTTCCTATGTTTGCACCTTAGTTAAGTGATATGAGTCTTAATTTTCTGGATGAAAACTAAAAAAACCCAGGCCTTTCCAATCATTCATCTCATCATAGGTTAAACAGCAAATATTGCAAATAACAGCAAATATCACCTGCTATGTCAGAGATGAAAGCATCATATGGTATCTGACCAAGAGCTGGTGACAGACAAGTCCTCTGCTGATGGCCTCACCCAGGAACAGCTACATTAACAACTCCATTTCCAATTCTGTCAGTGAGATGGTTTTTCATCCATCTATTTTCTGCCGAGTTGATTCCCTTTAATGCAAGATTTTAATCAGTGTGTCAGGCAGTATTAAGTGAAACACCTTGGAGAAGTCCAAAGGTACCTCCTCAGCACAGCTGTCTTAATCATCCAAACCTATAATCTTATCAAAAAGAGATAACAGGCTTGTTTAACAAGATGTACGTTCCATTAAAACCATTTTCCCCGGCATCAATTACCTTCCTAAGCTCTAACTCTTCATTGATGGAGACCTGAACTTACTGCCCCACTGTCTGGCCCATAAGGAGCATCAGACTGACTGATGGTCTTTGGTTTCTCCCTTTTCTCTCTAAAGTCAGAATCACAAGAGGATTATCTGATGATACAGCGCCGCCTTATTTACCACAGCAGATTTGGGTAATTCTTGCCTCAACATTTCTTGATGCCTAATGTAAATTATTTTCTTGATTTGTTTATTTGAGGAAATCTGGTATCAAATACTGCCTCATAAACTTCTTTTGATATGAATAGTAAGGATTTTTTCCATCCACAATATCACTTGGGCTTAGACTTTCTTCTTTGTTTTGTGTCTTTCAAATATAGAATAGAATTATCCGCTGAATATTTTTTCTTTACTATTTTTGATTTTACATATACCTATTGCATGATTTTACATCTGCATCCAGTAGATAACTTATAGTTGACCATGCCTTTTCTTTTCTCCCAGAATATATTTATTCTTATTGTTTGTAATCCTGGCAATTGTTGCTATTCTAATGACTCTTTAGCTTTTCCTATCAGTTGCTTACATTTTAAAACTTGTAACTTTCATTTACATTTTTTAACTCCTACTTCTTTCCTGTTCTTTACATTAGAGAAAATTTTCATAGGTGCTTTTTTATCGCTGGCTCCAGTGGCCTGCTGGAAGCCACTCAGCAATAGTGTGGGAGTGACCCTGGCAGAGCAGGGACCAGTCTTGAGTCCTTTGGCCTGTGGCTGCTGTCACACACACACTGCCACACTTTATTCTACAGGATGCGTTTAAAAAAACAACAAATCAACCAAAGCAAGCAACCCAGTTTTCTTTTTTTCAGTTTGGAAGATCGTTATTTTATGGCCTTTCAGGAGTATTCAGATAACTAATTCACAGAATTTTGCCACTTGTGTCCTCACATTGCAATCAGAGGTTTAAGGAGAAGACAGTTGTGTTATCCAATGAAAGACAGGCAGAAGTTGTAGCTGCTAAACATCTTACACTTCAGTATTTCAAATCTATATTCCAGCATTGTGTCTGACCTGAAGTCACATATGAATGCATATGAAATTGTTACATGAGCTGAGATGGAAAGCATATCTTCTTTTTCCTTTCCCTTCCAACTTTACAGAGCCAAAAGGGTCCACCTCTGTTCCCCAGCACCCTTTCTCTTTGCAACCAAGAGAGATGTCTCCTCCTATTTGCAATGCCTCCCTGGATCTGTGTAATGAAGCTTCCTACAATGTCACAATTTACAGTGCAGGTCACTGACAGGGAACTGTCCCTCCATACCTCTGGATCTCATCTGTAGTTAAAAGGTACCTCACCTTCTCCTGGAAAGTTGCTGCATGATTGTTCTCTTTGCAGGAGACCTGCTTAATTTTCCTAAGATGGTTCACCTCTTTTGGCCTATCCCAGTTACTTTTTGAGTTGCCCATTTTGAGTTGGGCATTTGAGTTGGAGCTTATTTCTTTCCCATTTTTGAACCTGTTAGTTCTTACATGTTGTCCTCAATCTCACCACACTGAGATACCATTTCCTTTCCTCTCCTTTTCCAAGCTGTTTCTTACTCCATGCCCTTGTGATACAACTTCCATTTCTATGCAAGAGTGTTCAGGGCTATTGTGTGGATCTGGATGTCAAAGAAGTCCTGTCTACTCCTGACATATATGAAGATGATCAGCTATTCCTCAAAAACATAATGTTTTTATACTTAATAGGCAAAGACTCTCTCTTCAGGCAGGATTGTCTAAGGCATGTCATGACCATTGATTTCTCTATAATGCTTGATAATGAATTAAACTTGTCCCTAGAAAGCAAGACCACCAATCTTTCTTCCATTTATTCTCATGTAAAATCCATTACCTAAAGAGATCTTACATCCTTCAGCTGGGAGAGATAAGAAAAATGTGCTTAATGGTCACTTTCTTATGAAGAAAATTGAAACAAACTGCTGATTTTTCAGACCTAAAGCAAAATGTAGCTCTTTGAGAAGGTTATCTGAGTTTGTTTCACTATAAAATTCTTTATTTTCAGAAATCTAGACAGGCAAATTGCCCACTTTTCCTCAATTGAGCTGAGATGCTTTTTGTAAGTGTTAACAAGTAGAAGGCTATATTTGAGCACACCATGACATCTCTATAAACAAGATATACTGGGGGAGGAGAAATGGAAATGCACTCTGATTTCCATTTAAGGCTCAATCTTACCATCCTTGAATACATCAAATTTCATCTTCATACACTTTCAGCATATGGATAAATGATCAAAAGAGGGATTGTACAGTAAAACTTCCTATCAAAAAATGCAATGTTGAAAGCTGTCTGTTGAGTGTCCCATTCTTTTGCATTAATTGCAGATCATTCAAGTGTCACAAAGAGAAGTCTTCTTAAATCTGGACTTCTGAAATGAGGAAAATGGGACGGAGAATCTAGGTCATGTAATTTCAGAGTCCACAAATGTCAACAAAGCTTCATAGTCTGGGAAGATTAGCATTCAACTGCAGCAACTGCTACAAGTAAAATCTTTTTAATTTTGTTCCAAAGTCTTAAAGCTGTAGCCATAAAACTGTCTGTTCAGCAACTATTGATGCTGGATTGGGTTTCTCATGATTGTTTGGAGGGTTCTGGACACAATTTTCAAAGCGGTGAAATTCATAGATTGATTTTCAATAGCTGGTTTATAAAATGTTGGAGGAGGATGAAACGAGAGGTAATGAGCCTTTTTGTGTGTATTGTTGAATCTAAGGCTTGGGTGAAGACATCAGGCTACTGCATCCTTAGGTCTGTAAGTAACTGCACCATCAGGTTTCTGTGCTATTCTTTCTCAGGATGAGGGCACAGAGGAGGGCAACATGAGTTTTATTGTATTTCTAAACCTTGATCCCTTCTTTGAGTTACCCTCCACTATATAAGGGAAGGAGAGGGATGAAATCCCCTCCTGCCTTCTTCAGCTGTGGAGGGCAGGCTACTACAGTTCCCCAAGTACCATTTTCTGTTGCAGGAGGTCAGGTCCACAGCCATGGACCACTAACTAGGTTAGGTGGCACTGTGGTTATTTTAGTGTAGGTGTGGAAGGGGAGATGGATCCAGAACTCCTCCAAGGGTATCTTGTGTCTCAATGCCTTCCACCAGCCCCTGTGGACCATCTCAGTCACTGGTAGATCAAAGCACCTTGCAGGAAAAGCACAAGTGTGGAAAAGGGGCTGCAGTGCAAGAACAAGTCTGGCCCTGTTTGTTCAATTGTCTGTAGATGTTTTGAGCATGGAGCTCCTCCAAAAATGGACCCTAAATCAGCAGGTTATTGCTTGGCAGGCTCTGCCATCTGTAAGTTATTCTTTGCTGGAATTCCTCTGTGTCTTTCTTGCCCTGCCTTGAAGAAGTACGTACAGTTAATTTATTACCACACCTGCTGTCCCCAAGGTGTGTTTCAGAATGACCTCTCTTTGACCCTGTGATATTACCATTCCCTCCCATCACCATTTAAGTCGTATCCCCTTCCTGCATTTTTCCCATCTGAATTTCAAGGGGTTGAGGAAGCAGAGTTTAATCACCAAGCTTCACTGGCTTTATTATGTTATGGCATTGACCCCCAAGGCTCGGCTGTAAAGGGAACTTCATAATAAGTTATAGTGAACCATCTTTTCTTATGTGAATTTTAAGCTCCCCTCACTGATAATTTATTATTTCTACTTGGTATATGAATTATTTATTTCTCCCAAGCTCTAGCATGTAGGAAAAAGTGCTATGAAGCCATATAGATCTAGACATGCTTCCAGGCCCTGGAAATTTCATTGGAAGCTCACAAACTTATAAGATTGTTTAAGTGGAAGTTGCTTCATTACCAAGGTGACTTATAATGTCATGCTACAGTGTTAGCTACAGAGTTATCTACAGTGTTATCTACAGAGCTGATGTTCAAGACCCATGTAGACACAAAAATAATATCCAGGTTCAACCCCTAAAATAAATTCCTGACACTGAAGGGTCTTGTAGCATTGCTGGAACCTCATCTTATTTGGTCCTTTCTGATTGGGTCCCCCATTCTATCTTAGCTATGGTCTGGGGTCTGAGAGAGGGCACTGGTATGGTATTTATTGTCTAAGTATAGAAACAACATGATGTGAAGGTCTGTTTTGGCTTTAAGCCTGGATTAGGTGTGAAAGATCATTCCTCAAGACTGGCATAGACAGTACTCTTCAAGGAAACAGTCACTGTGAAGGGTCCAAGTTCTGCCAAAGAAAAGGAATGGGTGCCAGAAGGGACATTTATGCATCTCCTGGAAAGCATCTGCAGCTAAGGGAACAGATTCCAAACTTTCAGGCAAAGGATCCCAAAAAAACCTTCTGCAAAGCTCATCCCAGACACTCACTTCCCTTCAGCAGCAGCTGTCTTTGAGGGGGATGGGGATGCTGCCCATGCCATGCTCCTGGCTTTTGTTGCCATGGTAATCCAGAAGTCTTTTCCAGGACAGAGCTTTACAAGTTTCATTGTTTACTTTACATTGTTGTCTTAATTTTCTTCTACTCGTCTTTCTTATTTCTCACTCTCCCCATTCCCATGGACTGCCTGTACACATGATTAAATAATTAACACTCCTTTGTATTACACACCAGGGGCAGAATTGCAAACATCAGCCGTAAAATATAATTCAAAAGTACAGAAATTCCTCTGATTTGAAATTAAGCAGAGGAAATGTTCAACCCTGAGATCATACTTTTCAGTGCCTCTACATTTCTGTGTTGCTCACAGCAAATAATTTAAAAAACTTAATTTGCATTTTAAATTTTGTCATTCCATACTTACTGTATTTCACTCCACATAAAGAATGAAAATAGACTGTGAAACTTACTGGAAGCTAAGAAATCTAGCTCTTCTTTTCTAGCAAAATGATGCAGTGTTTGGCTTATAAAACCAGCAAGGGAACAATTCCAATTAAAATTGTTTTCATTGGAATGCTTAAATATGGAAATATTTGTATTGGTTTGAATCTTCATTTCACAGAACTTAAATTCAGCTCCAACCTGACATGTTGGTGTAGTTTCTGAAAAATCCATATATTTTCTTCCCAGCCTGAAGACCCTGAAGTTGACCAGCACTTAAACAGAAGTTTTCAAGTAAACTTACTGAGACTTGTCTGACAAGAGCAGGACCCCATGCTACCTTTGAGTTAAGTAATAGGCTTTAAAACTTCTACAGAGAAAAAAATTCAAGCAAGAAAAAAATCTCAAAATATATGAACAAACAACAATTTGGAAAATGTATTGGGAGCAGATCTCAAACAAGGCAGTCTTCTTTTCTGCTAGTTAGTTGGAAGTGGAATAAGAATTTTTCAGGTTTTTTATCTCCTTTGGGCTGGAATTTACCTACCATTCAAAGTTCTTTAAATCCAAAAAAAAATGTAGGAGAAAATCCAAAATTGGCTCTGTGGACTGACTTCCTTCCATTAGACTTTATTTTTTTGTGAAACAGAAAGCTCAACTTCGTTATTTTTGTGTCCAAAACCAACAGAGAACGCTTCCAAATGTAGACACACAGATTTAGTGTACTTCCACTGAAAACATGTATAAATCTCCAGCTACCTTTCTTAGCCTGGAGGAAAATTCCTTGCTCTTCTTAGTCCTTGAAATCAACAACAACAACAATTAGGAATTGCTTGTGATGGAAGAAGGTAACCAGGAGGTCACACTGACAGAATATCTTTAACTATGTTGGAGATGCTCTTTCAGCCCCAGAATGACACTCAGCCCCACATGGAAATAATGCTTGTCACTTATGACATGCACCATATCTCTGTAACATGTTGCTTTGAAGGCTTGGTTTATTTGGAGTTTCTTAAACTCTGCACAGAGAAATTCCAGTGGCAGTCCTCATGTTGGAGAAATGAGCCAGGGATAAGCTCTAGATCTGTGAACTCACTGTTGCTACTAATTAAGACATATCCCAGGAGGATTTGAAACAATAACATGAGTTCTGCCACCAGCATGAAAACAGAATGTAGCTGTTGTTCAACAGAGAAGAAATCTCTTTTCCTGAGTACCTGTCAATAACAATCACAGGATCCTTCAGAGGAAGAGAAGGTGTTAAGTGGAACGGTTTCTTCATTAATCATTTTGTAATGAGCAGGGAATCCTGATTCAACACTTCTTCTTATCTTCTACCATAGATCAAGCCACGGTCCAAGATTTTTATCTCAAAAACTCTGTGGATCATAGTAATCATTATTATGCATGAACCAGGGAGCTCCAATGGGATGCACAAGGGAATCTGGTCTCCCATGAGACATGAGTGAGATTGTTTCCATATTGCTGGGCACTTGAAGGCAAGGTAGGAAAAACTAATCCTCTCTCCCTGCTCCCAAAGTGCAGGAAGAAGTTGCCGTGTGGCTGGGCTTGGCTGTCATCCACCAAGCTGCTGGGAGCCTTTGGACTCCACTCCTTGGCAGTCCTGTTCCTGACCCAGTGCCAGTTCAGTGCTCTGTACTGCAGCCCAGAGCAGGGCTCCAAGCCTCAGCTCTGCTGTGAAAGAAAGAATCTCTCTGATTGAGAAACAGAAGGCCTTGATGAGGTCCCTGTAGGCTGGAAGGAGGCAATTGTAGAGATGAAGAGGTTATCCAGCGGTGACACCACTTGCCTCCAAGGGGGGAATTTGAGCTAAGCTCTTGACCTCCCACAGATTTACAGTGTGCAATCAAAGACAAACTGTAGGGTCTACTTATGTTTCAGGTCCCAATGTACAGCATGGGCACAACTGTATTTTTGCTTCTTCACAAAAATGTTGGGAGGGTGTAATGGAGAGGTGCTCCCATGGTGCAGCAGTGACAGCCATGAAAACCTGTAGGATCTGTAGCCCTGAATGAGACACAAGTCTGGATCCTCTGTGTAACTGGGGGGAGCTAGAATGGGACAGTGGTCTGCCAGGCTGGCACTTTCCACAGGAGAGAAACTGGGGTGTGGAATGGTGGCTTTTTACACTCCCAGAGCAATTTCAGAATACAACAATAGTATCAATAATAACCATCCACTGCTTTGTTACACTCAAATAAACAATGCGAAGCTCAGCTAAATGTCAGATCTCCTCCACCGTCATAAAAGAGATTGTGGAGTGCTGACAGTCAGAAACAAACCATTTAGGGGAGTGAGGAAGATTGTAATGAGAAATGTCAGGGAGACAGAAATAGCTGGTCCCCTCACTATTTCACCCTGAAGAAACACCGTCCTACTGCATGAGACTGGGGATGAAAGGGGGTGAAGGAAGGTTATGAATTTTGCCATAGAGTGCCCTTGTTAGAGAGAACTCTATATAAATATAAATCTTATAAACAGTGGTTTTTTGCTCAGCATCAGCAAAAAGACAGAGAAAGTCACAAGGAATGATGCCATAAGTGAAGAGAAATTCAAAGTTTAATGGTTTGTTTATTTGAACCAGAATGAACAGCGCACACATTTTCCATCATGCTCACACTTGCATCTGAGTCCTTGCCAAGTGTTAGTGTGTTTAACCTTGTGAAATCCTTCAGCAGGATAGGTACAGTGAGAGGACAGAGTTTCTAGGTCAGCCAACATTCAGACACCACCAGTGAAAAGGCAGCCATGGCCTGGCTGCCTTCTGTGCTTGTGCCAGGGTGCAGCAGAGCCAGCCAAGGGTGGCAGAGACAGAGAGAACATTTGGTGGCTTCAAGGAGCCACAGGTCATCCTTGGCCTGCTTATGACATCAGCCTCAAAGCAGAGAAGGAGAAGCAGAAGAGAGGTACAGTTCATGTTCTCCATGTCCTTCAACCATATCTGGGGGCCACTCATTCAACCCAGTACAGACCTTAGAGGGACACACCCATCTTAAATCTGAATTTCCTCACCACGTATTTCCACATTTTTCATCTTGCCCAAGGCTGCTGGGCAGTTTAGAGCAACCACCACCGTGGCATCTTTGACCCTGAATTCATGAAGTAAATGAGTTTGAGCAGCCACAGATGTCAGCCTTCAGCCTTCCAGCCTCATTAAAACCCCATTCAGTGAAAAGTTTAAGGGATGTTGTAAAAATCTCAGAGTGTAGGGGGAGAAAAGAAGCCACAACAGAGAAGACCATGAGTTATATTTGCCCTGTAGTTGCCTTTCATCAGCTGTTCTGCAAGAATGTGCACTAGCTCAAGAGGGAGCAGCCAGGGCCCTTTTACTGAGTGTGTAAAGACCATGCTGAAGCACGGCTGAGCAGACAGGCCCCTTGTCCTGTCCTCTCAGGGGCTTCCCAGAACCATGTCCAGCATTAGTGAGGGTTTTCTCCAGGGATTAGCAGCTTTCCTATTTTTAAATAATTTGCACAAAAGCATCTTCCTTCCCTAAGTCTGGTTATTTTTAGGCAGCGAAACATACATACTCTTATCTGTATAAATAATCAGAACCATATGGCCTAAGCATTCTAAAGAGATCAGTTAAACCAGCTTTCCAAGGGAGGGACTTGGTGTGTGTGTGTGTGTGTGTGTGAGTGTGAGCTTAGCAGAGCTGAGCTGTGTCAGCCTGGCAGCCTCAGAGACTGAATGTAGGACTCACAGCCAACTCTACAGCCCAAGATGTTCTTACAACACTGTTGCAAAGCTGCCTTGCTCTATACAGAGAAGGAGAAAGGTCATTTTTTGCATGGGTATGTTTTGTGCCTAGCCCAACATGACCAATAAATGCCAAGATCAGTCTTGGAGCTGCTAAAAAATATGAGAGAGTCTCAGCCACCCACGTGATCAGAAGGTTGGAGAAGTTGGAGTATGAATAAAGGCTGAAGGAACTGGGTTTGTTCAGCCTTGAGAAGAGGCTAGTGGGAATCTAATCATAATCTTCCAATTCCTAATGGCAGCTGCAAAGATGATGCACAGTGAGAGGACAAGAGGCAATGGGCACAATTGGCTTCATGACAAATCCCACCTGGATATCAATGATATGTTGCACTGTGAGAACAATTAAACATTGGAACAGGTCACCCAAAGAAGCAGTAGAGTTTTCCTCAATGGAAATATTCAAGACTTGATTTGTCAAGGCCCTGATAACCTAATCTAAAGTCTACTTTCAACAGAAGGTTGGGCTAGGTAGGCTCTAGAGATGTCTTCCAGCCCAGACTTTATTCTCATTCTGCGATTCAGAGTTCTTCGTGTAAGCCAACTCTCCAAGTGCAGTAATTAAAAAATTAAATCTCCTAAGTCCATCAAATGGACTCAGATAATGAAGCAGAGCTAACAGCCTGTGTTCTAATGATCTAGTCTGCAGGCACAAGGGTTTGGACTCTGAGGGACCTGAAGGTGTACGCAAAAAATAATGTTTCCATATTTGAGATAGGTGTGCCAAAGTAACTCAGATCAGTTTACTATTCACCATATTTTTCAACAGAGTGGGTATGGAGACCCCCAGCCAAGAGGGGAACCCCATTGTAGAAGATCCTGTCGTCCACAATGACAATTTCAGTATCAAATGCTGGTATCAAAGGATAAGCAAGATCAGACCCCATGTTTACACGGAAGACACTGTTCCTTTTGCTACAAACACCCAGCAACTTCTATAATTCATGTGTTGGCTTCCACTCCCATTCTGCCACTTAGCAGGTCTGTGCAGAGCTCTGGAATATAAATCCCCAAACAACCAGCAGGAATCATGCAGCAACACGCACATGGGAGTTGAGGAGACAAACATATTCCCTGGGAGATCTTGTTTATTTTTAGGTCTAAAAACCCACTAAAAATCTGTTGAAGAAAATAAAGAAAGAGTCCAATGGTGACAGCTAATGGTGTAAGTAAGAGGACAGATGCATGTATGTGCAGAGTAGATTAGATGAGTGATCACTGCCAAAATGAGTTGGCGTATCATTTTCAGCTTGTAAAACTGTTTTTAATAGTAAGGCAGAAACATGGTAACATTGCTTCTCTGTTTACTTGTTTGTTTTAAGTCCTAATCCCAGGAAGTAGTCACTTTGAGCATTTCACACGGTATATAAGCAGTCAGTGAGCCTAAAAGTTAAGAGCCTCCTCTGGAGTGTGAATGAAGGTCTTTGTGCTGCCCAGCCTCCAACTCTCCTTGGCCAGTTGAGATTTACCCTCGTGTGGGGAGCTTGTTGATGGATGGTATAATGAGGCTCAGAGGGGTACTAATCCCCCAGGGTTTAGGAGGGTCGAACAGAGGGTATGAAAGGCCACGCAGAAGCAGACTTCAGCAATCCTCAGCCAACAGCCACTTTGGCACCATGCCCAGCCAGCGTAGGTTAGTGCAGTCTCTGGAGTATTTCTAGCTGCTGATGAGTGTAGGAGTCTAAGAGGAGAAGAGAGAGTGAGTAGGCTGCAGCATCTGTATCTCCCCCCAGCCTTTCCTTTATAGAGACACATCTACATGCACACACATGCTCATCCTTGGCCTTGCATGGCCAGGAAAAAAATTAGCTCTGTTGGGTTGGATGAGGGAAATGGACCTCAAACAAAGACATGACAATCTGCTGGAAAAGCAGATTCCCAAAGGCTGTTGGGTCCCCAAACGCAATAGAAAATTATTGATTTGTGCTTTTATTGGGGGCTATAAAACCAGTCACAGTGACCAGCAGAGGTGGGATGGGCATGGAGCAGTCTTGTTAGAGATCAGGACAACTTCAGATACTTGATCACTGATGCCAGCAAGGGGCAATTGTAAATTTATAGACATCAAAATTAATGCATGACAGACATCACTATAGCTACTGCTGCTGTACAGAGCAGCAAAACAGTGAAAGATGACTGTGTGGCTCATCACTATGTGTTCCCTCACCTCATGGTAAATTAGACACAGAGCAATTCTCCTTTTCCCTAGCTCTCCTCCAGTCCTTTCATTTCCATCAACATGATTGCAAACTCCAGTCCTTTTGACCTGTACTGAAGGAGAGAGAAAATCAAACACACACATCCCTTGAATTCATGACTTTTAAGTTATTTACCTCTGTTATCTCTATCCAGCCAGAGAACTGTAGTGTCTTTCTGTCACAGCAGTATTTGTCACTGCTCTGACTTTAGCCTTTTTGTTGGTACTTTAAAATGATTGGTTTCCTTTCTAAACAGGTGCTTAGTTTTAATCAGTGTTTAGCCCCATTACTCATCTAAGTATTCATTATTTCTCAGTTCACTGATATTTAATCACCCACATTTGATCAAACTGAGTTCTTCATCTGCTCTTCATAGCTTCCACACTTTGACTCTGGTCCCTGGCATACCCAGCTGCTTTACTGCCTATAAAATTCCTCTCTAGACATTTTATTTTTTGCTTCATGCATAGTTAGGAGAAGGAGATTAATCCTTCCTTTGAGTGATTACTTCAATATTCATCCCTTTTTTTGCCTTTTCTTGTGCACTACTTGCTTTGTGTGCATGTGGGATTTGTGCCAAGAGGTGCTAATTTCTTCTCCTGATGTGGGTGTTGCAAGCGACAGGAGTTAATAAGGTTTGATTTGTGACTTTTACTTTACTCAACTTTAGGATTTTTCTTCTCACTTTAGCTGTCTCTGTAACACCTTTGATAGGTCTGTACAACTGCAAAACAAAGCATATTAGAGAGGTTTCATTGATACTTATATGTTTGGGATGTACTCCTCTCAATTACTCTTTCAACTAATCCTTTGACAGAAGAGCTTTTCATTTTATGCTCATACTTCCACATTTCTGTCTCGACTTCCAAGGAAAAGGCATCTAATCATTCCCAAGAGAGCTTTGGAAGGGCAGGACAAATTAGAGTCCCAAAGAAAGCAGTATGACAAAGGAATATCCACAACAGCCACACGTTTAACCCTTACTTTCTCCATAGAAATGAGATTTAACTTTTTATGAGACTGAGATTTTTCAATAGTTACTAAGAAGGATTTTCTTCCCAAAAACACTTCCCTCAGGTTGAGACTTAGCCCTGCTAGCAATGACTAAACTGCTTCAAATTCCTAATTGGAAATAAGCCAGTCATTATCCTGGTTTGGAGTCTTTGCAGAAAATGATGGGCAGAAAGTGACTCTGCACTTGACTCTGGAACCCCCACAGATTCCAGCCTTTACTACATTTATGTATTGATCCAGACATCGTTGCAGGGAGCTACTGTGAGATTTCAGCAGCAAGAGTGGCGCATTTCTCTGCATCAAGTTCCTGCACTGAAAAATGATGTGGCATCACAGTTTTGTCAAGGGGTTGGTGCTAATAGTGTTAACTTAGATCCTGTTCCCTTCTCCACAAGCTGCTGCTTCTGCAAGCTCACTTGGTGTACAAAATGCTGCCTTGGCTACTGTCAGGGCTTCCGTGTAGATGTCTGCAGGTGAACTCTTTAGTGTCTCTTTGTAGTCAGTCGAGAGAAACAGGAATTTCCACGGGGCAGTTGATTCCATCTGGGAATAGGTGTCAAATCTGAAAAGCAAATCTGTCAAGACACGAGGGCTAACCCAGATGATCTGTCTGGTGTACAGTAAGTGCCACATTCATACTCAGACAACATGAATCTCAACGTTCCCTTCTTTTCTATGACCTTTTTCAATGGTTTTTACCTCTTCATCATGTTTCCTTGCTACAGAAGAGCACAAGGTTCTTCTCAGCCTCACAGCTCTCTGGAGACACAGTACTCCGGACTCACTTTATTGGCTCAAATTTAAACAGAGTGATAAAGCACTGAAAAAAATCTTTCAAAATTTCCATCCTACCAACACCCCCAAAATCTCTTGGTTTCTGTGGTAACATTCCAAAATAGAAGTTAAGTTGCTCAGTATTCCTTCTATTTGAGCAGAAAAGGCCTATAAGGCCTACAGTTATCTACAAGAGCTCAAGTTCTGCATTTTGGGATGGCTCTGAAAACTTCTGAGAGAATGGGAAACTCACCCACCATAAAGCCCACCAGCATGAGGACTTAATGGCCAGACCAGCCTGCAGCACCTGAGCTGGTCCAGACAGTTGATGTTTGCCAGGACCAGGATAAATCTCCTCACAGTATTCTCCTCAACAAGCAACAGGTCATTAAGGTGATAACAGTAATTTAAAACTATAATTATCCCACCACCAGGGAAAGGGAGAAGAAACTACGGAAGAGCCACTAATTTATTTTTTGCTTGGTGGAATGTCCTAACACTACAGACTATGCCACCCTGCAGGGAAGAGTACAGTGAATAAGAACCCACATCACAGAGAGTCACATCCATGGCCATAGCAGAGAGGTCAGTAAATTTACATTGATTCAGGGTACCAGCTAGAAATGGCAGGAGTTCTTTCCACAGTACCATATTCTGCTGTGTTGTTGCTTGCCTTCCATATGTTGTGGGAATAAATAACAAACTTTAGCCTCCAATGGCCTTTGAAGCCACTGAATGCCACACAGAATTTTTTAAATAACCATTTACATTTAATTTGTATCTGTTGAAATGGGAGAGAGGAGGAAGGAAAATCACCTGTATGTATTTAGCTCATGATTTCTGGATGATTTTGTCAGACCTGCCCTCAGTTAGTCACACATTTTGCTGTCAAAGAGAATGTTTTTCTCCTCAGTTTCACTGGGTTAAGTATATGTTTTGATTGCCTGTTGGAAATTCCTTGCTTAAGCTGTGCACTGAGGGGATAAAAAATCTGCAGTCAGAGAGAATAAAACTCCTAAGGACTCAATTCTCTGCCATGCTGTACTAAATTTGGCCTTTCACAGCTGTGCTAAGCAGATGTAAATCTTACAACAGGAGGGAGCATCCACTTTACAGTCACGTAAGCAACCCCACAGGGTGCCAGGCTCAAGGAGTTGAGTCTTTGTAGTGGACAATCTACCAATTATGGAAGAAAATGGACTTTCAGCATTTATGTATTTAAAGTAGCTCTGTGTGTATATGTGTGCATAAACAGAGAAAAATTAAGAATTTCAGACTAGCTGTGCTTCAGCCCTTAGAAGCTCTGCCATCTGAGTCATCAAAAAACTTGTTACCAACATCATGGCACAAATGTTAACACGCTTGTGAAGAGATGTTTTCTATTTCCAACAACTGGAAGAAGATTCATCTGTAATGGTCAGACGGGAGGTAATCAAGAGAGTCGGTGTTGTCTGGGGTGCCTTTCATCCCATCCCAAAGCAGACATCTCAGGTACCTGGGATGAATCATGCCTGATCATTAGTTATGTAAAGACATTAGATACATAAAATTAGGATGCATCTTACCATTGAGGTTTCCATCTCAGTAAGAAAGCTTCATAATCTCTGAAGATAAGAAAATACCCTCATGGATTTGTTATTTTTGTCCTACCGAAACCAAGTATTATCTGGTTTGGCTCTTAGAGATAACTTAGAACACAGAATAACTTTAGAGACCAGAACTTCTGAATTCAATAAAAGGGATTTCTGTGGACATTGGTAAATTTTGAATCAAGCCTGCAAGAGGCTGAATCAGATCTTTACACCAAATACCTGCTTGAGATAGGAGCAACGTCAGAGATTTTAGCTTCGATATTCTGCCCCACAGGCTTGCTGGTTTGCCTCCAGCCACAAGGCCCCCTGAGTCTGCTTTGCCCTTTTCCCACCTGCATCTGATCTTGACCTGTGTCTGGACTTTCTCAGATGTCTGGGCAGCTGACCATGAAGCCATGGTGAACCAGGCCCACTTTCACAGAAACACATTGGATTCTTTTTCTAAAACCAGTTTAAGTTCCCTAGTGCAGTTCATAACATGGGGGTGGGCAAAAACCTGA
The DNA here is from genome assembly GCA_013398175.1 of Climacteris rufus. Taxonomy (NCBI): domain Eukaryota; kingdom Metazoa; phylum Chordata; class Aves; order Passeriformes; family Climacteridae; genus Climacteris; species Climacteris rufus. Next base: position 919,067 of record VZRZ01006608.1, read on the forward strand.
CAAAGGGAATGTAGGACGGAGAGGAGAAAGGGACAGATGCACCTTGGGGAGGAATTGTTGCCAGTGCTTCATCTTGGGCAAAGCCTGAGGGTTTTGATCATACAGTGGGAGTCTCATGTGTTTAATGATCTGATCACCTCTGAGCTCTCACCCTGCTCCAAGTGCTTTTTTGTACTATGAAAGAGAGCCTTTGTTCCAAGTATCACATAATGAAAAATCTATGGTGCTCCATGGTAATGTGAATCACTTGATCCAATATTTAGCAACTTAAACAGGTGCCAAGCAGCAGAGTCATTTGGGCATTTTCCAGAAACATAGTTTATCATTGGAAAATGCCACTTTGTTGAAATGGAGACTTCTCTTGGGAATACGCCAGTTTTGATGAAATTTTCATAAGAAAGGTTTCCGTGGTAGGATAGGATTTCTGGTCAAAATGCCAGAGAGAAAGAGAGATGTTTCCTCTCCTCTAGGAAAGCCAGTAGGTTATTGTTGGGGAACCTGGTGAGGTCAGGACATCCAGCCCCAAATCCATGCCCAGAGCACATCTTTGGACCTGGCTTCCCAGTTATCTGGTTGAGTACCTGAGCAATCAGTTTGCTGTTCTCAGCTGACTGTATTTCAGCATCCTCTACAAGAGCTATTCTACATTCCCTGAATAATTATTGGTGTAGGAATATGAACCCTAGTCCAAACAACAAGGCTTGAGACTCAGCCAAGCTCCTTCTCCTTTCCTGGCCAAATATTATTTATTCATTAGGAATGTAGTCATTAGAATGAGTAGCTATTACTCACTTAGCCTTAGTGTGTGCTCCCAAGTCTCAGTAGCTGTGGCTTTGTGACACTAAAAGTTTCATATGTGTCCATGTTTGCAGCCATGTCTACTTTGCCCTCCACTCCCACAGTAGCCTGGAGGATACCCTGCAGCTTGCATTTTGATTAGAAAGTGCTGAGCAGCAGCACCATGGCAGCCAAAGAGTTTCATACATGGTCCCACATCCTCTGGTGGGCACATCCCAGCCCCATCTAAAGCCAGCAGCGGACCCTAGTGAAGATCGAGTGGTGGGCCAGGTCTGAGATGCAGACTAAGGGCCACCTCAGTAAAGACAGCAAATGCAGACACTGACATCAACAGCTGAAGACATGGAGCACAGTGGAAGATAGCTGTTAGGGTTGTGTGGATCCACATACTTAAATGAATTACTTGAAATTAGGAGAATTCTTATTTATTTTAATTCAGTGGGAGGTGCTAGATATCAGCTTTTGAGTTTGGCATGTCTCTCATATCTCCAGCTGAGTGAACTGACTTTTTTTTTGCTGGTAAATTTCCACAGTTTTACATTCTTAATGTCATCTGAGCAGACAAAGACCACAGATTTTTTATTTTTTTTTTTAACTAAGAACCATTTCATTATCCCCAGAGCTCCTAAAGTAACCACTTTGTGGGTGAGAATTGGTGAGAATTTCTTTAACTTTTCTCCATGGAGTAAACATTATTTGCAAGTACATCATCCATCAGGGTTCTCTGAGGCATCATAGTGAACAGCAGCATAAACAGAATGTTTCGTACCGTGATCCCAGGAAGCTCTTTTCTTATCTACAGCCTCAGTGCTTTGGATTATGTAGGAAAGGGTACATAGGAAGCTCGCAGTATCTGAAACTTTTTCATGCAATTTCTCACTGCCTCGTATTGAACTGAGGCAGCGAAATTGTATTTATTTACTCAGTTATGAAGACAGTTTTGACTGTTGCTGAGTCAAAACCAGTAGGTTTAGCAGGGGAGGAAGTGGAAGTGCAAAGACTGGAACCGTTGTTTTGCCAGTCTGGTTTCCAGTTACACCACTTGACATGGCCCCAGTCACGAGATGACAGAACCAGGCAGAAGCTGAAACAGAAGCTGCCTCTGCCCCACCGCAGCGGGTGCTTCCCCAGAGCTGAGCTGTGGGCACAGCCTTGGGGTTTACTTACACACAGTGGATGTTGTGGGAGCAAAAGGTACTGATAAAAGTAGAATAAGGGATAGCAAACAACCAAAGAGAGTCTTTGTGGGAAAACTGTGCTTCCCTTTCTAACAGCTGCCAGAGAGTCCCTCCATGGCCCTGCAGGTAAAGACAAAATAAGTGGTCATTGCTACTGTCATTTCTCACTTTCACAGTGCCATTGGCATTTTGGTCTTTCCTTAAAGGGTGAATTTTATCTTCCATACATGACACAAGTCGCACTAGGCTGACACTTGGCAGTTTTGAAATTTCCGGTTAACACCCCCCTCTTCCTTTACATACCCAGGCAAATATGCTTTTCCTTCTGATGCAGCAACAGCGTCTTCAGCAGAGTAATAGATTATTGATTTTTTTTTTCCATTGGTAAATGTAATAGAGGACAGACAGATGGAGCATTGCAGTAACATTGTCAAAACAAACAGATTTATCTGTTTGGGGCAAAACAAAGAAGATTTATCCAGCAAAAAGTTCACTTGAAGGCATTTGTTTGGGGCAATATGTGGAGTGCAAGGTGAAGGTCTATCCTCAATGTACCATCAGTTTGTAGGCAGCCTGGACTGAAATAAAAAATTATTGCAATTCCATCACCATGATGAATGTCATCCAAAGTATGAGCATCTTAAATATTTCTGTTTGATTGTTATTATCCAGTCCTATGCTTTCTTACATTTACATACAATTGCAAATATTTAATCAAACATACACATAAATTAAGCAAAAAGTATTATTAGAATCTCATTGCTAGAGAAGTCTAGACATCTGTTGCTTCTTTCAGTCATTTTGAAGGGAATGTTACAAGAGTTTCGAAGGACCAGGCCTCTTTTGCATAGCTTACAGACAATGTCTTAACAACAATCCAAAGGTCTTAAACAATAGTTTAGCAAAATGTGTGATGAAATCCAATCCTGATTAACAAAGCACCTCAGGACATGCCTAAGTTTCATTTTTAACAGCAAAGAGTTAATGATGTCCTCGAGTGCCTCCCTGGCCCAGGAGCTGAGCCGGGTTAAGGGGCTGCAAGGCACCCCAAGGTGCCACATCATGCCCGACCCTCAGGTCACTCTGCCACTGGGTCCCAGAATGCAAGCAAAAGCGTTTTCATCTCTCTCCAGCAGCCTGCAGCCACACCTGGAGTCCCAGGATCCTACCTGGGAATATGACAGCTGAGTGGAAGGGCAGCAGCCCAGACTGTTGTCAGAAGGCAGTACCAAACTCCACACATTGCTTTTCTTCAGAAAGTTGAGTCTTTCTCCTCTTTCTCTGATAAGTCATAACAAAAAGGAAACAGTGTTTGCTTAGATGAGTTTGTTGACATGTAGGCAAGTGTTTGGAACTAAGGCAATCTAGAATTTAAATTGTGGTTAATCACTTTGCACGTTGGAGTAGAACTCAAAGTTCATTGCATATATTTTAGATATGATCAAAACACAGACTCCAACCTAGGTCTAAATCAACTGCTTCCTTCAAATCATAAAAAGTTTTTAAACATGTATAGATGCTAGGCCAGCAGTAATTTTTTATTTACCCATAAGCCTCAGTCTCTACTAATTGCTGCATTTGCAAGTATAACAGAAAATGAAACACAGTCCTTCTTTCCCTGGCTTCCTACTTGAATATAGTGAGATCTGATAAAATAATTAATTGCTGCAAGGACTGTACAACTAAATGCCTGGCTGTTATCTCATAGGTAGGAAAATACATCAGGATCAATTCCATTGATTTCAAATATGGTTATAAAATTTACATGAGTAGCACCAGTACCAGACTTTGTATACAGTACATTCAATTTCTACATGTAAATTTAAGGTTTGAGGAACTTAGATCTTCAGAGCAGTTTGTCTGCCTGAACATACAAATCCCTCCAGAGATCTCAGCAGCAATTGCAAATTCCACAAGTACTGAGCTATGCAAAGGTTATAAACACCACTAAGTTTTTAAGTTCTCAGAGGTTCAAGTATTTGCTGCAGATTGCATCAAAATGAATCAATTAGCCTTCTGGGTAAATAGGAGAAATTTTTAGGCAGGCATGAAGTAAGTATTATATATATACCTATATATATATATATGTGTGTGTGTGTGTGTGTAATATTTTGGCTAGTTTAGCATAATCCTGAGGTTCAGATATTCTATTTCTTATTTTTCCCCTCCCACCACCAAAATCAAAAAGAGAATTAAATCCTCTAATTTTCCATAGTCCTGCCTCAAAAGTGCCTAATCTGATTTAGGTGAAACTTCCTGGAGAACAAACATGCATTTCCCAGGGGGCCATGCACCAGACAGTGGAGCAGGAACAGAGGAGTTCCAGAAAACATTTCTAAGTCAAGTTTGTAGCGCAGAGTGAACTTTAGCCAGAGATGATGAGGAGTTCTGCTGCTTCTTTGGTTTTTCTTATTATTAAATAAAAGTGTCATTTCATCAAAATATAAACCTAACAAGGAAGTTTGCTGACTTTTTTTCTGGAAAGACATTGGGAATTTATGTTGGCAAAAGTGGAACAAAAGCTGTTACTGTGTTGCTCTGAAGCCTTTTATCTGGGGTAATGGTTTGAAATAAATGTGATGTCCAGTAGGTTCTGTCCTTCTTAATTTAGGGAATAAAACCAAACCTTGTTTCCCCATCATTTGCCTTCCTTGTTCATTTCATCAGTGAACTTTATAAAATAAAAACCTTGTCTATCTTAGCATATTGGGCAAAACAGGAGTCAGGTTTGGACTGAGGCTTCTGATCTGTGTTATTTTACAAACAAACGTGTCCTTGTGCATTTATTTCTGACTGCTGCCAGCCGTCTCTCTGGACACTTTGTGCATGATGAGTTCAATGCAGAGACTGAGTGACTCTGTTGCTGGCACTGGCGACTGATGGAGTAAAGACTGGAAACATCCCCCAACCAAAGAAGGCTGCAGGTGCTATTTCATCACAGGGACTCACTGAAAGGACAGACTAAGGATATGACTTCTCTCTTTCAAGGACAGAGATGAGAATTGGAGTTGACCCTAAGGAATCTGCTCTTCTTAGGACAATCTGAGTGTGTGATATTAAGCTGAGTGTTGGCTATGTTAGGATTACCATGGTAGTCCCTAGGTATTCAAATGCCCAAACCCTAGCCTGTTCCTGATTTTCTCTGTCTAGACAGACTCTATGATATTTTATTGCACAAAAATCTTATGCAGTGTTTTCTATCGACCTCCAAGCAGTCCATGCCAGGCTGAAAATCTTCACAGAGAATGCTTTGGCAGATAACTAACTTTGGCCTTGCATGCAGTGGGGCAGACATTGGCAGAGGGGATCTGGGGACAGGTGCTGTTGTCCTTGGATTCACAACTCATGTCTGCTCCAGCTCTTAAAACTTGCTTTGCTTCCACTCCCCAGCCTTCAGCTACTTTAGTGACTTCAGGCCCCAGCTCCAAATTTCATGAGGTTCTGTAATCTGACTACAGTGAACCTGGGGTTTTGACTCAACACGAATTTGCAGAATGTGACACAGACAGTTAAGCCCAGCCAAGGAGGATTTGCGTTTGTTTTCTCTCCTAAAAAGAAGATGTAATCCATTCAAAGAATTACCAAGGTATTTTGGAATCAAGCTAATAAATTTCTGAAGTTCACACTGAGGTAATGTGTTATTAACCTCACTTGTTCTGTTTTAATCTTCTCTGTCCATGGGAACAAAGTCGGGTTTTGGCTTTGGCTTAAAAAAATAATCTTCTACCATCCTGACAAAACTCAGAAATGAATGGAGTTGTGTGAAGGAGAGGACAGCAAAGGGCACAGGGTACTATATTCTGCTGAGGCAAAGAAGAGAAGGATGAACACTGTTTTCCAAACCATTTAATGCCATGGGCTCATATATCAAGGGTTTAGTTGAGTGGGTGGAGGTTGCACCTCTGAGCAAGAGTGTCTTATCACTTCCACCCTTGGTGCTGGATGGTTAACCCCTGGGATGCTCCCAGTTTGGGAAACAGAGAGGCAGCCCAGAGGGAGAGGAGGCTGCTCAGCTCCACGCTCTTTCAGAGATTAACATAACAGGGCACTTCCAGCTCTTCACAGATGCCACCCTCTAATCCCCTGCTTTATTCAGAGGACCAGGCACCATGACAAACTAATAGTGACTGTGGCTAAAGAAGTTCTCCAGAAGCCACCAGCTGGCACCTTTCAATGGTAACTATAATCCAGGTTTACTGGCAAATTCCTTCTGCTCTGATTTTTTACCATGTAAAATGATTCTGCCTGCTCTGCTGCACTGATAGGGAGAAGCAAACAGCAGACAGAAAACAAGTGGGAAATGCCAGTTGGCTCTGAAAGAAGTTATATGCCTAGTGTGGAAATGCTGGTGTTTCATGGCATTTAGCAGGCCCCAGGTCAGGCTAAAGAGTCTTTAAAACTTTCCCATTTAGGAAATATGGATTACTATTTTGCAATTTCTCATCAAACAAACAACAAGGAGAAAACAGTTGTTTACTTGTCCCAAATATATCAGAGCAAGTGTCACAATCTGAAAGTACTTTCACCAGCTCACCACCCCTCTCCACAGCAGGAAGGAAAGGGTGGGCAGGGCAGATGCCAACAGGAAAACATCTGTCACAACACCTGGCAAAGCTACAAACTAAGGATGTGGGTGGCTGCATCTTCCTGAAGGGGGCCTCAGGTCTCAAAAGCCTGGAAAACAATTCTTAGGACTGTGCAGGAGTAGTTTGAAAATAACAATGCAATATATTCTGTGTCAGGTCTCCATATAGTTGCTTGTTGCTCTTCTCTCTGTCCTCTTGGTAAGGAGATCCAGATGCTGATTTCACTGAATTCAGCAGATTTCACACTCATATTTCTGTTTCCTATGAAGTGATTTCTGCCTTTGTCTTTCTCTCTCCTTAATTAATTCTGCATCATCTAACTGCCCCTTTTGGCATTCCTGATTTTTAATGTTCTTAGATTTATATGGTTTTCAATGATAATCCTTAAACCTAAAGTGTATAGCTATCTATTTAATCCAGTTTTCTGCCTTCCTTCCTTTTCATCTGCATAATATGATTCTCTCCCATCTTTTTTTCTGCAGGCTGCCAATGCCAAAACAAAGCTAGTCCTATTACTCTGGTCATACATTTTTAATGAATTTTTGTTTCATGCTCGCTATTCCATTTTTTTTAAGTAGATTTCTATCTTTCCTTCATGTATCATTTTTATAGAGCTTTCTCACAGGTCTCCCTGCTGAGACTCTCTAACAGTTAAGTCCCAGAGAAATAGAAAAACTCACATCAGCCAGGCATAGACAAGCTGGATCCAGTGCACAAATCAGCTTGTTCCATGGGGGTTGTTGGGAGCCCAAGGGCTCAGTGTTGCATCTTCACCCTGGCTCAGCACAGCATGAAACAGAGCTCCACAGCTTCTTCCTGGAGGTAGCTCAGGTGCAGCTGGCTCAGAAGGGTCACAGTGAGCCTGTCTGCATCCACTACACCCTGGGGCATTCTTCCCAAAAACAGGTTCCTCTAGGGAATGACTGTTCAGCCACCTCCTGCAGGATTTTTCCAAGCTACATTTCATAGACTATAACCTTGTCCACTTTTCTGTCTCCGTTAGGTGTGGTTACTTCAAGAGCATGATTTGCGTGCTGCCCTTATACCTTCCATTCAGGCCTAGTTTATGTTCATTTAGTATTTTGTATTGGAAGCTCTGGCTCCTTGGTTTACCCTGTCTAAAGAAGCCTGCAGTGCATTTGTCTTCAAAGTCCTTGGGAGGAGTCATTTTTCCACTATGATTCTGTGACCTTTCAATTCCATACTTGACTTCAGCCAAGAACACGAAAACTCTTTGGAGTCTGGATATTACTGCATTTCACACAAAATAAGTATCAATCTTTTTGGTTGAACAAAAGACTTCACTTTTCCCTGCCAGAGAAGAACCTGATAAAAAAGCCTTTTCTTTTTCTTCTCTCCTAGCCACTTTTGTACTGAAATATTCCATTTCATAGAGCTGAAATAAATTGGTCAGAAAACTTCAAATGCATCACCTTCATCAGGACGGTTCTTTAGCAGCTAAGGCAAAAAACACTGGTATGTCACTCCTTTTCATTACTCCAGCACAGTACTATCAAATCTAATTTGTGGGGCCCTACACAGACCATGGTTGGCTAATATCATATATCACATCCCTGACTCCAAAGCCATTCTGTCTTTAGAGTCTATTCAGATGGAAGGACTTATCCAAGAATTCACATTGAATGGGGTGGGATACCAATCCATGGATTTGTGTTTCATTTGTGTATTGGATGTGTCATTCAAAATATTATTGTGAGCAACTGCTTTGCCTCAAAAGCCATTTGAAATAACTGAATGCTGTCTAACAAGAAAAAAAAAAGAAAGAAAAGAGGAAAAGTCTAGGGGTGTTCTGCAATGTTATACAAGAAAAGTCAGATTCCTCAAATATACAAATATTTATTTTCCTATGTACATTGTTTCACACAAAGTATTTAACTTATAATTTCTTAACTTCAAGTTTAAGCTACCAAGGCTGTCTTCTTGAAGTGCAATTATACAAAATCAAATATCAGTAAATACATTTTATGTGCACAACCTGTTTCCTGGAAGTCAGGCAAAAATATTGGAAGAAAAGAACATTCTCACAGTGTTTTAATTTTTTTTTAAATAAAACTAGACCTTCTGGAAAATTCTGCAAGTACATTGTAAATCTGGCTGTTCTTTTGGCTTCCTCTTTCAAATTCCACAGCGATAGGGAGGACTTTGTACACAATAGCATCTGATATTTGAATAGCTTGCAAGAGGTTTTGCTATTAGCATCTCAGCTTCAAACACCGGCAGAATTTCCATTTCCCAAAATAATAAAAAAAAATGTTTAGAAGGAAAATAATTCCAAATTGAGTTGTCTGGAATTATTTTTGGCCTGAACTTGAATCACCTTTGGCATTAAATATGCCTTTCATTTTGGCACTTGAACTTTGCTCAAGGAGATGGGGAAGAGCACAGGCACAGTGCCATGTTTCAGAACAAAATACCCATTTTACATTACATTCCCACTGCCTGTGTCTAATTGCATGTGAATATCTGACAGGAAATGGAACAGGATACTCAACATTCAATGCTTTTAGGAAACAGATAATCGGTAAATTGGTCTCTGCTATAGTTAAAGGAACAATTGTATACTGGACTGATCAAAACCAAATTACACCAGGGATGCCAAAGAATACTGACAATCGCTACTCTACTAGGGTAATTCTTTCTTCTCCTTTATTTTTTCTTTTCAGTTTTTGCGGCATTTCTTTCCCGAGTCTGATGCTCTTTTCTTGTAGGGGCACGATTGGTAAGAAAAAATAATTTAACTTCAAATGCTTTTAAGATAATTAGATGTCATATTTTTGCTTATTAGATGTCATGTTTTGCTTATTCCCCAGCCAGGATAATGTCATTTTTAACAAATTTCCATGGCTGGCCCTACATTACAGAAACGAGCTGTGTTCCTAATGATCATTTTCCGGCCTTTGAGATAGAAAATGGCTTTGCACTTTCTGAGCATTTTGAGACGGTGATCTATTTATATAATGGTAATCAATTGGCTTAAAGACATGGGAAACCCTTTTTCTTTTTTTTCTTTCTTTCCCCATACTTACCTTATAAAGAAATGAGGGGAAAGAATGCTTTTGAAAAAGATTTCCAAGCAGACACTCGTAACCTCCACCTAATGGTAACAGTAAATGATTCTCCTATGAAAGTCTCCCCTAAGCAACCTTCTTCTAGACCATTCCAGGGCGATTGGTGACCCCACATTTGAGAAGAAAGGTCCTTTCCAATTGGGAACTTTCAACCATTGCTCAACTTGACAGGACCCAAAATGTTGTGGTTTGTGGTTGGGTCTTCACAGCTCCATGCTTGCTCTGCTTGGTCTTTCCTTTCTTGTTTCACCAGAAATCATATCCTCCCCTAGTTCAATAAATTGCAAAAAATAACTGAAGTAGTTTTGTTTGGTTTTTTTCTGTTGTCTTTGCAGGGGATCAGGAAGAAGAAGCACATCATCTGGGTGGTAACTTTTCTTGTCTTTGTTACACAGTATGTGATTTGCAAGTGGTGCAGATGTGATTGGAGGGGATGGGGATTGTGTACCCACCATGGACCCAGCCTAGGAAATGTGGTGCTATTTTCTTCAAGAGTCATCAGAACTTGTCGTTTTGTCCAGTGTGGTTTTGTTAGTGTTCATGATATCAAAATATAAAACACCTATTAAGAAGCAAAACTCTAATTGAATGATACAACTAGGTAGGTAAAATCAGAGGAACCCAGGGGACAATTTGATTTTGCTGTTCTAAATAATTTCCCTTATAATAAGAAAAGGAAACAGTGAGGAAAAGAGTATGAATATTTAATAAATATATATGACTTTAAATAAGGCTTGTGGGCAGCAAGATTATATTTTGCTTTGTACATTCCTGCATGAGAGAAATAAAATATTTATATTAGAAACCAGAAGTGCAATTTAGATTAAACCATTTGAAGACTGATGTGCTAGAAGACAATGAATTTCATGACACTTTATAGTTTTCAGTATCTGCAACTGTAGGATAGTGAAGCACTTCATTAAACTTTACAATGCCCCTGCCAGGTATTGCTACTAGAGACCACTAAAAGGAAGGTGATTTGCCCAAGGTAGTACTACACTGAACTCATAACTCATAAACCTCAGAAGTCTGAGTTTTATTCCCTGGTCTGGCTAGAAACCCTGAACTATGTCAGCCTGGTCCCTCAGCCTCTGGCAGTGCTGACCTGCACATCCTGGTGTCCGTGGGGGCTGACTCCTGCAATCACACCTCGTTACTGTTGCTGTCTTCAGACAATTTGGTGTCTGTGTTTGCTTCCTAGACACCATCTCACCTGGAGATGAGTTAATTCTTGTGGATTTTGTATGGACAACATCAAGTTCAGCAGTCCCCATCTGAGGGATGACTCCATGGCAGCTGAGAGACACTGGTGCTGCAGAGTGAGAACACTGGCTTTTTCTAGCAGGAGCAGCAAACACCACCAGCTCTGAAAAATGACACAGATGCCCATTTGTTTTTTAAAGAGACATTAATCTTTCAGAAAAGTGTTTCTGAAGTTGTATTTGGACTTGGCTTTTGTTAACGTGCCATACTGCTAATTGATTTTTCTGACCTTCCCAGCCCATATGAAAACAGGGCGGCTGGGGCTGCTGAGGGAAAGCAAGCACTGTTTGCTACCACAAGAGCTGCATGGCTGGCAGCCAGCAGCACAATTACACCACGTGCCTGGAATGATAATTGAGCTATTGCTCCCCTCTTTACTTCTAACCTTGTTATTAGCATTGATGTAGCCTTGGGATGACAGATTGACAGACAAGATGGGTCACAAAGAGTTATTATGAAGACACCACATAGAAGGTCCTCAGAAGGCACCACGGTGAGAGTCCACTTGGGTGCACCCAAGGAGAAAATAAGATAAATCATTCTTACTAATAATTATTACAATTGCTACTACAACTGTTACTGGTGCCACTACTATTACTGTTATCACTTGCTGCATCCAAGAAGGATCTGGGAGGTGCTAGTGATGATAGTTTCTACTAAGCAGAGACCAGGATGGATGAGAACATCATGTGCCAGGAGGAAGATCTACCACTTTTCATTCCTCCCATCCCCTTTGTACAGCTTTTACAGCCTCTCTCATGGCTTTGTTTCAGTTTTTTGCTTTCTTTCACCCCCATTTGTCTGCAGCCTGACCTCCACCCATCATCACAGAGCCTGAAAACTCTCAGGGAGCCTGAGGATAGGTTCAGAAGTTGGATGTGCAACAAGGAATGAAGTCCTGAGCTGAAAAATTAAATTAGAAGTGGGCCACCAATAAAGAATTTGGCAGGAACTTTCCCTGGGAATTTGACTCTTTGGACATCTGTGGTGTTCAAGTCTATAGCACATAATGAGAGACAGTCCTTTTCCTTGAAAAAAATTACAGCTGAAGTTCCAGAGGGGAGACCAAAGAATGGGAGATACATGATGGGAAATAATAAAGAAGGACACAAAATGAGATTCTTTGAGGGAGAGAAAACTTTGCTTTAAGATTAGAAATGAGTCAGAGAGGTAAACAGTGATAAGAGTGAAAAGCATTTACTATAGATCTAAACCAAAAGAGGACTTTATAATTTAGTATTCTGAATTTTCTTGAAAACGTTTTCTCTTGGGGATTTTTGGGTTTAGTTTGGTTTGTTGTTTTGTTTTCTGGGTTTTTTTGTGGGGATTTATTATTTTTGGGGTGGTTTTTTTTTGGTTTTGTGTGTGTGTTCTTTGCATTTTGGGTTTGTTTTCTTTTTTGTGTAGAAGCCCCAAATCTGTTCCTGTTTCAATTTTACTTTTCTTTGGGCATGATATTTTACCTTTTAAGTACTGAGATTTTTTTCCAGTAAATTCCCAAGGTTTTCTCTATCTTTACACTTAACATGCAAAAACTACTTCTACATTGCTTTAACAATTTCATTGCTGGATCTTTTAACCAATATTTTACATGTTTTACACACATCTCCTGGGTACCAGGCTGGTAATTTTTAAGCCCAAATTTGCCATAAGAATTCAGTCTAAATTTAATAATAAAATAACTTAATATACACAGCACCAGTTGAAAACCTCTGAGGCAACATGAGTCATAACAATAAAACAATCCATTATTTGCTGTCCTTTGCTTTTTTCCTCTTCTGACTTCCACAATTTAATCCTAATGGTCATGAAGAGATTCTCTGGGGCTTTCTCATAATGTAATTTTTCTAAAAAGCATCTACAATTTCTCGTGCACTATTGTTCAAAACATACAAATAAACTGCACCATCCAATGTTTCAAAAGTAGAATTTTACTGCCAGTTGGAGCATGTTTAAGTGCTCTTTACCAATTACAGCTTGAGAGAAGCCAGGGAAGAGATGTTTATAGACATGCACTGCACTGTAGGGGTGGATGCAGACACAAACTTCATGGGGGCTGTGTAGCATCACTGCCTCTCCTGTCTGACTGAGCACTGCACTTATCACCGCTGATGGAAACATTAAGTCCCATTTAACTACTACATTTTCTTTTTTTTTTAATTCTCCCTCCACCAGTAATTTATTTTACAGCAGTGTAGGGATCAAGGCACATGGTTTATATGTGAGGCAGCTCTGGTTTTGCACTGGGACTCAGAGCAGTTCCTTCTAGGACATGATCTCCCAGCGACATCCATTCTCTGTCTCAGCTCTCCTCAGCTTCAGAAACTGTAAATTTCCATCCACAAGTGAGACAAGAGCTGAGTAAGGATAGCTGACGTGCCCACTCCTATTGGTAAAAAAGAAAGGGAAAAAGAATATTGAAACCACATACATTAAATAAAATGCCAGTGTCAATTATTAAGGAAGAAGGAATAGTTTTCTGTTGTCCACATAGGGCAGAATTGGTTTATTGACTTTTTTTTCTTGTTCAAATAATCAAAAACAGTGTTGATATTTCTGGATGGGATGTGAAGGAAAATTCATTGGTTTAAATACATAGAAAAAGAGGAAGTTCAACATTCTTATGGACCCAGTCTGTCATAGCACACATAGCTTAGTATAAGCACAAGAGTTCAAGTTCAGACCAACACTCTGTGCTTCACTCATCATTGCTGCTCTCTCAGTGCCACAGCCTGCCATCTCTCCTGCAAGACTGCCAACCTCAACATTTTATTACCTCTCACATTATTGCATTTTTTTCTTAAAGACCCTGCTCCTAAAAACCTGCATTACACAGGAATCTCAGCTCTCTCTTGAAGAAAATGAAGTTTCCAGACCTCATTTTTGCAGGACAAGGCTTGGAAAACATGAATCTGAAGTCAAACATAAAAGCCTCAGAAACCAGATGGAAACTCAAAAGCATACAAGCATCTCTGTCTTTCTCTTTTTTAACACCCCCTTGCTTTTAAAGCTGTCACACAATTGTTCTGATACCCGACTCACAATTTCTGAATGTCTGAGGCTGGCAATGCTGCTTCCCAAGACAGAAAGGTTTGCCAGTGTAAAACCCAACAGTTCTGAGTGAGAGGCAAAATGAAGAAAGCATCACCCCTGAGCTGAGAAGGACATCAGTCCATAGGGATGATTCCTTCCATGCTTTGAAATCAATTGCCAGGCTGTGTCTGCTCACGGCTCCAGGCTGCCTTCCCCTTAATTGTCCAATTGCATGAGCTGGGCAGGAAGACTGTAAATATTTAACAAATGTGCCTGAGTCAGGAGCTGAAACTATGCAATCATTAAAGACAAGCAGAGGTCTCTTCAGGATGCAAATCCAAAGACTGTCTGAAGATATTTCCATTGTCTGCAGAGGAAACCTTCTGATGGCCATGACCCTAACGTAGGTATATTAAATAAGCGCCCTAACTCAAGTTGGATGAATCCAGGCAGAATCCTCATGTCTTCAAAAACTTCCTTTTCCTAAAGAAAGGACTGCAGAAATCTTTACTGCAATCACGGAGTGATTGTGCAGCTAAAAGACAGCTCTAAGGAGTGGCTACCTGAGCCTACTGACAGGAGAGTGTAGATATTCCACTACCCCTCATACATATCTCATTATTCAAAGTATGTCATATGGATTAAAACTCATGTCTTGCACCTGTGGGAGATTTTGGTGCTATGGAAAAAAAAAAAAAGTCAATAACCTATAGAACCTTCAGAATCTATTAACAAATGCATGGTAATTTTTATATAAGGGTGCTGGGGTACGCAGCACCCCTTGGATCAAGAAGCAGAATCTTTGACTCAGGGTTCACCAAGATAGCAAGAATATACTTTCTGCTGCTCTCCATCAAAATCTCCAATATATCTCCTTTTGCACACACTCCTCTCAGAGTTGCTGAGTCAGCTGGATTCAGCAGTGGGTCCTTCCAGAAAAGCCAAGTCCTGGACAGCAGATGCAGGGGTTGACCAAACCATAATCTCCAGTTCCACCACAGATATTTTTGGTTGCAAAGACTGGAAACAAGAACCACACATCTCTCCATGCCCAAGTGTCAGGGAGGAGGAGATGTGGGAGTTGAAAGGAAAAGAGGTTACAGAAGCCATGGGGGTGACTGGGAGGAGGAGCATGGTGTGATCACAGGCAGAGGGAAATACATCGAAGTAAACAAACAAAACCCAAGAGGCTGAACAGAAGCAAAAGGCTTCCCAAAGCCTGAAGTTTGGAAATACCAGAACTAAAGTTGCTAGGGCAACCATAATTGGCCCCACTGTGTATAAGCTTTAATTAGATAACCACAAACTATTTTTTCCATGAGGCCGAAAGATCATTTCCAGTGCCAGGATTGGGTGTGGTGCTGGGCACAAAGGCTGGTGCCCCAGCAGTCCCACTCATATGTCAGGGGACAGCTTCAGGGACAACAGAACAGAGCTGGACAAGCAGCAGCAATGATGCTTTCACAGTTGTAGAAAGCACAGCCACAGATCCAGCAAAATAGTTCCTTGCCCTCTGGAATCATGCAGGAAATCACTGATTCCTGTGTTTTCACAGCTGGTCATTAGCTGGGGGTTTCTTTGGATATGTGGCTTAATTGAAGTGTTCAAGGCCAGGTTGGTTTGGTCCCTGAGCAACCTGATCTACTGGGTGGCAACCCTGCCCATGGCAGGTGGTTTGGAACTGGGTGATTAAGGTTTATTCCAACACAAACCATTCTGATTCTCTGACTAACACTTCCAGGCCCAGAGAGGAACACTTGCTATTGTAGCCAGCAGGGGCTTCACCATGGAGCAACCTGGCACGTGAGGCTGATCCTCCTCAAGCATCCCCACTCCGCGACACAGAAGGCTTTGGACAATGATGTCCTTCTAGTAAACCCTCACAGAAGCACCAGAGGACAGCAGTATTCTCAAGTCACGTGAAAGCTGGATGTGCATGTTCAATACTGGGATCACAAATTGCTCAGAGCTAACAAGCTGCTGGGGTTGGGCACAGAATCAGCACACACAGGTGTTTGAGAAGAGGCTGCACAGTCGTCTTCAACACTGACATCTCTCATTCTGTGAGCACCACTCAGCAGCAGCCACACTCCTGTGATACTGCAGCCATGGGTATAACATCAGCACAAAATACATCAACAGCCACTGGATGACCTTACAGGTGTCATTACCTTGTCTGCACCTTCTCACCTCATATTTGTTTCTTTTTTTTTTTTTTTAGACTGGTGGCTTTTAGATCAGAACTTACCCTCACTGCCTTTTTACACAATAAAATGTGATTTCAGATTGGTTTTCAAGAACTGTAGTAATCCAAAGAAAACTATCTAAAATACTCTCAGTTCTTTACTGTGTCACTGCTGTTACAGCCGTATCAGTACCATCATTTCTGTAGTTCTGTTCAGCTCCAGCACTAAAGGAGCATTCTGGATGCACACACAAGCAGCTGATAAGCTGTTTTAGCTGACCCAAAGATGAGTGTGTTATTTTGGACCTTCCTTTTAAACATTAACACAAACTAAAATGAAGGAGAACCAGAAAGGAAGCAAGCAGCTCACACAGTAAAATTGCTTTTGAGAAGAAATGACTCAGCCTTTTTCTGCTTAAATACAAACACATACACAAAAATATCCCTGCCACATTATGCAGAAATCACCCTTATTTCAGCTGGAAAAATAAAGAGCCACTGAAGCATGCTGAAAGCAGCCAGAGCCAGCCAGCTCCTGTGTCGGACTCCCCACGCTGCCCTCCCTCTCTGTTCTGCTCTTCTGCTCCTCAAATATGACCAAAAGAAAAGGGTTTTGAAAATCAGAAGGGGAGGGGGATCATTCCTGGCCTGAAATCAGACTTTTGCTGCCAAGTTTCAGCCAAAAGCAATTTCTTACAGCTGAGTTATAAAACTCAGGGCAGAAAAAGGCTGGGAAACAGAGAAGGGAGGAAGACAGACAGATTTTTCCTGGAAAGGCAGGCATGACCTTCACTTCAACAATGCTAGTGGGTAATGTTGGAGTCTTCCAGGGGCAGAGAGGTCTTGCATTAAGACAAAAAAGATAAAACACCATCCGACAGCAATAAGAAAATTTGAGATATTTCCTTCCTTCCTTCCTTCCTTCCTTCCTTCCTTCCTTCCTTCCTTCCTTGCTTTCTTCCTTCCTTCCTTCCTTTTTTTTATTATTTTTTTATTTATTTTTCAGGTCATTCTTGGTCGTTTGTCTGAGTTGTTTTAAAGTACCTGTGAGTTGAACCACTGAGTCATATAATCAGATATTGTCATTTTAATGGTGACAATGTTTCTTGAGCAGTGTTTTTTGGTCTGTGTTTTACCTTTGACAGTTATTGAAGATACTGCCAGAAGTTCAACAAGCCCAAGGCAAGTAGAAATCAATTATAGTTCATCTACATTAAAAAATGCTTCTTAAAATCATTTTCTGTGTTTGCAAATGTGTTCTACTAAATGCTGAAGAGCTGGACCTGCCTGACTTCAGACCAGTGGCTCAAATACCAGTCATTAATTATTTTGTGACTGTTTAAACATGAGACTGTGCTTGTAATTCATTCATTCTGATGCAAGTATATGTACAAACACTGAAGAAGAGAAATGACCATAGATACAGAGGAGTTGCAAAGTGACTTGCCAAATAACACACGTAGGTTTTTGGCAAATAGAGGACCTGTGTCACATCACAGAATCGAGAGCTGTGCACTTTTTATCACTGCTCTGACCTCAAAAGAGTGTTTCCCACCCTTGTTATTATAGGGATGTACTGTTCATTTGGAAACATAATGCAAAATATACAAAGAAAAATATTCACAGAAAGTTTGTTGCAATGTTTTCACAGTTTCCAAAAGAATAAAAAATAGATGAAATGTTAAACATTCATTTGTTACTTTTGTTTTGCTACTGTTTTGCTTGCTTGCACGTTTGAGGGTTTCTGTGTAGGAGGATTTTGGATGAGTGGGAATAGGGTTTTCAACATTTGTGGAAACACCTTCAGATATTCTGCACAAGTCAACCTTGTGCATGGGTTTTGATCCAGCATAAACGGTCTCTTGGTGATCTTGAGGTTGACCCATGGTGCCTATGCTGATACACCCTCACCCTGACCTCACGAAAACACCACAGTGCAGGAAAATAGCAATTCTGTCTTCAAACATTTATGTCTTTGGTCTTGTGGCTTACACCACTGAGTATAAGTGCATCTCTGATTTAGGGAGAGGTTTACCAGAGATTAGCCACCAGAAGTCATTGGTCAGTCATCAAGGATATCATCTCTGAGGCAGGATCTGAATTAGCTGAGAATGGAGATTTCTAGTTACTGATGACCTTGAAGTGTTGATAAGTTGCATGGTATGAGCACAGGACAGGGCCCTGTACTTTGCATTTAACACATCTGCATTGGGGCTTGAGGTACCAGAAGCACCAATGTAAAGATAAACAGTGTCTTGGTTGGTTGAACAGTTCATTTCTATTCTGTTTTGACAGTGCTGTGAAGCGCTTTTAGTGCCCCTGGATCAGTTTGGGGAGCTACTTGCAGAAGTGACTACTCATTCCTGGACTTACAGGAAGTGGTGACTGCACCACAGCCTACAGAATAGATCAGTTCAGCTGATGCTCAGGAATCATCCTGTTCATCTGCTGATAGCTGCTCATGTCCACAGGCATGTGAGAGCCACTGGTTTAGGGCCTGAACAAGAACTGTAAAGGAAATGCTCACCTTGCAGTAACTGGGGTTACAAGTCATGAAAATATGTCTCCCTCTTCCAGACTTGAAATATTTTTGTAAAAGACCCTTCAGTGCGCTCTGCTGCACAGCAGACACTGCTGTAGCTGATTTCTTTTATACTCTCTAAAAATAGTTCATGGATTTGTATCTTTAGCTCTGTGTCTGAATTAGGAATGGGGCCAAACCATATCCAATTACCAAAGTTACCACTGATGCTGGAAAGTATGAAAAAGTAAAATCCAAATTTATCCTTGGATTTAATTTTATGACAAAGTTTTGCCAAACCACATTTACATAGTTCACAAATTGAAAAAGAAATAAGTCTAAAAAATTTGAAGAACTTCCAGAACTGAAGTCCCATTTTTGTATACCACTTCAGCCAGATCTTCAAATGCAGGGAAGTATGCAACTCCCACTGAACTCATTTGAAGGCAGTTGGGTTCTGGAAGTCTTAACTATTTAAAAACTCTGAACTTCAGAGGTACTAGATTTTATATCTTATGCAATCAAAAATTGGGTTTGTAAGTGACTTGTCCTGTCTGAAACAACTTAACTAAGATCATCTTGCTGTGATCAAGACTTGGCATTTGATATAAAATTATGTCTCATACTTTTTTCATTGGAAAACTGAAAACAAAGCCCATCTGACTGATTTTATTCACAGCAAAGATGCTTGAACTATCATCTATGTAGTTTCATGTTCTTATCTCACAGCTGGTGTAAGCTGGTCTCAGTCCTGGACAGAAGTTCCAGGCAGGACACCTCAGTGAGTTCTACAGATTTGTGTTGTCACTGTTGGCAACTCACATTCTCTGTGTTTACTTTTTTTTTGAGGTTTTGTGACATTTTCATATTCAAAATGTCCAATCCAGGGTCCTGGTTTGACTTTGAGTCTCTGTAAGCTCTGTAGAAAGTCAGCAGTTAAATCCTAGCCCAAACCCAAAATGTAGTAGAAAGTGAAATGCAATGCAGAAGGCTAACGGAAATGCTTCTGTCTGCTCCTAGATTATTCAGTCAAAAATAATTTTTAGGTTATCTGGCTACTTCCCAACCTTTCCTAAATGGAAAACTCAGTCAGCTCTAACTCCATTCCTTTCAGATGTTTGTCGCCGAGTTGAAATCGACTGTAAAGATGCAGGACCAGGGACTGTCTGCCAGGAGGCAGGGTTTTTATCCCACTCCTACACATAAAGCTATAAATCATATTCTGCCATCAGATCATTATTTTTCTTCTGTTTCTTATAAACACAGCAGCAGCATCAAATGAAATATGAGCTTTCCAAGGCTGTTGGATTTCCTTGTATGTACTGTAGAAGGCAACATTTGCAGACATATGGCATGCAGGCTACTCTTAAAGAAGCATTTTGAAAACTGAACTTGTACATTTTTCAGTCCAATGATTGTAGGTGGTCTGGGTTACTAACCCTAAATCACTTCAGTGGTAACTATTTTTCCTAGTCCTACACATGAGTGTATATAACATTAAGTTTGAGGGGGTCTTATTAAATAGAAATCTCAAATATAATTCCCTGAAATTAACTGCAAAATATTATCTTCTGGATGCATGGTTCTTTTTTTTATTATATTGCTTATTCTATTGCAACACCAGGGATTATATGGGTCAAGCGCACACCCCACTTCGAGTGATCTGGTGAACAAGCTGGATCTACTCTCATTCCTTCACCAGTTTGTATTTCTTCCTGACTTTTGCCTCTCCTTTTGCTATGAAAGTGTTGTTGGGATAATGAGAAAAATTTTCAGGATTTCAGTTGTTATGAGAGAGGAAGGCCATGGAATTACCTCAAATATTTTCTTATTTTTGCTCTTTTGACTTACATTTACCTCTCTATCTACAGATGGTGAGAGAGAGAAAAGTGGAAGTACACACACATATATTTGTATCCATACCTAAATACACATGCCATCTATTTTTAAAATTAGGTATTTTTGTATGATTGACTACTGAGTTATGCTCTTCTTTATGGGAAATGTGCTGAATAGGCCTGTTTTGAAACTGCATTTTTCAGGCAGGGCCATGCAAAAGAACAAAGGAAGAACAGCTATAGTTTTCTTTGGTTCAGAGATCTGTATCAGTATAGGCCCAAAGACTCAAAAGGATGATGAGGATGGTTGTGGCAGGCAAGCAAGTGTGAAAAGCTCTGTGAAAAGACAAAGAGGCAGGAGCTGGCCATGTGGGACGCTGTGTGTGAAGATGGCAACATCATCCTGACAGCGAGCACATCCAAAAATCTTCCTATGAACTCTCAAAAGCTTTGATGCTTGAACACTCTGCTTCTGGGTGCTCCGATCCTGCTGTGAGCAGTGCAAGGGCTGGACCCAAGACCAGAGGTCACCACTTGCACATTTGGCATAGGGCACCCTAAACCACATCTGTATCAGCATGTCACATGGGCTCCGAGTCATTTCCCAGCTTTTGGAGACCAACCTGGATCTGCTCTGCAAAACACAGTGGCCACATTCAAACCACCTGTGAGGAAGGACCCTTGTCCCCTGTTGTTCCCCATGCCAGGCCCAAGGGAGTTTTGAGAGACAGACCATTTGAGCCAAACTATAACAGTGATGGGGAGTGGTTTTTCACAGTTCCTAGAACTGTTTCCTGACACCATTTAAATTACTGGTATGAATAGAGCCCTTCACCTTGCCCTAGCTACAACAAGGCACAAGGTCAGGAGCAGTTCACCCAGAGCAGAATTCCTCCCTGTGATTCCCTGCCCCAGTGTATGGCAGCTGTGACCCATCTACTGTGACGCTGGTCCGAGGACATCCTTTGTGCTCAGCATGCAGCAGGTTTAATCACACTGTGCAACCTTTAACATGATTGCATTCATATTTATTGCTGCACTGACACAGACAGTTCTGCTGCTCTGCTGATGGATACCCTACAAAACCTCATGCATTAACTCAGTTAGAAACCTGATTTCCTGCCCGTGAGCTGAGAGATGCTCTAGATGCTGATACAAATGTTTTATAATCCAGCTATAGCATACCATTAGGGTAATTGTCTGGGGACCAGGTAGTGCCAGATTGATAGTCCCTGTTCCATTTGCCAGTAGCGCAGGTGCAGATGCTATTAACAAATGCATCCAGGCCTTTTTAAAACACTACTGAGAGCTTTGCTCCAAGGCTAACCTTCAGCAAGGAGTTCTTTGAGTTAATTATTCACTGTGTCAGTGCAGATAAAATGCCCAAATTAGAATTAATAAAACACTGGAAAGTTAACCCTGAAGGGAATATCTCAGAGAAGGATGCTACACTGACAAGGAGATTGAGTAGATGACCTAATAAGAAAAATTTAGTCCCTTTTCTAATTTCTGTTTTAAGACTTTACCAGATGTGCTCAAATCCCAAGCACATTACATGCTTTGAAGAAATCATCCAGGCCTGGGTGTCCCTCAAACCAACTTTTTCTCTGGATATGGTATTCTGCACTGCTGTCTCTTTGGCCTTGTTGCTGCTGACAAGACTGATGTGTGCATTCACACTCAATTCCACCCAAATGACACTTAGTGTTTGTGCTTGAGTGTTCATAGTGAAACAGCTTCAAAGAACACTTTGGATAAAGCACAAAATCTTATTAATTGTTTACATTTCTTTGTTCTCAGCCCACCTCAGCTTTTAGTTGTGTCTGCAGACTTATAAGTATTTAAAACTAATGAAGTAAAGAGCATAAACAGAACTGAATGATCGAATAGGTCTTCATGCTGAACTTTGAGATTTCAAGTGGTGTTTAAAATTCAGTCAGAGCTGTAACTGCATTTTCTTTTGCTCATTCAGTCCTTGCTCACGAATTGGAAGCATTCATTATTTATCCACATCTGTCATTCATAAACCTGTTTATTATGAAAGGGATTAGACATTTCCCCCATACAAATCCCATTATTCCATTGGATTTATAGTGGTACCATCTTTCTCCTTTGAAAATGCCACTCTCTGTTTTTTTAGTAACATTAAGCAGTTGCTGCCATTTAGAGAAACACATGATAAATTCCATATTGCAATGGCCCTTCCTTCACAAAGTGGCTGTACTCAGTCACACAGCCGTGCATCTCACCAGCCACTTGCACTGAGTAAAGCAGTGGTAAGGCCATACACAGCGCAGAAGAAACACCTAAGGGTCCTTCCTTTTTCCCCCCACATGTGTTGGGCAAAATCAGACCCTCAGACCAGGAGTGTGGAGTTGCCCTGGGCAACAGATACACCACATTGATAAACTGGTGTCTTTTGACACACACTAGGGCAAGACATGGTCCACAGACTACATGGCATTTAAATATTGGTAGAAGAGTGATGCTTATAACAAGACTGATCAGTTTGCACTGGTGATGGCAGTCTTAGGAGTTGTCCTTAGAAATTGAACTAACAGACAGTTCTTTCAGACAGCAAAAGAAGGAAGACAACCCATGTCAGGATTTTTGATGTGGTAGGAGTTTGATGGTACATACCATTCCAAAGGTAGGTATTTGGAAGGTAAGTATTACAGCCAGTATCCTTTTGAAATGTAAGTTTTTTATGCAAATGTCCTCAACCAGAGCATAGATCTGAGATATTTATTTTTATTGTTGTTGTTGTTGTTTTCATGTTACTCCTGGACTGAATGGAATGGCAACACATGGAGTAACAGGGAAGGATCTCTTAATAAAAGTGCAAGGAAACCCAGCCATTCTGGCAGCAGTCTTGCTTTCCTTCACTCCATTGCCCCTGTATACTGAGAAAAACTGCTAATATATAGCCTGTGTTCCACTGCTTCTGGGCCTTACCACAGGCACTCCAAAGCAGATCCGGTGGTGCTACTCTCTGAATTTCTGAGCGCACTGCTGGCTACGTGACTGAGCTGGGCTCTGCCTCTCTGATCAGCCAGCTCTGTGCAGCCAGCACAGCTTTCCCCAGCAAGGCAGCAGATGTCTCCTGGGACCAGAGTCATCTCTACCATAGCTCATTTCAGCCAGCTCTGTGCAGCCAGCACAGCTTTCCCCAGCAAGGCAGCAGATGTCTCCTGGGACCAGAGTCATCTCTACCATAGCTCATTTCAGCCAGCTCTGTGCAGCCAGCACAGCTTTCCCCAGCAAGGCAGCAGATGTCTCCTGGGACCAGAGTCATCTCTACCATAGCTCATTTGGCTTCACTGAGGTAGGACTGCAGCTACTCTCATCCCGGGGGTCTGGACCTCGACTGCTCATCTGCATTGCCATATGCTCCGCTATAATTGTAAGCTGCAAAGTAAAAAAAACAAATATGCAGCTTAAACAAGCCTGCTCTGTGTGGTGTTGTTTCACTTAAGGATTAGGTGAATCAGCTCCACTGAAGAAGGCAATCTCTCACCAAATGCCCATCCAGACCCCGGGGGCTGCTGCAGGGCAGGAGGGAGGTGTGTGCTGTAGGGTGTGTGCCAGCTCCTTGTCTCTGTGTTGTTACTGCCTGGCTATAACAAACAGTACTTAGAGACACAGATCTACATTTAAACAAGGCCTCGTTGGGTAAATACCTGAAATCCAGCAAGGACTATCCTGAGCTCTCAGAAAAGGAGTCTTGAACCTTCTTAACACCAATGTCAAAATTCCCACTGTCATCAGTGAGCCCAGAGCATCACCCTCAGACTCCTCTATTTCAATGCACAAATTCAGAGCAGTGAAATTTTTAAAATAGAATTACCTCAGCTCCTAATGTTTGCATCTCTGAGGCAGCACTTAGTTACCTAAACTCTCCTTTCAGTCACAGGAGAAGCAATTAGTACAAGGAATATCATCCACAGGGTCAGGCATATATATATATATATATATATATCACTAAGCATCAAGCTGTGACAACCAAAGTATTGGGGCACCAGAAAAAAATAGCAAACACTGTGTTTGCTCCTGAGACAGGCACACAGCAAAAAAAACTCCAAATTAAAAAGAAACTTCAAACCTTGCAATCACTGAGGAACAGCAGAAAATACCAAGAAAAAATTATCAATAAGTCAGATGGTAAAATTGTAATGCATCTTGAGGAAAAAAAAGGTTAACCTGTCTGTCTATCATGAAGGCAAGAGATGCTGAGAATTACTTTGGCAGGAATGATATCAATTATGAAACCAATTAGAATAATAGATGAAAAGAAGGCAGACTGGTGGGCACACAGCCTTCCTTCAGGTCTGTAAGCTTCTGCAGTTGCCTTTCATGGACACTACAAGTGGACCTCAGACTTTCAGAGGTGTGCCAGCTATTACCCATCTCCCTTCAAGGTGACAGAGGGCAAGGTCTGACTTGAAGCTGTGCAAAGTCTCAAAGAATTATCTGAGGTTCAGCTGTAATTCCACCACCTTTGTAGCTACACAGAGTGAAGTCTTAGTGGGAAATGAGTCAGGTATTCCATCAATGAGGCAAAAGGAAGGGCAAAATCTTGATTCTTTCTCCCTAAAATGCTGTTCTGCACAGTTAGAAGAAACAAAACACTAATTGTGTCACTAGCAATGGTGTATTTTATTCTGAATTCTTGAAGAAAATGGATCTCTAGAGTAATGAAGGGAAAATTAATAATTTCTTTGGAGGAGACAGATGTTTTAAAATTGCAAAAAAAGTACTGGATGTGTCACTCTTATGGGAACCATTTATCTTGCATCTTCTCCCTCAGCCTTCTCTCTAGCTCCATGTAGGAACACACCTGTGTGCATGAAGGGTAAATATCCATGTAAGCCCAACAGTCCAAGGGTCATGTTTTTCATCTTTTTAATTTAGTTTTTCATCCCTTCTTGCAGTCTTACTTCCCTTATATGCCTGGCTTCACAAACTCAGGTGGTGAAGGGACAGAAAGTCTTTCCGTGACAATAATTCTTATTGTCTCAAAATATATCCCAAACACATCCAAAAGCTTTCAGACATAGAAGAGTGGTCCTAGTATTAAAGGAATTTGGTTTGTTACAGCTAGAAAAGAGGAATATTTTTCCTATCAGATTCTACTTAGCTGGCTGTAAGATGCTCACTCAATTATTTCACATAAAAGTATCAGAAAAACACAGTAGGTATAAAAACAGTAAACAAATGGCACAGATTTTCATCTCATTTACTTTGGTTTCAAACCACTTCAGTTTCACTTTACCAGTTTTTCAACAAATATAAATCAGTAGGTTTCTATTGCAAGCAATAGCTCCAGAGTGATTTCATCAGTTGAGGTTTAGGTTGGTTGGGCTCAGTGAAATTGCTGCTATTTGTGCCATAGTAAATAAGTAAACAATGAGGTTCCATATTTTCTCTTTTATTATATTTTTCCTTATGAAAAAAAATTACTAAGTATGTAAGAAAGAAAGTTTCAGAGCTGTAGGAAAGGACAAATGCAGAACATTCACTGGATTTCCTAAGCTGGAAGATAAATATGTTTTATTATGTACAACAATTAGCACTAAAAACATTCTCAGCACTTCTCATGGTACTGCTCACAAAGCAGCTTGGCTATAGCTATTTTTTCTTTTTCCAATGCCCCAGACAGTTTGGGTCATAGTGTGTTGCATAAAGATGAAAAAATTAATTTAGATTAAATGTGTCAACAGAGAGTAGTTCCATCAATGAAGTGCAGTTGTCTCATCTTAGCCTCTACAAGATTTCCAGCAGAGAAATGCCCATTTATTCACTTCCCTACTTCACTCTGTGGAGCTCTGTAGGGTAGAGATAATTTTCTCGTACTTGGGTATTGCTTTGATTCTGAAAGGCACAGGCATGGATTAAGGAAACCCCCCAGCTGAGCAGCTGTTATTTGGGAATCTATCCTCAGGCTAATCATAGAGCTCCAGCTCTAATAAAGCAATGAAACAGGAGCCTCAGTGCTGGCAGGGCACTTTTTGGCATGAATTGCAACTCATCTTAACCAGAAAGGTAAAATGGTAAAAAAAACTAAGAGGGTTTTTATTTTAATGCTGTAAGACATCATTCATAATGAACCAGATTGTGAACCTCTTACTCCCACTTTGATCAAAAAAATAGAGGCAGAACAACCCCAAAGAAGGCTGAAATTTCAGGTACTTTGGTGAATATCCAGGAGAGATATTTCTCTGTTAAGGTTTGAAGTAAATCCAGTAAGTAATTTCTGAAAGAGCAGAAATACTTTGAAAAGCATGTGTTCAGAAATAGTTCTTATTTGAAAGGTCAGCTCCTCATGTTCATAGACCAAACAACTTTCATGTGGAGTTTCTGTACTTACCAATAAAGGGGGGAAAAAAACACCAAAAAACAAAACAAATAAAACAATTAAAAAAAAAACCACAACCTTTACTAATTTGTGAAGTGACTATATTTGATCTTATATCATTGAGAGTTACAAATTGCCAACATCACTTTCCAAACAGTGCTTTTCGATCTTCACGTTAGAAAGCTGCAAATTTATCTTGCCTTGCTCCAATACTTTTCCACCAATTACAAGTCAGGAGGCAGTAACAAATTTTTGAATTTGTGGACAAAACCTGACAAGCCCCAATGAACTAACATGAACCATTTACAGATTTTTGTTATTAGAAGAAAATAAAGAAGCCATATATTTCTACCTTGGCCTCTTTCCTAGGCAGGAAAAAAGAAAATAAAAGAACAAGAATGAAAACAGTGCAATTTTAAAATGCCCTAAACAGGCACTGCCTCCTGTTTATTCAGTGGTTGCAGACTTCTGCCAGGATGTAGAAGGTTGGGGTCCAGCTCCCTCCCACAAATCAGAACCTGGAGAAGGAGATTACAGCTCTTGCACAGGGGAATGTTCTGCTGGGAAATACTTTGTGGTTTTACTTTTTTTTTTCCCCTGTTGATGCTGTTCCACTCTATATAGAATATTGAAATATTCATTAAGCCAGAGAGAACAACTCTATATCATGGTGTTTAGGCCCTGCAGTGAAGAGAGAGGACATCACTCTCATGAATATTTCAATCTTGCAAACAAAGTAGAACACACTCAATCAGAGGTATTGGAAAACAACATTTCCTCCCTCTCTATCCTGCACAGGAGGATACCAAACAGTCTGGTACTCAGGGGCTGTTCCTGGGAAATTAAGGTGGGCTCAGATCTCCTCTGGCAGATGAGGGAACTAAAGCCTCCTGTTTTGCATTTTGAATGAGCCCCTTGCCAGATGAACTACTGAAAGACAGGAGACAGGTGGTTTTTTTTTAGTCAACTAATCTATCTTTATATATCTTTTTCTCTTCTGCCTCTTACCTTCAAAAATAACAAGCTCATCTTGACTTTTGGAACAGTTTTAAGCCCACTGAAACACCACTTTTGGGCAAAACACTTAACAAACAAAGTTTACTCAAATCTGAGCATATTTGATGATATTTATGTTTTTCACAGCTTTAGGTTCAGCTTTACAAACCACGACACCTCATACTTGGACAATTTTGTACCCCATATCTGGCTGTGCACTTCAGATGGGGTTTGCAGATACAAGCTAATGAAATAACTGGTCCAGAAGGGGCCTCTGACAGGTGATTATATCCTTCTAGAAGTGGAAATCTCTGATTTGGTGAAGTAGATGGATGGGTTGGAGGGAAGGAAAAGGGTGCATAGGAACCCAAACACATCACACTGTAATTTAACAAGGATCTATCAGAATCAACACTTATGAAAAATATTGATCTGATTTCTATGGTACAGATTTACAGCTGAAAATTGAAAGTTACTAGAAACTTTTCTAGACTGGAATTTGTCAATGATTATTAAAGTCACAGGATTGGTAGCTGAAGTAAAATTCAAGTGAAGTGCCTAAAAAAAGTCCTAGCCACTATTATATTTATGGCTAAAAAAATCCCCAACAAAAACCAAAACACAGAAAAAAAAATCAGCATGCTCTGTTGAGCAAGACTTCCTGATTTATGTTTCAGTCCACTCTGGAGGCACAGCATGGTATTTCTTCATAAGCTGTATGGAATACAGTCCTCCTTTCCTACCTAAAAGTAGCTAGGCTGAGGGAGAAGAATTTAGGCCAACCATTTAATTTGATTGTGAATTTTGCTCTTATGCTTATACATTATAACATGGGGGCATGGCTAAAGTCAGGCAAGAACTGGAACAGATGAGGCCTTGGATGTTCAAAGCTTTAACTTCCCAGGCTCTGAATGATAGACATGCTTAGATCAGAATAAAATTTCTTCCGTCATCTTCAGAGCTGAGAATATCCCTTTAGCTGGCTGAGAAAAATAATGTTTGGAAAATCTGTATGTTATATTATGTTATTTTTATTATTTATTTTGCCTGAATTTGTTCTGTAGCAAGCATTCTGGAAGTAATGCAAGTAAAATAACTCTGCAAGGAATTACATAAATGCAGTGAACTGTCATTGCATATAGCTTCAAGAAACACTTTCCACATACATCCACCCAGTTTTCTTCAGTGTGGTTGTCACAAGAGAGTTTGCTGAGGATCCTAGACGACGGAAATTTCAAACACATCTTCCCACTGCAATTTATTCACCAAAGGAGAATCCCCAGGCTCCTGAAAAGCCAGGGAATCATTGATGCTCTGGGAGACAGGCTGTCACATAGATGCAATCAGCTTGCATGTGTGTTTCTGCTCCTTGCAGACACACATCGATTCAGGCTGTCCGCATTCACAAGCGAAGTGCTGCAACAGGAGCACCAGATTATTCTAATGCAAATTGCAAACCTCACAAAGCTATTTGTGCTGAGGACTTAGCAGCTACACCCCATGACTCAGGGGGTCTCACTTCAGCACAGCTCTAATCTCATCCTCAGGACAGAGCTCCTGTCCATTGCTGGAGCACATCAGGTGCTTGGTTGCCTGGAGCACATTTGGCTGGATCTGGCTCAAGTACCCAGAGACAAATGGTGCAAACCAAAACTGGAGAATGGGGACAATCAGAAGAGTTAAAAGCACAAAGCTTGAAGTTAAAATCTTGCCTATTCCTAACTTAAAAGCTATCAATTCTACACTTATCTCAGAAATCCACGTGCTCCATAGAAACCTTCAAGTGTCTTTCTCACAATGGTGGAACCAAACAGATTTTTCCAAGCCAGCAAAGCCAGGACCAGAGAGGGCATTACAGCCTGGGTGCAGCTCCCATGGTAGCTGTGGGTCATCCTGGATATCTCTGTTATGGCAATGGCACAGACTTCACCAAAACAGCACCCAATCCGGAGTCACTTCAGCACCCTGAAGAAGCAATGTAAATAATTTGCTAGGACAGGTACATGGAGCTGGGGACTCAACCATTCCAACTGGCCAGAGCAGAACCTCAAATCAAACCTGTGTGTATTGAAAGAGAAGATGTTAAAATTTAAGCTAAGCATATTATAGTGATCTGAGAGATGTCTGAAGTCAGACTGGTAGTGGTAGCAGAAGTAATACTGTGATTTTTACTTGTTTGGCAGTTGTGCTGAAGGATCCAGTTCATGGCAAACATCTCACACCTTGCAATGGCTAAATTGAGAGACATGGAGCAGTCACAGGGTTAGAACAATACCCAGGAATCCTCATTTTATGTGGCTACCAAAGCCTTAGGAAAATTCACGTGGCTCTGGTAAATGAAGACATCTCACTGACTTCATGGGAGGATTGAACATATATATTTTTATCCCCATGCACAAAGGCAAAACTCCACAATGTTCAAATTTGCCATGTCAAAACAAAAATACATCTACATTCCCCTCTTCAGCTCTACCCCAGGTGTGGGAAATGCCCTCTTCTAGTACTCAGTTACATCCTGAAAATGTGTTATCAGAACTAGATCCCAGAATTGTTTGCTTTGACATTTAAACTCAGATTTTAATGCTCTGTCAAAAAACTACAAAGGAAGAACTTTACTTGAAACTCTCAATAAAAGCAAATTATAAAAGCAAATTGTCCTAAAAATGCACCTAAGCCTTTTGGAGATGGGGCCTACATCTTGGCAGGCTCCACAGGATTGCAGCACATTACAATAGTTCCTTAACATCAATAAAAATAATCTAGATCATCTTTTGGTGTCTGCACATCTCACACAGCAGGCATCAGACCCTATTGGCTCCTGATGACAGTGTCATATAAATATTAAATATTAATAGTACTGTTACTGTTAATTTGGCAAAATGTGATACTGTGTAAAGGGAACTTTGTCTCTTTTGGCTGTGCTGCAACAAGGAAAACACATGTTCTCAACATTTCTAGCTGGACAGCTTTCTTTTACAAATGTTTGCTTTTCTTAAATTAACATACATGAGTGGGTTGGGGAGGAGGGGGTGGGGGGGCTGTTGCTTTTACCTGAAATCTTTCAGCCCCCTTTTTGTGAGTCACATTTACACCTACTGGAAATCTGGGCTTAGGTGATGCTTGCCTCTAATTCAGAAACAATCTCTTATTCATCAGATAAAGACTGGGAAAAGCTGTCTAAAACCATTCCTGTCTTTTACTTTTGTATGTTTTAACACAGTTCCTGTCAAAAATGTAGGTCAGAGTCTGAAGGCAGTGGCTGGAGCAATTAAGTGCTCTATTTGACACAACTGAAAATCAAATAAAATACTTGAGAGTTTAACCATCATGTACACACATTTATTCTTATGCTTTCTACATGCTGTAAAGAGGAAATATTTACTTTCATGCAATCTGGAGCCACAGTGTCAACAGTGAGAAATAATCCTCACGAATATGGCTATCAGGATATTTGCCAACATCCTCTTTTCTTTAGCATAAACAAATGTTTGTACCTTACCTATTCATAAACATACTTGAATCTTGGAAGGTGAAGTAAAGACATCAAGAAGTCAGAAGGAGGTATCCCTAACACTCTCTAAGGACCTGGTAGAGTATGAATTGCACTCTTAGATGGTTCTGTTACTAAGAGCTTGCAAACAGCTTTCACTAGCAGAGTTATGGAAGCCTAAATGTTATTAGTTCAAAACAGCACAAAATAGATGAGGTTTTGCTGGCCATTTCATTTTGAATGGGGAGAAAATGAGAAATAAGCAGGAAAATACAGGGAAAATTTTGACCTCTAGAGAGAAAATATGAAGGCAAAATGAAGAAGCATGTAAAGAGCAGAAGCTGGTAATGACTCTGTGTTCAGAGCTGACTGTTGAGCACTGTTAAGAAGGTCATGGAAAACTCCTTCATTATCTCCCAGGGGAAAAGAGAAGAAACACAAGTGTTTGTGGAGATAGGTGGCAGTTTAATCAGCTGAGGCAATGCTGGCACTTTGCAAACATGATGAGACAGATGCAATTGCCCAAACTGGGTGCCCCATGAGACACGAAGGAACAGCATTTGGAGGCCAAGCAGGACATCCAAGGGCAACTTTCCTGAGACTGGGACAGCCAGTCTTATCTCCCTGCATGTGGGGTAGATGGATGAAGTCCTGTTGTAGAGCCTGATGTGTCCAGTGTTATTTTAGGTTCTGTGGAGTATCTGCCTATTAGTATCCTAGAGGTTTTTCCAACCTAAAATATTTTGTTTCTATGACTCTCTGGTCTCTGCTGCTCTCTGTGGTGTTGTGATATGATATGGTTTAGTGAGCAGGTGGTGTTCAGCCAAAGGTTGGACTTGATGATCTTGGAGGTCTTTTCCAGCCTTAATGATTCTATGATTCTACACTGGCCAAGCCACTGCAGGTGT
Organism: Climacteris rufus; assembly: GCA_013398175.1. Lineage (NCBI taxonomy): Eukaryota > Metazoa > Chordata > Aves > Passeriformes > Climacteridae > Climacteris > Climacteris rufus. Next base: position 951,307 of record VZRZ01006608.1, read on the forward strand.
CCCAGGTATTACAGGGGGTCTCAAACAGCACTGGACTTGTTTTAAACTGCAGGGTTCCTCTCCTTTGTCACTACAGAGATTGTAAGTTGCAAAGGGAGTTTTCAGCCATTCTATCTCAAAGTGGGCACCTAAAACTGGCCAGTTGAGTTCTTTCAGGTTTCTACACTGCACCTTTATTGACTGTAGTGTTACCTTAGACATCTTATGCATGTGTAGACTCCTCCAGGTAATGTACCTTTAAGTGTTTTACTCTGGAGATGAAGTCATCCTAAGGCAACAGAAGTTTGGAGAAATAAATCTAAATCTGGGATGATTCCTGGAATTTTGTGAGTACCGCTATCTGTTGAAGGCAGAGGACCAGAGAGAAGAAGTCATGAGGTCAGCAATGACAGGTCACAGCTAAAGCTATTTGAGAAACACAACACAGCCTGGGTCAATTCAATTGCCTGATGCAGGCTCATGCTCCCTGGAAAAACAGGCTGCCAGCCACGCTCCCAGCCCACCCACCATGGGGCTGCAGGATCAACAACGGATTCATTTCCATGCAAACAGCACAGGCAGCTGCAGAGCTCATCCCAGCAACAAGAAACATCAGCATAAGGCTGTGAAAATGTAACTTTGTGTTGGTGAGATGCAAAAAGCCATGAAAGCATGCTAAAACCATGAGATGAATACAAACCCTCAGTGAGAAACTAAACAAAAGCGTTGCCTGGGGTTTATAGGACCCAGCATGGGGCAGGACAATGCAGACTCTAATCTGCTAAAGCAGAGCCAGCACATGTCCTCAGGGTGAGACAGCAGCCACTGCAGGTCAGCTCTCTGATGGACAGGGCACAAGACAAGGAACTGAGCTATAAATAAGCTTTTCTTCAGCCAACGAGACACGAGAAATCCACCGTGTAGCCACTGAGGAAGGAAGTTACGAGGCTGCAAAGAAAATGGATTGTTACATTTCTGGAAATTAGCAGAGACTGCCTCTAATAGCACTGAAAGCCTGGCAGACACTTGGGTATCTGCACCGACCCAAAACCACTGAACAGAATCACAACAAAAAAAAGTGTCACTGCTGATTAGCAGTGAGTGAAGCCAGAGCACTTGGGCTGGTCAAGGCAAAACTGTCTGCTGATGATTGCATCAAGACGAGTCTTTTGGGGAAGTGCTGTGGATAATGAATTTCTCTGGGCTTGTGTTTGGCCTCAGCAAGTCACAGGAAAGGTCTGATGAATGTTGAATCACTAGTGGAAGCCCAACCAGCAGCATTTACACGTGTTTTTCAGAGTGCAATCAAGAGTTTGTTGGATTAGAGGAACTTCTCTGAGCACACTTTAACACAGCTCTAAGCTCAGGGGACACGTGTACAAACAGTTGACATTTGGGAATTACATGGCTGGCCAAATCACAGGGAGTAAATCCTCCCAAATGCCCAGTAATAAACAGACAGAGCAAAGCATGTAAAAAAGTATCCCATCTATCAAATCCTAGCCAAGTTCTTGGAAAAGATCAAAACAAATTTAAGAGGGGAATTGCATCATGAGAGAGAACTTTCCCAGCTTCTAGTAGGTGGATAATTTGGAAGCCATTCAGGCAAAACTCCAATGGGGAAACAGAAAACACATTTTGCAAGATATGACATAACCAGGTCCCGCACTCAGACAATTGAGCACATGACACAGTAGCAGAGTTCAAGTGACTCAGCACTCCAGGAGAATTTTAATACAAAACCTCTTCCCCTGGGTACACACAAAGCAATAGAAAAACCAGATCAGCACTAAAAAGCCTGAGTTAAACATTCATTTGGACAAAAGAACAATCATGCAGGCAAGTCTGGCAGGCTTATATGAAATAGCAACAGGCTTGGGACAGCAGATGAAATGAAACCAGTAGCAATAGAAGAATAATGGCAGGGAGCTGGAGCCCTTGAACAACTGAGGCCAAGTCCAGGAAAACACTGCAAGGCACCCAGCAATTATCTGAGTCAGAAGAGATGGAAGGTATGAGAAAAGAATGCCCAAAGAAGGAATGTACCAAGCTGCCTGGTACAGCAGAGAGACAAATCCTGCAGTGGTGGGAGGCACAGGCTGGTAGTGGCAGCCTTCCTCTTCAGAGATCTGTGCATGAGAAGGGCCGCTACCTGACTTAATAGGTCACAGCAAATTGGCTGTGAAAGGAATAACCACAACCACATATTTTGAACTTCAATTTAGTAAATGCTTTAAAAAAAAATTAAAAACTAAAAAAGAAATAAAATAACAGAGCAGTTAGTGCAATATCTATCATAAAGCCAAAAGGAGAAGCACAGGTTGCAAGAGCATGTGTTTTGAAAGGGTCACTAGAGGAGGCAGTTTTGGTGCATGTGACTGGGGTGCTGAGCCAGAGAAAGGAAGACAGAACCCTTTTGGGACCTCTGAGAAGGTCAAACAGAAACACAAACCTGAAGTTCAGATCCCTTTTTCATTCTTTCCTTCCCATATTCCCTCCTAGCTCTTGCAGTACATGCTGCCCCTCTATGTGCACCCACAAACCCTGGGTGAGTGTGCCAAGGAGACAATGCATATTGCACTGGGAATGCTGCAGTCTCTCTTCTGCTACTAAAAGCCTCAGCAATACATTCCTTTTTACAGTTCTTCTGCTTCAAACTCTGCAGGGACACATCAGCACAGTTCCTCTTAATCCCCTCTTGCTCAAACATCCCTTCTTGCTCAGGCACACTTAACTGCTTATTAGGCCACCGCTACCTTAAGGTCAGTCATGATTATGTAGTTCAAAATTTCTGAATGCTTCTTTCCTATTGACTAACCACATCATACAACAGACTAATTAACCCACCAGGTTCTCATTAAGTGGTATACCTTCACTCTCCTCCAGGACCACCAGCTGTGCTCCAGATTTCCTCTGAGTTTAGGAAAATAACAAGACTCATTATCAGAAATGTATTTTTTTTTTCCTTTGGTGTGTCACAAGCCCCACAGTTGGGTTTAAAATAGCAGCCCCCAGACTCTGGGACTTGGGTCAGGATTTAGATAGACTCCTGCAGGGGATGGGATTGATGTCTCAGCAATTCTTTGGTGAGAGTGAAGGAAGGGTCCCATCACAAGGAGACCTGGATTTCCACCCATATGCCCAGGTTGGAGAAAGAAAGTATGTTTTACTTTTCAACAGACAGTGATGCATTAGATACTGCTGCTTAAGGTCACAGCAGGTCTGCAGCTGATGTGCTCTCCTGCTCTTGGGCAACTCTTCTACCACTTCAGAGCTCGTGTTCACCAACTCCCTTGTTTTCTGATGAATAAGTGGAACACTGATACCAAAACAGAGGAGGGTGCTGAGCCCAAAACAGCTTCAATTTACCCATCCTTCAGACCTACCCTGCTTCAGACACCATCCAGGATGGAGTCATTCCTACATCTGATTTGGGCATCCATTCCTTACTGCCTTGTATTCTGGTAAATGAGCATCTTTTACCTGTGTCAGAGCCCTGCCCAGCCTGTGAATTCACACCCAAACTTCAGGCCTTGCAGCACAAATCATCAAGACATCAAAATGGCCTGGTCAGGCAGGCCAAATGTTTGATCTGCATACTTCTGCTGGTGGTTTGGGAACAACTTAGACACCAGTGTGTGGGCAGGTGCCTCAGATGTGAACAGGCTTCAAAAACTGAAAAAAATAAACCTTAAAAATTGGCTTATTCAAAGAATAATGGGCCATTTTATTGTCTCCCAAAAACTTCCAAATCAGCATGGACAGTATTTCTGATATTGCTTGCAACCAGTTGAAGAGAGAAGGTTTCTCAGTTTCTCAATCAATGGCTGTAATTTGAGGGATGTTAGGGTTGTAAAGAAATGCTTATTCATCATTTAAAGTATCACTGCTCTATATATGTAGTGAAAATTTATGTTCGTTTGTATTAAGTGTAATAAAAGGTCTATCATTAATAAAAATTTCTATTGGCCTGTTGTAAGTAAAATAAATATTTTTTAAACTAAACTGGGCATAGAAATGGATATCCCATTTCATGAGACTCAGCAGCAACTTCCCTTTTTCAAATGAAAGAAAAAAGCAAGACTTCAAAAATTTTCACTAAAACATGAGTAAAAAAATATTTTGTCTTGATGTGTTCCCTAATCCCAGTCACTTTGAAGTATTTATTTAAAATTTAAAATTGTTCAGCTGTTTATGAAAATATATTAGTTTATAAATAAGTCGTTTTGACTAAAATCATTCTCAGCATGTTTTCATTCAGGCTTTTTTGAGTCTCTTTTTTTTTTTTTTAATGTGACCTGTAAATTAACTATTATCTTTTTTTATTCAGACAGGAGGGTTTGGAGTTTTTTGCTGTTGGACCATAGAAAATGAAAGTATACTCCAAGATTGCCTACTTTTATCTCCAGTAAAAAATTTTCCTTCCATAGCAAGTTTTGATTTTTAAAGATTCTAATTTCTTAAATAAACTGTGCAGAAGGAAAATACAGTGGATAAAACATTCATAAGAAAGAAAATCAATATATAGCTAAAAGGCTGTATATTACATGAAGTACATTAGAGCGTATCGATTTTATGAAGTTGTCTTTCAACTGCTAATTACAGATTCATTACAGGATTATAAATCTTAATGAAGGGATTGAGTCAATGTGTCAGAAGGAAGAAGCCCTTTCAAGCCCATGATTTGCAACACCAGACTGTGGGTTTCCAGCATCACACCCAGGCAGGGCTGTTGTGACAACAGCACTTCAGGCTGTGGAAGATCTTTGTGTGAAGCCAGGAGCAGCCTGACAGGGCTTCTCCCTTCCTCTTCCTCATGGCTGGGATTTCCCACCCTCCAGCCACAAAGATGGAGCTGGGACTGTTTGAAGAAGGGCCAAGCTGCAGAGTGATACAGCTCAACAGGAATCTAAAAACCTGAAGAAATACGTGTAAGAGGAAGAAGCTTCCTGAACACTGAACCTATGACGAAAAAAAGTTTATTTACTTTTGTTCTAAAATCCCTAGACTATCAGAACTCTGTCATCTGCAAACCATATAGTGCAGTGTAAACTGTCAATTTTGCAAGAGAAAAATGCACGAATCCTCAGAGTACATCTATAGTCAAATTCTGATTTTAGTCTGGCTTTCCCAAAAATCACAGCATCATTTCCTGTTTGGTGATAAATGCTCAAAGTGAGAACATTTGAACCTGTGAAAAATACTCCTGGGAGCCATGGAAGTGAGGATCACAAAGGACAAGACAAACAGTTTCAAGAATTTTCAGATGAGAATCTTTTAGCTCAGATGACTCTGACCTGGGACCCCTGTGCACAGGTAATGCGAGAAAATGTGGATTGCATAAAACTATAGCCCTGAAAAGTAAGGTCTACTTCAGTGAAGAGCAGTCTATTCCACTTAGATGCCAGAGTGGTCATCCAGAGAAAGCTTAATGCAGTAGTTTGCTTATGTGTAAAAGACAGAGGCTCACTTGTGCACCCTAAAAGCCATATTTAACCCCAGCGGTGAACCCTGCCCAGCTCTGATTTACAGCATGTTCTGTTTTACAAAACCTACTTAGTCAACATATGGGAACAAGGATGGAGGAGGAGACAGGAACATCTGCTTTCCTTGTCCTGGGCTTGCACTATTGTTGCATACAGCTTTTTACTCTGGAATACTTTCCAGTCTGTAACAGTCACCAACCACTTGGATGCAAGAGTGTACTCTGATGTTGCTGCTGTCTGCCTTCCTGCTGTGACTAACTCAGGATTTTTCTGGTTTTGACAGAGTGCTGACGTGCCTGGCAGTTTGCTTGCAGTCCTCGCTGGCAGGGCCAGGAGCCAGGGTCTCCACACCCCGCGCCCCCCAGACACCTTGTGCTCTGGTCAGCGATGTTACCAGTGAAACCATTGCTTCTTATTAAAGATTTCCAATAAGGCGACTTGCTAAATGACTCAGTTTGTCACAATCTATACCACTACTGTCACTTTCTGTGTGCATTACTGGTATGAGAGCAGTATTTTCAAGAAAGACCAGCATTTCCATTTCGGAGGCGGCAAAGAGGGAGAGGAGACAGCCAGATGTGGCATTTGGCTTTGGAATGCGCCAGGGCTTGGGTCCAGCAGACAGAGCAGAGGTATGGCTCTAGTAGGGTTGTGCTGTGCAGATTGGCTGGCTTCTGACAAAAATAAGATGTCTCCTCAAGAAATTGGCACAAATCTTATAAAGACTGTCCTTCAAGCCTCTACTGCCCTGGGATAAAAGGGCTTGAAATGCTCTTTCTAGTCCTCGTGGTTACATCTATGAACTCTTATCCCCAACACCATAATTTGTTTGAAGTGTGGCAGGAACTTTACCCTTCCCTTGACAAAACTCTCATCCCAGCACATGCGAGTGAAGAAATTTCTGCTTGTCTGAAATGCCTGGCTGTTCCTGGTCAGAATAATGTGTGATCAGCAATCACACAGAAGCAATCCCTGTGCCTGTATTTCAGGCAGAGAGCTTTCCTCAGCCTCTCTGCACACACTACAGCTCTCCCACAAATTTTCTTGCTCCCTGCTGAACTCCCAGTAGCACATAAAGCCTCAGAGGAGGGAGTGAGAGGGCTGTTCTGCTTTGCTTTATTGCCACAATGATCAATTATGAAATCAGTGTTTCCCAAGGCACAACCATAAGCACTCTGTGATGTGTAAAATCACCATAAAGATGGTCACGAGAGTTGGGTTTCAGGATACCAAAGCACATCTGACTTCAGGGAAGGAAAATCAAGCAGCTTCTAATGTTCCCACAGGGCCAGATCCTGCCATTCTCACGTCTGGTCCTTTGAAATCACTGCAGCATTAAAGATTTGGTGTCTGATCTGGCCGGCTGGTAGGGGGTGAACAAAGTCAGGGCTGAGAGGTAACCTTGAGCAAGGGAGGAAATGCAACCCACAGCCAGAGGATCTCTTAGGAGCCATTGGCAGGCAGCACAACCAGGATGCTCAAAGAGACACCCAGCAAGAAGCACCAGCCTGTGAACTGTAACAGATTAGTCAGATGCTGCTTGTCCCATGCAAACAAATCCCTTTCCAGTCCCATGTCCCCCAGACAGCAGACCTGCTCCCAAAGCAATGACCTGGACCTCTGAGCACTGCAGGAAAATAGGAGAACCATGAACTGGAAAATGGGTCTGAGAGCAGCTGCATGTGCCTCCCAAAGCAGCCTCTGCTCCCAGTCGAGTAAGCACAGGCCTGTCTGCAGCTCAAAACTATCAAAAGTCACCACTAATGACCATCTCCAAAATCACTGCTATTTTTTGTGTTCATTACATTTCTCTGTCTCTCTTTATTTTTAATCTTTCTGGGTCACACAATGCCAAAGGATGCAATTTTGGTTGTCATGCATGTTTTCTCTTAGTGCCGCAGCTGAAAAGTTGTCCCAGACACTGCCTTGTCCATGGCTTTGTCATTTTTCTGGCAAGTTCTTTCCCACATTGCAAGGTGTACTCCTGTACTTTTCAAACCACTGAGCCAAAGGAGCACTTGCTCACCATTTTTCCAGTAAGTAGCAACTATGATTGCAGCTGCATAGAAATTAATATCTCCCAGGCTCCCGCATCCCCCTCCCAACTCCAAAAGGAAGTGTTTTTCAGAGTGTAAAATACAGAGCATGCGGTGTCATTTTTGTGTCGTTCACATTTTTGGCACACCACCAGTAAACCAAACAAGGCAGTTTGATGCAAGGTCACACAGCTTTGTCCTTCTGCCTTTGTGCCCTTGCAAGGTCACACAGCTTTGTCCTTCTGCCTCCCTGGATTAAACCCTTCTCTCTGTCCTGGTGCTTCCTCCTCTCTCCCCAGTGTAGGCTCATACCCTTCTTTCACATTGTTGATATGCCACCAGTTTCTCATGCCCCTGTTTGCTGGCTTTTAGGACCCACTGGACCTCAAGGAGAGAGCAAGATGTGCCACTGATATGGTGACCTGATGTCAAGGCAGAATATAGCAGTAGTGAGGGAAGGGGCCACAGCCCAAGATCCCAGCTCCCCTCCTCAACCTGCCCTTCCCTGCCCTGCTCCTACATTATCCCTCCCTCCATCCACACCTTCAGGCTGGTTTTATCCATTAGTTTCCCCATTAACATCCAGTTTTGTTGCATTTTCCTGAGGAACGTGGCAGAGCCGGTGGGCTTTGGCATTGCTGTATCAACCAGTTCTGTTTAGTAACTACCACTGGATTTTCAAAAGACACAGCTTTGCTTGGACTCACTTTTTGTTTGTGTCTCTGTGTGCATTCTCTGAGCCCACAGGCCACTCTCAGCCAAGTCTGGGAGATGTCAGGACATCCCCAAGTGACTATATCATTAGCCACATTAGAGAGGAGAGACTCAGCTGAGGAGAAGGCTGCAAAGCAAGCTCAGCCCTTGTTGGACACAAGAGGGAGATTTCATTAACACTTGAACCAGCATCAAGAAATAAATATCAATAACCCTCAAGACAGGAGAGAGATTTAGGTGCATCATTTCTGACCATTAAATAACTACTTGATTTCAAAAAGTCTTCAAAAGATTTGAAGTCTGAGTCACCAGTGCCCAGCTATTAAGGGCAACCTCACATGTGGTTGCAAGAGCAGACCTGGTTTCACCCAGGGCACTCTAGCACTGTCCCCCACATTCACTCATCAGCTCTTTAGGATCAGGGTGTGTCCCACAGGGCTCAACCCTGCAGTCATTCCACAGCTTGCAGTTCTCAGTGATCTCCACCTGCATCTGAGGGACCAGGGTGACCTTCATCTCTGGAGTTATCCAGGCTCATCTGAAGGACTCTTTTGTCCAGTGAGATGGCACATGGTTTTCCAGTCATCTGTGCTGAGGAAATCTGCTCTTCAAAACTGTTTCCAGGGAGGGTGACGGAGAGAGATCTCTGTTCTGTCAGCATTTTGATTTTATTATCTTGTAACACTGCTGAGGCTCCCAGAGCCATTTCAGATGACAGCCCTCTAAGTCTCATAATTTTCTTTACCATTTGCACCATCTTTTCTGGAGCTGCTGGGATAAGTGGAAGGAAGTGAGGAGAAGGGTTGCAGATGGTCACTCCAGAGACCAGCACTTCTCATTCTTTCACCTCCAGTGACTTCATTATTCCAGGCCTGGCCCTCTCCTCAAGACAGGGTTGCACAGTTTTACTAAAGTCATAAAAGAGAGCATCTGGATCTGAACATCCAAATTGCACACACACAGAATTATTGCAGACTGGTTTTGAACAGTCAGTTACTATCCATCCTGCTTGCTTTCACATCCTGTGTGCTAAGTCTGAGCAGCACTATGAACATTAATCTTCCTTAAAATATTCTCAAATAATTGGTGAAAAAGCATGAAAAAATTTAAAAAAAAACCCAAAGCACTGATCCAACCTGCTCTACCCTTTGTGGGTGACAGAGGAAACTTGGTAGCCTCAGGGATTTGTCAGATACAGAACAGAACATGAAGATGTGGCCTGAGGAACATCTGCCAGTCACAAAAATGTGTGCATGTCTCATCAGGGTGGTTTTGTCTCACCTTCTGACACCTTCAATAAGATCTCATGTTTCCATGGATACTTCTACTTTAGTTTTCTGTGATATCCTTCCTTCTGTGCTTCTTGTTGCCTTCACAGCCAGTAAGGAGACATCACAGTGGCCTTCTGGAGATACAGGGTAGATCTGCAAGGTGGCTTACATACAGCTCTCAGGAAACACATTGGTCTGGACCATTGTCTGTGCCTTTACACCAGCTGGTGCCCACCACACCTTAGTCACTCAATAGCCATCCCTTATGACACTTCTTGAAAGCCAAGAGCCTCAAAGACTAACCCAGATCAAGAATGATGTGGTCTCTCTCAGCTTGTCTAGGTGCTAACATCATCCTTGATGTTACCATGGTTTCATCTGCTGAAATACCACGGTGTTTTATCCTCTTCAGGGAAACACACGAGGCAAGTGCATTTGTGTTAACTTTCTCCTGGAGAGTTTTCATGTGAAAATGAAAAGGAAATGATCGTTTGAAGAAGAAAGGTTATTTTTTTTTTTTTTTTAACTCACTGCATATTCTTGAAGGAGGGATGAGCTGGAGTTTTCGTGACAGCACTAGCCAAAGGACAGCCCATAGAAAGGCAGAAACCCACGCAGCCAAGAGCGATGTGGAATGAAATCAAATGAGAAAGAGGCAAAATGTTGTGATAAATACACCAACTGTATTTAAGAAATACTAGAAACAATATTTTGCTTGTCTTTTTAAGTGACTTAATGACAGAAACTTAGCAGAGGCAGATTAAAAATCTTATTATTGAAAACCTTCCAACTCGCCATATAAGTTATTATCACAGGCTTAGATCTTCCTAACAAGGCTTCTACCAGATATAATCCTGAACTACACAGTTTGCAATTCTTTTTCCAAGTCAGGGCCTCTACAGGAAGAGCTACCAAGCTGAAATTGGTTTTCTTTTACTTGGACCACAGGTTTGATTTAGCTTTCAGAGAAATCCAAAATCTCTGTGAAATGCAAGGAAAAACTGCAAATGGCAATGAAATCACTGAAGGCAAGTCTTGGCCATGTTATAAATCCAGTTTTGGGACACCCAGTATCAAATAAAGACCACTGCAACTTCATAATATAATACTTTTATCTGATAAAAACTTGCTCTGACATCTGAAATTTTTTCAAAACCTATGGGCAGCTTGACTTCACCCTGGCAGGCTTCAGGATGGAAAAAATTGTCACTGACTTCCACAGATAGACCTCTGTTTTTCCAATGCGAAGGTGAAACCCAGCATGAAAACACAGACTCAACCCGAACTTCATGGTAAGTGCTCAGCTAATTCCTTGGAAAAGTGTTTCTCAGACTTGTTTTCCCACACTTGGTCTCTGTGGAAGTGAGCGCTGTTGGGCATTAACACACTGTGCTCAGCATGGGACTGAGGTCTCTGAGCTCTCCTACCTCTATCTGTGGTTTGAAGGAGGTGAAATGGCTTTTTTTTCCAGTGAATGCTTTAGAAAGATAAAAGGAATGCCAGAAGAACAGGAAATAGATGTCACCACAACATAAATTCACTTTGCCTGGGTCTGTATTGCAGCAACATGCCAGGTTGCTGCAGTCCCTCAGGAATTTGAATTTCCCACCCTGAGAATTCAGGTGTGAAACTCAGGGTGAAATCAGCTGGTAATGTGCCACCTCCCTGCCACTATGTGGAGTGAAATCTCCCTCCCTTGGCACCCAACTCGCTGTGCCCCAGCAGCAGGTGATGGGAGCAATGCAGCCAGCAGCAGATCTCTCTTTGCTCAAACAAGCTTTTTAACTTTTTTGCCTGCAATCTTCCTCCTTCTTGCCTCCCTGTGGTAACTAGTCCAATTTGTGAAACAAGATAATCTGAGACTCCACTGGCAATTACCCACCTCTCTGCAGAAGCCCATGGCTTTATTTGCAACCAATCTCTCTCCCCACAGCATCCAGCCAAACCCATGCCTACCAGTGAGGAAACAGGAGTCCCTCACTGCCTTTAAAAATATTTTTCTTTTCCAGCCCTTCATATTCAGGGTCTTAATCTTGGAAGTGCTTGGTGATTGTCTTGTTTTTTTTGTCAGGGAGCAGGACTATTTCTGAGATAAAGCAAATGGGCAGGTGTGGGGCCATCTTGCATTTCATCCCCACCTGCAAACAGCATTTCACAGGTAAATAAAGAGAATCTTCCATTTAAAAATCACAATGACTATTTAATGGAGTTAGGAACTGTCTTTGAAGGGCTCCCCAAAACCCAAAGAGGCCATCCTAGGGAGATGCACACACATGCATTTTTGTTAGCAAATGACACTGAAATGAGCTATTGAGCTCAATGAGGTTTTCACGTGATTTAACAGGCATGGAAAATGCCTGCGTGTGCATAGCCTCTGTGTATCCCCACACAAATAAAGAAAACAGCTACCTTCCACATTTTCCTTGACTATTCCTTTTTGCCCATCCTATAGCATTTTCTATTCTTTATTCTTCAGACATTACTGGTAGGAGAAGCACTTTTCTGTTCTTAGGTTGAGTTCTGGCAAATCAGTGTGTGCTGGCAAATCAGAAAATATTTGACAATGGAAGAAATCTGTGGTTATCTCAGTGTTGTCAATGAACAAACAACTATAGAAGGAGGATTTGAGAGGAATATGTCTTGTTTGCAGTATATACCACTGCATAGTTAACCCATTTGTAATAAAAGTTACAACTGACAAGAGAAAACATTCATTTCACTCAAATACTTTCAGGAACTCATAAAAATATACTGAACCAAGATGAAGAGTAAAAATAATTAAAATGCTGTATGAATAAAAAATGTTAAAAATATTTGGGTTTGATTAAAAGCCTATTTTTAAACATTTGGAAATATTTCTTTTAACCTTTGTCTTATTTTCCCTTATTTTTTCTTTTACCTAATACTGCTTACTCAAAAATAATCTATTAATCATATTTTTATGTATCCATAAATTCCAATAGTAAGCATCTCAGAAGTAGCTGTTACATGTAATGTTGTTTATTTAAATTTATGCTACTTAGAGTAGAAACAACAAAGCAAAAAATTAATTCAGAGATTCAAGATCAGCAGAATGTATTGCTGCCATCATTAGCTAAAGTTAGCCCTTTTGTGTTTCTCAACGCCACGAATTTCCCTCAAACAATTCAACACACCTGGACACAGTTAAGAAGAAAAATACAAAACACCTCCCAAGTATTGCAATTAGGTTTGTTCTGGCAAGTCCTGCATCTGTGTTCTGGTGGCAATTGGCTTCTGGTGCAAAAGATTGTGCCAAAAGTAATGTTTTCTTTTGCATAAAACATATGGAGGGTGTTTGCTGAATTCCACTGTGCAGCATGCTTCTGGCAGTGCTGGTGTCCAGCCTGGGAGTGGGACAGCCCAGCTCCACCAGCAAGTCACTGCTGGGAGCATTGAGATGGTATTAGGGCTCCTGAAAGGAGACAGTGGCTTGCAAATCGGTGTGGTGGCTTTTACTGCAGTCAAAGCTTAACCAGCAACAAAAGGCTCCTGGCAGAGGGGATTTCTGATCTACACATGGTGTTCATGAGCACCCTCAAACCCAGAAGGTGCAGACAGGGAGGGGATTTATTGGAAATGTGAAACAAGCAAAATAATTTGCAAAATTTTCCAGCCTGAGTCTGTACCTGCAAAGAGCAAACCTGTGCATCAAGCTGAGTGTATTTGTATCTCTATCTTACAATTTTTGGTTTGTGTGACAGGTCTTTGGCCTCAAACACAAAACAGATTCTCTATTCAGAGTGCTTGCAAAGAACTTGATGATATTATTTTAAAAATATTTGCATTGTTTCATTTCTTCTTAACCTAATATTAAACTTTTCTGAAAATGGTTTTCAGGCATCATCCATGTAGTAATATCACCAGGTTCAGCAACATGTATTTTGTCAGTGAAACTCTGTAGAAACTGAAAGTTGCAAACTGAAAGTAAAAAAAGCCAACCTCAAAGCACTAATTCTTTCATAAACTTTCCAAAAACTGACTGTGTCACTGCACTAACTGATCCTTGCAGGGGAAGCATTGTCCAGCCTCCTCTATGTCCCCTCACCCATCTTCCAGCTGGTGAGGCTGGGCTGGGGCCAGAGGTGAGGCATCACATAACAGTGGGACCAAATTTTACAAGAGAAGCTTTGTTGTCCTTCCTCCTATGCCCACAAAAGCTCTGTTTTCTGGCTAATAGAAAAGAAGTGCACTGTTGGAAGAGAGCCTGGTGTAGATCAGCAGGGTTCTGGAGTAACAACCTGAAAGTACAGGGAAGGGATTTGCAGAGAGACTTGTGCCTTGGAGCCAGGAGAAGGCTGCATCTGCTGAGCTCTAACTGGAACCATCTTCAGCTCAAGGTGGGAGAAAGTCCTGAAGAAGAAATCAGCACTCTGGAAACTGTCTGGAGAAGAAACTGGGTAATTAAAGCTGCAGATTAAAACAGCTCTTTATAATCAGACGTTGGAGCTACCATGCTCAATGACATGCTGTGAGCTAAGGAGGGGGGTGCAGGGCAGATTAAGGGGTTTGGGGGCCTGCAGGGAGTTTAGGGACAACAATGGCATGGATGAGCTAGATGTGGATGTAGGAGCACGGCAGAAACACCAGCAGAAAAGCCGTGTCACCCTGGCAGTGTGAGAAAGTGAGACAAGTTTGCTTTTTATCAAAGCATTTCCTTTCAGCCCTTGAGGAGAACTAGGGCAGGAGCTGACAAGAGCTGAAGAGATGCTAAACCACAACATGACCTTCCTGTGTGCACAAAAGCCCCACCAGCTGGCTTAAGATAAGGAGTAAACACAGTGAGAGGGACTATATCCATTTCTACAGTTAATTTCATTCGCTCCCCAACACCCCTAAAACAGTGGCTTGTGTATGGCCTTTTTCCACATGGAGTTTTTCAGTGCATGCAAAGCATTAAGCACTGCAGAAATAGGGAGCTGTATTAGTTCTGAGCAAACCTGTCCCCTTCAGACCCACAAAGCTGCCCCCCATGAGGCACATACTTCACCATCTTTGGGTACTTGGGGTGTCTGGAGCTAGATACCTGTGTGAAGTGAATCCAGGTTGGGCCATGTGTCCCTATTCTCACTACTGAGAGCAGCAGAACTATCTCAGTTAGAACTACCTTAGAAAATGTTGATTTTGAAAGACTCTCAGCAAAAACTGCTGTATTTTAAAAACAGAGACATATAGTGGAAATGTTTGGTAAGCTAAGATACAGCATGGCTGGTGGCAGCTGCACTGTAAGGATGGAAGAAGACTGTAAATCTGGTTCATCCCTGGGTCCTGTGAGTCCTGCAACTCCTGCTCACAAGCCACAGAGAGGATTCAGAATCCCCAAATTGTTCTTGGGCAAATCTGTGTATTAAAATGATTTGGTTTTAATGGGGCACAGGGACTCCAGAATATTAAAGAATATGTCCTCAGAGATTGATGAGATGTGAATGTTTGGCTTTTGGTTTTTGGCTTTTTTTTTTTTTTCCAAATGCCTGAACTTTTCCTTTAAATCTTGGACTGGAAAAATAAGCCAGTAATGTTCACTTTAAAAAAATTGGCAGAGATAGAGGACAGTTTGAGAGTCTTAAAGTGGTACTTGGCCTCAGTTCTGTTCCAGACCCACTAATCTTATCATTGATTGAGGCACTCTTAACGGGCCCTTTAAAAAATAAATAAATGAAAATTGGTAGTTAAATCAATGTACTATCTTTAATTCAATATTCATCCCAATTGATTTTCATTTCCAAGTTTCATTTGAGTATGAAGTAGGGCATTGTGTTAAGGAAGTTGTGGGGGAGCTTGTAGGTTTTGGCAGCTGGAATGAGGGGAAGCTGTGGTTTTTAGATTAGAGGAAGGTGTGGGAACCAGTTCTTCAGCGAGCTGTTGGAGCAGGAGGGCTTCTGCACGCTGTTTGTGTGCATGTTTGTTGCCAGCCTCCAGAAGCTGCCACGGGGCAGAGGTGAGTGGGATGCAGAGGCACTGAGAGCTCCCACTCCAGCCCTGTCCTTGCCCTGCCATCAGCTCCCTCCGCAGCAGTGACAGCACTGGGCCACTCCAGCACCCCTGAGCTGCTGCCAGGTCTCCTCTGTTCCCCTAACAGAGGCACCAGCAATCCCCATGCCCATATTAGCTGCCTGGGGAAATGAAATTCCCTTTCCCAGCTGGGGCATCTCCTCTTACAAGGCTGCCAAGCTCCTGAGGATTGCGGCTCTCCAGCAAACATATTTCCAGACATTTTCTGTGGCTGCACTATATATTCTGTGGTTCAGTCTCATGAGATATGCAGGGCTTTCCATGGCAACCACAGAGATAGCTTTCTTCTTAAAGAAACAGCGAGTAACAGAAAATGAGAACTTTACAGGGACAAAACCAACACTTTTAAGGACATCAGGAAGCCGATCAAAACAAACTCTGCTCCCAGGAATGCAGCTCTGTCCCCACGGGGAGCAGCAGTGTGGAAACAGCATGTGACAGACATGAGTCAAAGTCCTGGATGAGCTATGGAACAAGGCAAACAGAGCAAGAAGAGCAAAGTAAAAATCTATCCTGTTTGTGCCTCACCTGTCTCTGCTCCTCCTCACTCACCCAGCAGAGCCAGTCCAGTTTCCTCACCAACACCCTGGGGTCAGATTTTCAAGTGCACTCACACTTATTTCCATAAAAAACCCTAAAACCGAAACCAAAAAACAAACAAACAAAAATGTAAAACAAACAAACAAAATACACAAAACTGCACACACAAAAACAAACCAAGAAACCAACAAACAAAAAATACCCCCTAAAAAAGGTCATTTGGCCGCTCTTCACTGTGCCTACCCAAACACCTATCCAGGCTGGCATCTTGAACATGATCCAGCTGATCTCCATCTTCCTTCTCCCTCCATGGTCAATAATAATTTCTCAGTATTTCCTTCAGAGCTCACTCTTTTTATGCAGCTCAACAACTTCCTCTCAGTCACATCAAGAGCTGTCAATTTAGTGGTGAGACCATTCTCAATGGTCCATGCTGCACTTTATTCTTTACTACCTCATATCTTTACTGGGAAATCCTTTGGGAAGGCATCTTTCCATTGCAGGATTAGTGATAAAAGGATAATTCACCACTTCTGAATTATTCTGCTAGCTTGTATGTGTGCTAAATATCACTAAAGCTGTAATAAACAAAAAGAACGTTGACAAATTAGAGGTAAATTTGGAAAATTACTGCAACACCAAGGGATCTAAAGGGACCAACTTAGGATCACTGAAATCTCTAAATATCCTCCCCAAGTAAGGGCATAGAAAACTCTTCACTAAGTCCACAAAGCTGTAATGGGCACACATAGAAGGAAAATACATGTTCAGGAGCCTGAAAAACACATAAATTGCAGAAGGTGATATTAAGGATCAAAATCCAAGGAGAAACCTTCTGCCTGGACCTGGTTCTCCATACCTGACCACACGTCACAAAAAGCTGCAGTGCCTAAAGCAAGGGCTGCCAGACCTGCCCTCCCTTGGCACAGTGACAGTCACCCATGTCCCATGAATGCTGAGGATGTCCTAAAACAGTCCGGATTTTATCCCTGAGAACTAAATCTCCAACTCTTGAGGAAGCATCCTTACCAGATGAGAAGCCAACATTTCCATAGGAGGCTAAATAATTGCCCTACTTGCATGTTTTGCTCATTAAACATGGGTGTGGTCATTTGTATAAATTTGTATTAAAACAGAGAAAATCATCTGTTTAATACCAGCCAGAGGATGCAGTCCCGGGTTGCCATGACATGGTATTCCAAGTTCTACAGAGCACTTTGGAAAACAAGTTACATGACTTGCTTGGAGTCACATGGAAACAGAAGACAGGACTGGCAGCAGAGCTCTGACATCCCAGGTTCCAAATCTGAGCCATAACCACAAAACTCTCTTTCCTTCCTCCCACGGCTGCGCTTTTGCCGCTTCACTGGGGGAAGGAAAAAAGCCGTCAGTGCTCACTAACTGGAAAATTAACTCAGCAGCAAAAGCAGTCCTGTTTCCAAATTTTAAACTACAAAGACTCAAGGGAAGGAAGGAGTAAATCTATAAAACCAGGTAATCTACAGTGTTCTGCTAACTGTAATCTTTATAAGCGAACTATTCTTCAGCTAGAATATGTATTCATCCTCAAAAAATCCCTGGAGTAAGAACCACAATAAATTGTTGCAGCTCCTTTGACGTCTGCCAAGCTTCTGCAACCTGGGCAGGCTGAGGACTCGCTTTGGAAAACTTTCTCTTCATTTGAATATTAAGAGGACTAATAAAACAAAGAGGACATGGTAAGTTCTGGAGGTTTTTCTTTAGTTGCCAAGGGACAATTTGGATGTCAGCATGGTTTTTAATAGCTCTCTCCACTCTAGTCCTTTAGTTGTGCTTACAGAACTAGTCACAAAGAGCATCTCCTGCTGCTTTGCAGATTAATTGCCCAATGTTTGGGTGAAGTGCTGTGTCAGTGCTAAGCGTTATTGCTTCCAGCAGCACCACTCTGCAGTGAATCCAAGTGACCACTTTGAAAGGGCCATAGTTGCTTCTGCAATACCTCCACATTCCTCAAAGGCACGTCCTACCCTCTGATTCTCCAAGTGGGATTTCTCCACAGAGCTGCTCCAGCCAGCGTGAGCATGAGCAGCACACACTGCGTGGTGGTGCAGCATTTCCTGCACTCTGGCAGATGAGTAGGAGCCCTCAGAGGATGAATCCTGACTCGGTGCTCACATCCACCAAACCCTGCCTCACTACTCTTGTTACCCAGCCTAGCTGCCTACAGTGCTTTTGTTCTTGCACCTTCAGTTTGCTATGCAATTGGACCCTGTGTAATGTTCCCTGTGGATTTATACAACCACAGTGCCTAGAGACACGAAGATGTTATGGTGACAGCTATCCTATATTCCTAGAAGGAGGTGTGGATTGTGCCATGCTGGTGGCTCCCTGCAGAGTGCCCAGCCACAGAAAGCAGGGCTTTAGGGTCAAGAGTTCCTGCTTCTCACTGCACCCAGCAGTGGCTGGTGAGACCCACAACACAGAGCAATTGCTGTATTTTCCCACAGCCCTTGGGACAATGCTGTCTTGTCTGCAGAAGCCCACATGTGTGCTTTTACAGTAGAAAGTCATAAAAAGTCCTCTGCTTGCCTGTTATACTCAAAAGCCAGCCATCATCATGTCCTACACTCACTAGCAGCGATGTGTGATTAGCTGGCATGTTCCCCTTACTATAGCTGCCTCAAACTCCTTTTTGCAGTGATATCCTGTCAAGATCCTGGGATGCTGCAGCTCCACTCCTCCCTTGCCAGGTCATTACTTGAAAGAATAGCCCTGACAGTATTCCCTCCTACGTATGTTACGAACCAGCCTGTGCACATTCATCACCATTTCCAGAATGTGGAGGAGGAAAATACAGAGCAAATCAGAATCAGGCTTTGTTTTCTCACCACCTTTTTAGCAGAAGTCTGGGAGAAAAGAGGAAGCACATCTGAAAACTGAGGTTCCCCTTTATGTTACTATAGGAATTTCCTATAAGATGGTGTGTGCATTTTTCCAAGGAAATGAGTTATTCACTCCACAGTGAGTTGCATATGCTGAAACAGTCCTATGGGGAAGAGAGATGAGAAGGGAACACTCATAGAAAATATATCCATCCACTGGACACTTGTATTAATGCAAGGTTACAGCTCAGTGTTGAAACACACATGGAAAAAATTTCACATCGTCTTTATACTGCTCACTGAATTATTATATTCCTAAAAGGAGCATTAGGGAGGAGATGGAGCCAGACTTCTCAGAGGTGCACTGCAAAGGTGCAACAGGCAGCTTGATCTAACTTTGAAGCTGACCCTGCTTTGAGAGACCTCCAGAGGTCTCTGCCAACCCGTTACTCTAAAACTGAAATGCATGCAATGTAGAATGTTTATTCAGACATAATAAGATTTTTAAAGATGCCTGATTTTCTCAGTACTAAGCTTTTATTTGAAGTCATCAATATATCCCTGAAATTGTCTCCATTTAGCTGAAAATTTCCTTGGTTTTCTTCAGAAGACAAAATAAATAAGCCATCTCTACCTAAGAACATAAGCTCATTAGAAATGCCCTGCTGTGTTAGATCCATCATCCATCTATCCCACCAGTGACAGTCAGAGATGCTATTTAGAGAGAACACACCAGCCTGGATACTATTTGTGGTTTATTTCCCACACACTCCCCAGCACCAAAACTCAGAACAGAAATGTTCAAGTCCCCTCTGGGTGCTGCTCATGGCCTGTTTCCCAGTCTCTTGTAGCAGCAGTGTCAGAAGTTCAGTACACCCCATGAAAGCAATTCTTTCTTTTATGTGCTTTTAAAAGATTCCCTGCTGATTTCAGTGAGTGTCAGGCAGTTTCAGAGCTGTGGGATGGGGTCAGTAACTGCTCTGCAGTCACCACCCAGCACCTCCTCAAGGCTCAGTCCCCATCATATCCCCCTCAGCTTCCTCTTCAGCCAGAAGTGACCCAGCCTTTCTAGTGCCTTCTCATAAGGCAGCTTCTCCAATCCCTAAGTTAAATTGGTCACCTTCCTCACCATTTCCCCTGACTCTCATGTCCTTGAGATACAGAAGCTCAGGTCACACACCAGACTCACATCATAGGAGCACCAAAAATGTAGCAGGAAAATAACTCTTTGTCATGACTGCAACATTTGTCCTAATGAGCTCCAGCATTTTACTGACATTTTTTGTTTCCATTTAACATTTTAAGTCAAGAAATCCAGAATGCTATCAATTATGGCTCCAAGATCTCTCTCCTGAGTTTTAACGTCATCTTGTTTTTTGTTACAAAAAGTCTATGTGGATATGTGAGAACGAGAAAGCTCTGTGAGTAGGTGGTAAATAAAAAGGAGAACTAAAAATACTTAGCTCATTTATAAATAATGAACTAATAATCTGGATAATTAAAAATAACTACCTTAGGACTGCAATTAAAATAAAGCTTAGCTTCACGTCCTTAACTCTGTCCAAAATCTGTAAGAAAGATGGTCTGATCTTTTAGTATTAGGTATTTCCTCTCAAGAAATATGTATGTTCAAGTACTGGAGCTTGGTTTGTGTTTCTTTGCAGAACTGAATTTCATTCTGTGTACATTTTCCTTAGAAAATTTTTCATGTTTTGCTTTCTTACACACTTTAGAAGCAATTATGTATTTATGCACTTGCTGTAAAGGTGCCTGAAGTATCAACATTAGTGTGGCTTGTCACAGTGACATGTGACAATAGTGATATGCCTGACATACTTTTCCCCCTTGCATGTCCAGCACACAAGTGTGATGGATCCACTTCTCCTACAGAGATTCCATAGATTGTTTGTCAAGAATTATACCTGAAGGGGCTATAACACACGCCTGAGGCGCACAGATCCACTCCCAGACTGAAACAAAGAAGGATGTTCTGCATAGAATGTAGAGAATCATTGAATGGTTTGGGTTGGAAGGGACCTTAGAGATCACTTAGCTCCAAACTCCCTGCCATAGTCAGGGACACCTTCCATTCAACCAGGTTGCTCAGAGATCTATCCAACCTGGCCTTGAACACTTCCAGGGATTGGGCATCCACAGCTTCTCTGTGGATGTGGCACCTGTGGCAGTGCCTCAATGTCTTTACTGTAAGAAATTTCTTCCTAACATCCAATCTAAACCTACCTTCCTTCAGTTTGAAGTCATTATTACTTATTCAATCACTATATGCCCTCATAAAACGTTTATCTCCATCTTTCTTGCAGGCTGCCTTCTCCTGCCTTGGATTGTCACAATTAGGTCACTCTGAAGCCTTTGCTTTTCCAGTCCAAAGAATCCCATTCTCCCAGCTTTTCCTCACAGAAGAGGCGTTCTACCCCTCTAATCACCTTGGTGGCCTCCTCTGGGCTCTCTCCAACAGATCCATGCCCTTTCTGTGCTGGGAAGCCCAGAGCTGGATGCAGTATTTCAGGTGGGGTCCTATCAGAGAAGAGGGGCAGCATCCCCTCCCTTGGCCTCCTGCCCATCTTGCTTTTGATGCAACCCAGGACATGTTTGGCTTTCTGGGCTGCAAGTGCACATGGCTGGGTCAGGTTCAGCATTTCCTCCACCACCACCCCCAAGTCCTTCTTGGCAGGGCTGCTCTCGATCTGTTCATCCCCCAGCCTGTACTGATACTGGGGATACAGCACCTTGCACTTGGTCCTGTTAAATCTCATGAGATTCCCACAAATGGCCCACAAAATGGGCCCACAAACTGATGAACAGCTATCACAGACTCCAAAACCAATATCAGAAAGGTACTGTGCCTTTAAGAGTAGTACATTTGTAAGAAAAACGTAAGAAAATAATCAGATACTCAACTATAATGGCAATGAACATAGTGAAAAAAAAAAAAAACAGTCAGAAAAACTTTACTGAACAGTATCTGCAGCTGAACTAAATAGGTTTATGTCATCATTCAGTTCCAGCAGCCTGCTGCCAGTTCAGGAGATGTTTATTCTCAGTATTTGGCAGCTGCTGAGTTCTGGGCTATGGATTGTGCATTCTGAATTTTTTAGTGACTTTTATTTTGTCATGGCCTACAATTATGAAACATTTGTTCTGAAGAGCTCTTAAGAGCTTTTCACACTGCTGCCTCTTTTATTGCCATAAAATGGGAACATACACAACCTAAGGCTAAATGCTGCTCTGTACTGGACAATGAATAAGTTATTACGGAGAAAGACATGTATGTAACTCATTTCAAAATCTTCCTCCAGGCCCTGAACCCAAATTAAAATCCTCTTATACTGACTTCTCATCTTTCAGAATAAAACTGAATGTAGGTGAAGAGCAGAGGCATCCATCCTGAAATTGAAGAATATCTCAAGGGAGTCCTGGTGCAGAAAGCCTGATGTTTGAGCTGCCACACCATGATGAAGATACAGCAAAAAATATGAAAATAGAAAACTCCAAGGACTCCAGCATCAGTGAGAAAGGGAAGTCTTTTACAAGCCAATTTTGTTTCACCTTTGAGCAAGTCCACATCATTCCTTCACAGACAGTGTACTGGTGTGGCAACAGGATTTCCCTGGTGACATTATCTCAGGTAACACAGCAGCATTTAAACCCTGGATGAAGAATCACTTGATTCTGGCAGAGTCTGAACTCCCAGTCTCAGGACCCCCCTGTCCATCACCTGGGCCAAACACTGAACCGATGCCTTTGTCCAGATGAAGGAAACTTCTCTCCAAACCCCCATTTTTTAATGACCTTCCCTTCACTAAATGAGACATTTCTCTTTTTTCATCCACTGAATGTCTTTCACAGACATATGCAGAATGCAAAGGATGATCCTAGAAACAGAGCTGTGGAGAAGGCATGGAGAGCCAGTGGAGTTAGGACCCTGCTGGCTGACAGAGGCCACCTGTAAGTAATTAGCTCCTGCCTGAACGAGAATGTCCTCTCCTCTGTCTTTGAAATTGCTGTGGCCAGGCCTGCCCGTGCTGCTTTCATGGTAACTAGATTTTTAAAAAATCATAATAATCCCATTAGCATATTGACATCATAAACCCTGCTACATGGGAATTAAGTGCATCCATTCTCAAGCTATGAAGCTATTTAATCAAAACCACCCAGGAGAGGAAATACTTGGGGTGTTTATGATGTCAGGATCAAGGTCTGCAGTGGGTGCTGCTGCTGCTGGAGCAGTCGGTGAATAAAAGAAGATGAGGTTTATCCACAGCCAGCATTGAAACAAGTTATTTAAAAGGTAAGTTTGTTTACAACACAGTAGTATCTACACTTCTCCTAAACATGTTCCCTCTTCCACGACCCATCTGCTCTTCAATGTGCAAAACTGCTATAAAGTGGTTCAACATGGGGGGCACACTGCTTGGTGAGGAGGAGCAGCCTGCTTGACCTTACTGTCCTTCCTTTCCTTTCTGTTTAGCAAAATCCTAACATCAAACAGGAAAGAGAACAACTGCAACGAACTTCTCAGAGGTGATGTGTTATAAGAATATTTATTTTCACTCTCCCAGTAAATTCCAGATGTCAGATGTTGCCAATGGATGGAGATGTCAAACAGGAGCAGGAACAGTCACATGGAAGGAGTTGCACATCCATCCTTGGTGCTGGGAGATAAATTCAATGTGGAGGTGCAACCTGTGCTCCAGGATGACTTACAGATATCATACCCAGAGTGAAGGCAACCTTTGGAGTCCCCTACAGCTCAAGCAGAAAGAGTTTTAGAAATTCTGTGGTACTTTAAATCCAGGGACAGACAGTGACCCTGCTACAGTATGACACTACATGGTAGGGACTTGGTCTTACATCAGTGATGTTTCCTGGCTCTTCACTTGATTTGAGAAAAGCTCTGATCAGCTCACCTTCAAACACCTTTTTGAGCATCTGCACCCCCCTTATTTGCACTACAATCTGTACATTGCTCAGTTTGTGGTGTTCTTATCTGTGCAAGGACAACAGGACAGCAATCCTCTCCAGAACTGCAACTGCACCTTCCACGTTCACTTTGTCTCTATATTTCATCCCATTAGCTGTCAATATGATATGACCATAGTCATAATAAGGGAGACAGACCATCAGCCTGGTTTGTCTTTGCTGGGAGAAACATCTCATGATCTATGGGCTGGCTACTGCTGTAGTGAGCAATATAGCAAACAGCTCGGGCTCAATGTCCTTCCAGTTCATTCTGTTCTCATGATGAAAACTCTTCGTGTCTTCTGTTTAACACCAGTCTGTTCCTTGCCATTCATGGGCATGCAAAAACAAGTGATGCTATTGCACAAGACCATATCATATTCAGCTGTGGCCACTGTTTTAGTTCTCTTGGAAAAATATACACCACATCTGGCAAGACTGGTATTCCTTTGATTAAAAACAATGAGCTACATTCTGGTCTGACTCCTGTTTTGCTAAAGCTGTAGAGCTGTTAAATAGAATGCATGTGAGTATTAAATAGCGTTTTCTCAGTGTTCATGTGAGCACATGCATGTGGGGGACTGGCAAGTCTTCCTGCCTGAAAAGACAGAAGGAAAGCATGTGAGCTTGGGACAACATAAGGAGAACTTGGACAACTGGATGACTTTGTGAGTGAGAGGGAAGTTCTCTCTGCTGTGCTGTGAAGTGTGGCCAGCCAGCCTTGGGGAGACTTGTCACACACACAGGGAAAAAAAAATCCACCACTCTTTGCCTCAGCCATAATTTCTTTATCTGACAAAATAACTTTCACCAAATAAAATAAATGCTGATTCTATTCTGTGTAACCAAACTGCAGAAACGTAGCCCTCAAAAGCCATGTCTGACACCAGGTGCTGCACCAGATAAGCAAAATGCTGATAGAAGATGCCCTACATCTGCCTTAGAAACCTTAAAGCTGCACTGCAGCTCTTTCTGGCAGCAATGAACTCCAAAATAAACCATGCTGAACATGAGGAAAAGTTCTCTAAGGTTGAGCAATACTTGGTGTCCATTGTAATCACATTCAACATCTGTCAGCAGGCTGCTGCAGTGCATCTTGCTGTAAGAGAAGCAGGGTTTAGGTTACCTCTACCCCAGGACTGCTCTGCTGCTCAGGTCCTCTCAGACTGGCATCTCTACTGGCAAAGTGACATTACATTGGTACAATAAAAACACTTCCTCCTTTAACCTTAAAAGACCACATTTTTCCAGCAAGAGCATTTATAACAGGGATCAGGAGAGCAGCATGGTTACCTCTGTTCCCAGCCCCGGTGTGACTGAGCAGCATCGTGGGTCTGCTTCAGCTGGGGTAAAGCCACATGGAAAATATCAGGGCTGTATCATATCACCCTCAGGCCAACACAACTGAGAGGATGACCATATCAATGCTGGCCTTCCTGAAGTCCTACTGAAATACAAATATGAGTCCCTATCCTCCCTGCAAGTAGAGGTGCTCCTCTTCTGCTCCCCCCTTTGCAGGCCACTACTTAATTTTTTTGCTTGAAATAAAGTCCAAGACAACAGGAGGGCAAAGTACTCCATAAAGACAGCCCCTGCTGTCTTCACTGCTCTGCAGTTCCCAGGGACATCATCAGAAAATATGAAATTGTGGACCTGGACTTCAGTATCAAAGCACAACATTTTTTAAAAAAAAACCAGATATTTAAATCAAGCAGTTAAAAAAAAATACACATTTCATATATGAACCTGTTTCACTGTATTGTGCCCTGTATTTTCTCCTCCTCTAATCTCACTGCAATCAATCCTTATATTACACTGGACACCTCAGTCATGACACCTAACATAAATATAAATTCTGTTAATTCTTTCTGCGTGGTCTAACTTCACAGAAACCCCACAGTAGTTATTATTATCATGGGCATATTCCACAGCACCCAATCACTTCTCATCGCATTCACACATCCAGAAACCTGTCTCCCCCAGATCTCTGCAATATTGCCATGAGCCTGCAGTAAAAAATACTGCACCCAACAGAAGAGGAAAGCAAAATATTTAGGTCAGCTCAGAATAAATCAAATTGAAATAAGAATCTGTTTGGCAGCCACATTAAAAAAATAATAATTCAGTGGAGGAAAAAATAAAAACTCTTACTGTGATGTGCTGCTTAGGTAAGTCAGTAATGCAGGTGTTTTGATGGAGAAACTAGGTCAAATTTCTCCAAGACATGGGCAAGGTCTCAGATGTTGTTTAGCATCATAGGAGTCTGTGGTAATTCCAGGCACTGTGGTGAGGAGAGGACACTGAGGTAGAGCTGTTTTCATGTGGGTACAATGGCAGACAGTGCTATCAGCTGGAAAAAAGGTCTACAGACTTTTAATTTGCATCTCTCCCCTCCCCATCCCTGGGAAATCAGGTGCTGAGGACTGAGGCGAGGTGCCCTCCCAAAAGAACTAATTTGCATGGAATAGAGAGCAATGGAAAATGAAAGGGGCTTTCACTAGTTCTTTGTTTGGGTTTCATGTTTCACCTGTATAATCAGAAAAGTGCATTCAGCACGTAAAGCACCACAGAGCCCACAGTGAGATGAAACACAGCTTCTTCTACGTGAACCCAGATATGTCACACAGGGCACAGACCAGGCAGGGCTACTTCCCCCACCAAGGGCATCTGCCTCTCCCCTGATGGCTACCAGACCACCAGGAGACCATCTGGGAACGGGGCCCATCCTGCACGGATACAGGGCAGCACCGAGAACCTGCCCATGCCATCTTCAGCCCAGCCAGAAACCAGCCCACATCACCTTGAATGGGAAGCTGGGCCACACTGACAGCAGGAAAGGTCCCAGTGATGTTTCCATCAGGCTGCATACCCTGGTTTCTCACAAACACCCTGTCCTGCTTTTCTCAGCTGTAACACCAGACTACAGCATGCCAGCCATCAGACCAGATGATGCAAGAGCAGCAAGTCACATCGTGGCATAGATATTAAATGTGTCCACACCACCAGTTCTTAAGGGCACATGAGCTAGAGGACCTCAAGTGCTGGACTGTGACACTTGAAAAACGGAGTAGCAAACTGGCTGCCAGTCATGCCAAAGACCTTTCATATTGTGTCTCTGTGGTGGTCTGCCTTTTCCAGTCATTTTCAGGTGGCAATTGGAGGATCTGCTCTTTCTTTAGCAGCCTCTCCATTCACAACTCACTGACACAGCTCTGATGGTGATGAAATGTTTCCAGACTCTTTCTTGACTCAACCCTCCTGACAGGAAAACAGAAGCAAGATCCTTCCCCACGTGTGTGACACATGACTCACCTTCTTAACAGAGCTCTTTCCCAGAATAAAGGGGGAGGAGGGGGAAGAAAAAGGGAAGTACAGCAGTAAGAAAACAGTAGAAACACATCAGAAAAACACAAGCAAGCATTGAAGTCATACAAAAAAATCTGCTACAGGCAGCTCTACGAATCTACAATATCGTCACATGAGGTTATCATGAAGAGGTCTTAGAAATATAGACAGTAGCACTGTGCAGTGTGAGTTAGTGTTTGCAAGAGGACAGCGAATCCAGGACAGCATCCAGGAAACTGCTGTTAGTGTGATATCTGTCAGGCCACATTCACTCTGCCAACATCTCAGTGACCTGCTAAAAGCATTTGAGAGAGCGGGTAAATGAGTTTCCGAGCTTTGTGTCCCTGCAGTTTGTATCCTGCTAGTCACTAAGTCAAACTCAGCTGAACAGCTCTGCCAAGCCCCAGCTGCAGCCCTTGCGTGAGCAGCAGTCACAAAGAGCTACAACTCTCCACTACTGTTTCTGGCACTACATTAAAATTTTGCCCTTGGGTTAGCCAGGCATTTATTTTGAAAGGAAGGGTGGGAGTCATCTGAACAGACAAATGTAAATAAAATACAGAGAGGTGCATCTAAGGCCATCACTGAGTCTCTTCTAGCAATGAAAGGAGAGGAACCAGCACTTGGAGGCAATAATCCACCCACACTAAAGCAGACAGCAGATTTAGGGAAGCTTGGGGGGCTGATGTCTCCCCAGGGGTGCTGTAGGGAGGCCACCTGACAAGCTCAGGTGCAGATGTCAAAGAGGAGGGGATGATTTCCATTCCCACATGCTGGCACATGCTGCAATATAACTAGTCCACAAGACCACTGACACCCAGGTCCAAGTTTGGTGATTCTCTGAATGCCGCCAACCACCAGATTTCCATTTAAATAAAGACACCAAAGAATTGGGGGAATTTTAATATGCTTTCCAACTGGTCAGATTTGGTCTGTTTTTATGATTTGCTAATTCTTCTGATACATTAAGCTTTCCCATTATTAATTTCTTGAAACAATGGGGCTTCCTCCCCTTTATGGAGGCTGGCATGGGTGGGACACCTGTTCAAAGTCTGACATGAAAACAACCTGGATGACAGAAACAACAGTAGAAAGAACAGACTGTTCAGAAAAACAGCAAAACAAAACCGCCTCGGCAGCCCTAAGTTTTTCACACTTGTGTTCACAAAGATCAATTCCCTGGTCAGTTCTGAAATACTCAATGCATGGAAAGGGTGCTTTTTATCCCATACCAGAATTAAGTCTAAATAAAAGCCAACTGTCTCTTGCATGAGGTCCTCCTTCCTTACTCTCTGTCTGAGGAATCCATACTGAGCAAACTTGTCCCACCTGCTTTCCCACTGTGATCCTTTGGGAACCCCAACAAGGGGGAGAGAGAAGACCTCTGGTAGATTTACAAAGCAGAATATGTTGAATTTATGTCCATGAGGAGAACTGCTCACTAGACAGCAGTTCCACTCCCTGAAAGAGGCAACAGCTTTCCTTCTAATGCCACTATAGTGTGGTTTGCACTGAAATCCCAAAGCCTCCTCCTCCAGCAGCTGAGCAGACAAACCACAGCCCAGCCACTTTCTCTCTGTGTGTTTCAGTTTTCCTCTTAGCAGAAGGGCTAATAAAATTACCCAGCACTCAGGAATGCTGTAGCTTTAATTCATTAAGATCTATAAGTAGCTTAGAGTTCCTCAGTCATAAGGGGCTCTGGGAACGCCAGCGGAAATGCTTTGCATCTTGTTGCTGTACTTCAACTTTTCAAATTTCCCTATTGCATCCACTGATTCCAATAATTTGAGTTCTCAATTTTCTGACTCAGCAAATTTGAATCAGCTTTTATCAATGATTCTGTAAGCAAAAATGTGCTCTTTGTCAGAGAGAGGAAACGGGGAGCAGCACTAGGCTATCTGTATGCTGCATGAGTCAGCCACAGTTTGTGCACCTGCTGTGACTTACTGTTTGAATGCACTGACTGCACTCTGAGATGTTGGTGTTGCAAACAGATGGATTTTGTAAATCCTGTAAATGTTTCTGTGTGTAAGAGCTTCCCAGCAGAAAAGGATCATGTCCACTGAGTATCAGATCCACTTACCCTTACAGATTTTAGCACAGTAGCTTCATTTTACTCAGGCTGGAGGTATAAATAGATTTATCATAGAGTAGGCACCTGGTTGTGTTTGTGAGAATGGCAACTTTCAGGAAATTAAATTTTAAATTAGCTGTTCTAATCTGTAAGAAGAGGAGAAATGCGTGCCTCTACACACACCGGCTCTGGAGAGCTCAGTTCCACCATATTCCAGCAAAATCCCCAGCCTGGAGATAACACTGGGCCTGTGCACGCAAAAGCCTTGTTCTGCTCTCTCTCAATCACAGGGTTTCATTCCAAAAAAGTTACTGGAATGTTTTGTTCTCATAAGGTTTAAGCAGCTTAGGCAGGGAAAATTGCATAACCCATTTTCTATCTAAGTTTCAGGCTTTGACACATACTGAGCTCCTTTAGATTCATTCATGTGCAGTCACCTTTTGCATTGGATGGGACTAGAGAAGTAAACAAGGAAGCTGAGCCTGATAAGAAAGGAAAAAGGGTTCTATGAGTTGCTGTCGTGAACACAGGAGAAAAGGAAGTGGGGCACAGCATGTGTACACACGACATTGCTGAAATCTTTCTACCTAGGCAAGGAGGCTGCCAAGGGCCGGACCCACACATGCCACACACCTGGTTGTGCATGCCATCACCTTCCAAGGACACTGACTGTTCTGGATTGACAAAAAAATAGCAAAACAAGGGGGAAATAACGTTTAAAAAGTGGTGAAGGTTAGTTTCAGCAATCACAGCAGGATGCTCTTTGTCACCCCTGGAAGCGGCCTCTCTTGGCTGCCTTACTGGTGGATTTAAGCATGGCTGTGGTTTGGGAGGAGGAGGAGGTGGGAACTGCTAAAAAACTTGCTGTTTGGGTGTGTTTGTGAAGAGACCCTGACATCAGGAGGGACTGAGGTGCTGGGACAGGGAGGTGGCAGTCCAGCCACTACCCCACCACCGGAGTTCAAGGAGAAGCAGAAGCTGCACTTAGAAGTTGGTGTCCAAGAGGCTGAACCCAGCTCGCAGACTTGCCTGTGATTAGAGAAACATCATGACACTGTACTTCCCTGCACTGCTGGTATCATCAGTTACAGAATGCTAAAAGCCCTCTGCATACTGTAAAACCCTCACTGCTGTTACTGGAATTCATTATGTGGGCAATTAACATAGGCAATCCCATTACTGTGGCTGGGATTTATCTGAGTAAATCTCACATGTGTTATTCTTCTACAAAAACAAGTGATCAACTTTTTGGCTTGGCCTAAGTTTCCAAAGATAAATGTCGCCCCTCATTCATTACTAACTACACAGCTTGTGGCCAGGTGGCGTGAGTATAACCAAGCTGAAAAAACCTCTAGTATGGGAAGCAATAAAATGGTAATGCAAAAGATTGATTCAGTGATCTCTCTGCAGGCAGTGAGATGGATATTTCTTTGCCAGGTCTGACTATGTGATAGAGTAACTGTGTGATTAGCACTTAATGACTGCAGTTTGTATCTTTTCCTTCCCAATCATTAAAGTCACGTTGATCTGCTTAGAATATATTGATAATTTCTGAATATATAGGCAAGCAAATCAGAAACCACAACAGCCTGCTCAGGCTTTGTTTATTTCTCTGCACTGACATGCAGCAGACCTTGGCAGACAGAGAGGTCTCCACCAATGCAGGGAAGAGGACAAAGAATAAGGGGATGAGGCAGTACCTGAGCTGTCAGCCCTCACAAACACTGAGTCACAAGACCACATCCATCCAGAGGAAGATGACTGGGACATGGATGCAGTTAAAGCTGGGGTTCAGCATCCCACACAGCTGCTGAGCACACAGAGCAGCCCCCCTCGCCGTGCACCACATGCAGCTCACAGCCCTGAACACAAGTGTTGACTGCATGAGTCTGTCACAGCAAATCCCCACCTGTGCAAGACCCAAAGCACTTCTCCTTCTGTTCTTGGCCACAAAAGTCTTATTTTCCAAGGTGGTTTCCGGCTTCCTTCCCCCATTACTTTCTGCAGTATTTCAGAGATTCCAAGGCACACCTGCCCTTCACGCAGAGGACCCAGTGTCTCTCTGCACCACATGTCCATAAGACTTTTAGCACAGCTACTGATATTATTTTGCTTTTGATGACGTCTGTAGCATTTCCCAGTTCTGGCAGCTCTGACCCTTCACCACCACTCAGGCTGCTACAAGTGGTGCTCAAAGCGGGGCTGAGTACCATGGCTGGGATTTTCAAAGGTGTTTAAGGGGAGTAGATGCCTACCTCCTGAAGTTTTACAGGAAGAAAGAATGGCTAATTCCTTTAGTTATGACTACTTGTAAGAAAAGAGGCTCTGTGCCCACAGTGTGCAACAAGGACGCTCTCATGCATGCTGTGAACTGACCTGTGTGAGCACATTTATGTCCCTGCTCATCACTTGGCCCAGGGCAAGATGTACGTAGGCTTGGTGCCAAAATCACTGCAGATATTCTTGTTCATGTTCTGTGGGAGGAAAATCCCAAAACAGAACAAGCTACAGTTATGGATAAATATTCATCTGGCATTCAAGAGAAATGCATAGATGCATCTCGAGTTTGTTTCCATCTGTTAGTGATGATCCCAAGCTCCATTACTGGAAGCAAAACCCAACCATCTAATTCATCCCTATTGCCTCCAATGCCAGAGCAGAAAGCCTGTTTCCTACCCAGGTCTGTGTTACCAGGCAAACTCTCTGTCTGAGTGATGGACTTTATTATGAGCAGGGAGCATGCCAGGACTTGGAGTCTGCAGGCAGATGATGACAGCACATAGGAGGGTGGCATGGTCGAAGGGATCAGCACATCACTCGGGGCGTCTCCTTGCTAAGGGATGCTCCTGATAAGACATGGATGGACAAGCCAGACCCCACCATATCAGTTAGAAACAGTGTTGTCATGTAGCCTAGATGTAAAACTGATTCTTGAGTCAAAGGAAAAACCTAAAGGAAAAGCTTGTATTGGTAAACGAAAAAAAACCAGGACACTTTGCATATTCTTAAAGGCAAATGAAGTGATACATCTTTCACCATTGAACTCTTCACCCTCAAACTAAAACAACTTCATCTTTGCAACTTCATCTGCTGGCCCCTGCTGTCCTCCCAGCTGTGCCACAGAATCTGTGGAAACAGTGGTTGGGATAGCTTAAAACCTTCTAGGGATTAATAATTATCAGGGAGGGTCTCCAGCTTGTGCCGTGGTCCTGTTTAGCTAACTATGTGTTACCAAAGGGCCTGACTCAGGAGTCAGAATCTTTGGACTAGGGGGTCCAAAGCTGACTTTTCTCAGTGCTGTGAGTTATGCTGAGGCTGTGAGTATAAACTGGGAATTCCCAAAGGAACTTGAATTCCCCTGTAATTAGTAAGGGAGAGTGGAGACCATGTCCCATGTGAGACCATGTCCCACTTACAGCCCACTTCCACTGGACAGGCAGTGGGCCCAGATGGCTGATTTTGACATAAAATATGTTTTCCCTACTTTTGTCACTCCTTCCCTGTTGCTCATGTGTTCACTTCACCCGGCTGTGGCTTTCTCCTTACTGCAGCCTGGCTGTGGCTGTGACTGCTGGTGACTCACAGCAGAGCCA
Organism: Climacteris rufus; assembly: GCA_013398175.1. Classification (NCBI taxonomy): domain Eukaryota; kingdom Metazoa; phylum Chordata; class Aves; order Passeriformes; family Climacteridae; genus Climacteris; species Climacteris rufus. Next base: position 984,216 of record VZRZ01006608.1, read on the forward strand.
TAAATGCGGGGCTCAATACCTGAGTTTGAGCCAACACACCCCCACAGAGCAGTACCAATCAGTAACACAAAGCTGGGTACATGGCAAGAGACATGGATAGAAATCTCCCTAAATCCAACTTCAAAAAAAAACCAAAAAAAAAACCCGGAAAATAACTCACTGAAGTCACTTTATTTCTGGGTTTGTATTTCCGATTGATACTGCTGTAGGTGGACATGTTAAAAGTTGTAGGTGTCCTGCTGAATTAAATTTGGAGGCCACTGATGATGTCATGTTACATTATAAATAGTGTCTGCCTAAAGCAGTTGAATTCATTCTTATAATGCCTTTTTTTTCCCCTTAAAATCATGGTGCCAAGCCAAATAAATTGGTAGAAATCCCACTCACTTCAGTAAATTTTGGATCAGATCCTGCAGGATTAGCCCACGTGCGCTTTGCAGAGCAAGGACTTGCAGACAGCAGTGACAGATTGATGAGACCTTTTCTGTGACCAAGCATTTGCCGACAGGGGTTAAGTTCCCATGGCCAAGCACTAACAGACTTAGGCCATCATCTTAATGGCCTCCACATCCATTATGTTGAAAGTGAAACGACCACATCTGGGTGCCTGGACATGAGAATGATTAATCAAGGGAGAAAAAAGGCAGAAAACTGAGCAGGTAAAGTGAAGAGTATGGAAGTGTTGGTCAAAGAGTCACGCTCAAACATGGGGCTTTGTGGGTCCAGTGAGTGGCGTGTGCTCTTGCACAAACATCCCACGCTGACAAATGAGACCAGGGCTTGATTCTCAGCTGAGGAGTGCTGTCAAACTGTACTGCTGACACAGAAGTGCAGTTCCTGCTCGCTTTGGTAGGAGCTGCCTGTACATGATGGAGAGCACAGTGTCAGCAGTAGGGACCAGGTTGAAACTCCTAATGTGAGGAAATTGGGAGTTAAGCCTAACAACTGGCTGCATGCACAGAGAGAGGGTTTAAATAAACATGCTTCAGTGAGGGGACAGGCAATATGTTTGGAAATCTAGACAGGCTCTTTCTGCCGTCTGTGTTTTGTTTCTGAATCCAGTGCTATGATAATGAATAAGCTGTTTGCTCTTTCGACTGCGTACCACATGACAGCTAGTTTCCATCCAAAAGCTTTGGCCCCTGCTTGTAAACTGATCCTGTAAAGTTAACTCCTTTGTTCAAGAGGTTAAGTATGTGATGTTTCAATTGGGCTTTTTGTGTAAAAGCCACAGAGCAATACATTTACTGAGCCATATACGCATTGCAGAATAAGTTGCAGTGAAGGTATATGGAGGAGCAAAGATGGATGATACAAAAAAAAAATGTAGGCTCCAGTTCAAGAAAGTATCTATTTAGAACAGAACAGAATTTGAGCATATGCCTAACTCTCACTGGAATATGGTTTCTAATCACGTGTTTTAGGTTAAATGTGTGGTTAATGCTCACCCCAATAGGCAGGGATGTAGACATATGTTTAAAAACTCTGAACTGGGGCAGGGGTTACAAAAAGGCCTCTGGAGTCTGGACTGACTGGACCAGGAATCCACCAAACATGACAGGGAGACCCACATGGGGAAGAAAAAGTCTGAAGAAAGCAGAAAGATCATCTGGAGACACTTTAGAAGGCCAGAAATACAAGCTCAGTTTGATCCCAACCACAAAACCCAGCAATGACACATCCCTGGGATGCAGAAGCACAGTCAGCAACTCATGACATGTGAGGCTTCGCCATTCCTCATGGACACCCTGCTTAAAGGCAAGTAGATGCTAAAGACACCAGCCCTGGACTCACAAGATCTATTTCTTCTTTTGACTCATGCTTTGGACAGGACCTGGGGCTACATCCCCACCACAACCTGGTGACTCTTGTATCTGTCTCAACCTCCCATGTGACAGTAGAAAACCAGGAAATTCTCTCAGCTGTGGGGGCTATAGAAGTCCATTTTGTAGATATAAAAGTACCTACATCCTGGTTGCTGTCACCATAAAAACATTCCAGGAGCAAAAAGGGCTTCTGTAAAACTAGTTTTGACACCATGGAGAATTCTGAGGGAATTCTGAGGGAACTGCTCATGAGGGAAGAAGGAATCTTCCTTGCAGGAAACAGGACTGTCTTTGCATTGTCTTCTTCAGTGAAATCAGTGTTGCCTAGGTAGAATGACGTCTCGTCTGACATCTTAATCCCTGCCGCCTACCCCGCTGGCAGTGGGATCATATGCATCTTTGGCAACAGGCAATTGGCATTTTCATAGCATGTTAAATTCTTCCCTTCTGCTGCAGTGCATCTGGACATGGAACGTACTGGCAGCCTTGCTCAATGTTATCATTTTATTAGAAACTCTTGAAGGAGCATATTTGTCTTATCCCTTCAGCTTTTTGTTATTTCTTTCTGGTAGCAAGAACCAACAGCCAGCGAGGTACTTTCCAAAGAAAATAGAGGCACAGCCTCTGCCTTGCAGGGCCATCAATCCCTTTAAGATCCTCTGCAGTGTTGTGAAATAAGAGAATCAGAAACCTAGCCCCACCGTTGTGAAAATGGAAAGGTACTTTTAATATTTCTCTTTTCTGTGTGTCTGTATGTGTGAGTATGTTTAACCTTCGTCCATTTAATAAGGAGGTTTATTTTTCCATTGAAAATGGGTGGATTGGGAAAGAAGTGTTCTCCTTGATTTCCCTGCCTTAATCCTGTTCCTGGTCCAGGGTGGAGCATCACAACAGCTGTGCTGTTAAACACCTAATGTACTTTTCCTCCTCGGGGATCCTGGAATAGACAGCGCTTCAGATACACTAGCAAAGTGCTGAACAGTACTGGCTCAAAGGGTTTGCAGGGATTTCAGGAGTACACTCAGTATCTCATCTGATCTAAACTGGTAGAGCTCTGCTGTATTCCTCAGAGCTCTGCCAACTCATACCAGGTGGGGATCTGGCCTTCAGCCTCTATTAATTGTCACATGCACTCAGAGATGAAAAATACGTTTATCGCAGAGCAGGGAGGGAGAGCTGCCAAAAGAGAAGGTGATGGCTCAGTTCAGCTCAAAGGGGCATTGCCTCACTGGGCACAGTTCTGCCAGGAGCAGGGAAGCTCTCACTGATGTTAACCAGCAGTGATGGACAGACACCAGACAGCACTTTGGACTTCCTCCCTGCCCTATTTTTTCTGATGTCTGTCATTTAACAAGGAATCAAGTCTTCCCTGTTGGTACAAAGTATACCAGCCAAGGCCAGACATTGTCTTGAAGGAGCAGAGGGCTCAGTGGGTTGTGTGGCTCTGTTCAGACAGGATTTTAAGGACAAATTTGGTCTTCTGTGGATTGGAGATATTGAGGGGGTGACCGGGAGTTCCCAGTGGAGTAGGGCTACGTGCAGTGATGGTGGTGGATGAATTCAGAGCAGCTGACTTTCCCTGGGCATTTCTCTGCCTTTTTCAGGAGGTTTCAAAGGGATTAGGGAAGGATTTGTCAGGCTGTGGTGCCAAACCAGTGTTTATCTACAAAAGCCTTTTGATTTTTTAATTGTGTCAGAGATCTCTAGCTGTCATCTCTCTCCAAACCTGGCCAGTCAATGGAAATGGAAGATTTATGCCCAGCCTTTGTCTTAGGGCTGGGGGTGGGCAAGGGGAGGGCTGAGGTTTCTTTTGTCTGACTTTCAAAGGATACTCCCTCCTCTTCATCTGCTTCCAGCTCATCCTCCTGGCTGGCAGATATGGAGACTCTCCTGCCAGGGCTAGGGAGGGATGGGAGAGCCAACAATGGCCCCCTTAGTGTGAGAGCATCAGTAATAACACAAGGCCCCCTCAGATACACACGAGCCTTTCTGTTGACTGCTATGGGAGTTGCCTGCATATTTTAGGAGACAATTAGGCCGGTGCTGTGTACACTGCCTATTCATTCTTCATCTCCAACCCTGGGGAGCAGGAGGAATGATTTATTAGGGAGACAGACTTAATGTCTTCTGGTTTTGGTCAGCTGTGATGTGAAAATATACTCATTGAAGGCAATTAGTATCAAGCACTAATTAAAAACATAATCTTTCATTGGTTTGCTCACAGACAGCTACTGCACTAGAGCACAGTCTTGCAGGGGTAGGATGAGGAAGGTACAAGAGGAGGTGTGTTGTGGGGGAAGTCAGGAACACAGCACAGAGCACTCAGAGGTGGCTTATCATCCTGAGCTCCCACTCACAATGAGAGCAAGCGTGGCCACCACTCGGGAGCACTCGGCCCCTCAGAGGATTGCCCAGCAAGGGGAAAACCTCTGTCCTGCTCTGCTGAGGCTGTGCAATGACCTGAAAGGCCCAGGAGATATGGTTTGTGTTGGCTGGTACATATCCAGACAGTTCAGGAGAGACTAGTGCTGCTCTCTGTGAAAAATCCTCAATAATCCTCCAAAAGCAGAAACAAAAACTAAACAAGTGATGCAGCCTGAGCTTGCAAACACGTGTGGGTGGCATTGTTTGATCTTTGGTTCCTGCCCAAATGGGGTTGGCTAAACCCCAGCACCCCCACAAGGTTTGTACCAGCAGAAAGCCTGTCTCTCCATGGGTGCTGGGATGAGCTGCTCACCTCTCTGCAGTGGCTTTGCCAGCCAGACCTTGTGTCCTTGCTGCTGCCCTGGAGCACAGCATGAAGCGCCACATTAGCTCTCTCATTGAAAATATGCTTGTTCTGCCCTTGTGCCTGGTCCTCTGTCAAGTTTGCTTAATGACACTGATTGAAATATTGCAGAGGGAGTATTTGGTGTCTTTACACTGCAATGTGTCCTCTTTTGGATGTTCCACCCCAAGCCGGAGGCTGCAGAATGGGAGATCATGTCTGAGTGATGGGGAAGCCCCTGTGAGGCCAGATTACATCCACAATCCCAATTAGCCCTGTGGTGGGGGTGCTTCCCATGCCCACCTGCATGAAATGCCCTGAGAGGTCACTTTGCTGCATGTGGGGCTCCAGGGGACACAGCAGCTGCACCTCTGATAACAAATTTAACATGCCCAGAACTCTTCTCTGGAACGGAGGCCAATCAGTTTAGAATAGCCTGCAGCTGTACTTCTAAGATTTTTTGCTCTCTAGAACGGTGTCACCTTGTCCAAGTTGCCTGCTCGGAGGAGTGGCTGACCCATGATGGTTACTGAGCTATGCTGGGGACTTTTCTAACAATATAAGAGTGCAGACAAGTTCTAGTGTTTTGGAAATGGAAAATCCCCTAGCAATATTTAATTTATCAGTCAAAATAGAGATTAGATGTCTTCAGTATATTCAGGTTAGTAGAGGATCTCTGTGATTGAAGGAGCTATTCCAAAATGCCAGTGGTGTGGGAGAATTTTGTAGGGCTGCTGTTCTGGGAAAAGCAATCACTGCTTGAGCTGCAGCTATTACTAATCTGAGCATGAGTCTATTCAGCAAGTTCACATCCACTGCATCTGCTGCAGCCAGCGGCCATGGGGTTCTCAGAGCACACCTGCCCATGTCCTGAGCATCCCCCTGCATCCCACACCACTGCTGCACTCCCAGCTCCCTGCCCCAGACTGGCTTCCTACACGCCAGGAAGGAGACAGAGCCAGGGATCGCAGGTGTTTCCAGTGCAGCCCCCTGGGATGCTGGAGCAGTGCCTTGGATCCGGGCAGCACTGCCAGCGAGGGGATGTGCTGATGGCCACGCCGACGGCTGTGCTGTCCCCCTCCACACCCCCCGCTCTCTCTACCTGCACCACTGCCTCCACACCCACCACACACAGCAACTGTGAGCAGCCTGGACAGAAAGCCAAATTAAAGCTGGCCCACAAACAATACACATTGCCCTTTATATAGAAAACAGACTATTCTAAACACAAAAATTTGTATCTGGAGTCTGTCTCTTGGGCTTATTTAGAGCTTTATTAAAGTTATATATATTTCAATTAAGCATCCATATGCCTCAACACAACTTAGTAAATCAGATGACACATGGCAGCCACTTAAACCAACCATATTTCGGGAGGCAGCACTGTACAGCGTGTGGCACCATATGCAGCAATGTATATGGGCGTAGGAGAAACTCACTGATGACTCTATACTAAAGCATGTGATCCCACTTGGTTCTGGTAAGATTTCCATATAAAGAAGAGGTTTCCTGTCCTAGTTTCACCTGGGATCGAGCTATTTTTCTTCTTAGTAGCTGGTGCAGTGCTGTGTTTCAGATTCAGTGTGAGAATAATTTTGATAACACACTGATGTTTTGGCTGGTGCTGGGCAGGGAGTTCCTTGAGTCACGGACTTTTCAATGTCCTGTGCTCTGCCAGTGAGCAGGAGCACCAGAAGCCAGGAGGGAGCATGGCCAGGACAGGTGACTCGAACTGGCCAAAGGGATATTCCACACCCTGGAATGTCATGCTCAGTGTATAAACTGGGGAGAGGTGGCCAGGAGCTGCTGATCTCTGCTCAGGGACAGGCTGGGCATGGGTCAGCTGGTGGTGAGCAATTGTACTGTGCATCCCTAATCTTTCTTGGGTTTTATTCGTTTCTCTGGTTTTATTTCTCTTTTCATTACTATTATTATTTTTTTTTACTTTATTTTGATTATTAAACTGCTCTTATCTAAATCCATGGGGTTTTATCTTTTTCTGATTCTCCTCCCTGTCCCACCAGGGGTGGGGTGAGTGATTGAACAGCTTAGTTGCTGTCTAGGGTTAAACCATGACACTTCCTTATCTGAGGTTTCAATAAAGTTTGGGTTTCTGTTCCTAACAGGAACTGATGTATGCCATCATCTGTCCAATTTATCCTAAGGCGTCCTCAGGTGCCCCTGCATCACTATGAATCATTTCCCCAGAATTATGTGCAGATATTTAAAATGTATGCCTGGAGTATTTTAAAAACAGAGCTAATTGCCAGTTTTGGGCTCCTTTTGCACAGTCTATCAAGAAGATTTTGAAGATTAACTGTTTTATTAGATAGCCAGGATTAGATCTTCAGCTGTACTAACTGGGGCAGTCTCACTGCAAATTCCCATATATGATCCTTATCTCACTTGTGCATATGTCTTCAGCCTCAGGCTACACTCGTTTCTTCTGCATCCTGTGAGAAATCCAATGGGTGGAATAAGATCTCATGTATCCTAGCGTGGGACAGATGCCATCGTACCACCTGCCCTAGAGCCCGCTGAAGGCAGCAAAAAGCTGCACTTGGATTTTAGGATCACATCTAAGCCTAGCACAGCCAAGCACTGCATAAACAAATAATTTACTTCTACTCGGTGCCTCATTTCCAGTGACTTCAGCGAGATTCAGAAGTGAGATTTTCCAGAGATTGATTTGAGGCCATGGTGAACAGGTTGTTGAATCAGAGTCTGGCTGAGGTTGTTTCATTTGCAGAAACTAGAACAAGGGTTTCACTGGGGGATGCTGCTGCAGACCTTCCAGGGCAGATTCTCTCACTGCCACTAGATCCACCACATGCCAGACCCGATGTTTTCAGATGCTGCAGTTAATCTGCCACAGTCCCTACAGAAAAGTCCTTCACAACTCAATAGGAAATTCCAGCCTTCTTAATGCCTATTTGGGGATTTTTAATAATTTTAATTTTAACAGGAAATTGTATATAAAAGGCTGTAGAATAGACAGGAAATCTGCTGAATTTCAGGGGGTAGTTCTGATTTTTTCCACGGTTCCCCATCCTTCAAGATCCTCATGATTTCACCAGTGTTAAATTCTGGAGGACTTTTCCACAGAGGAAATCTGTCATTTATTTTCTTTACAGTTTTAACTGAGCAAATACAGACAAAATAAAGTTTACTGTGACACAAGGGAGGCTTGAATCTGAAGTCACATTTCAACAAATACCTGGAGCTGTGACTGATATCTCATGCCCAGCTGAGTATGTTGTTTGAAAAATACTGTTACATGAGCAAATGAGAAGGGGAAGATACACTACTCAAATTTTTTCAAGTCTGCAAGGTTTCTTTGCTTTTTCATTTCTTCCTCTATCTGCCTTGATTTTAAGAGGCTGACTCCAAAAAAATTTGCTTTTCCTAGTCAAGAGAGAACTTTATCCTCAGAATTAGTGCATCTAGTCCAAACTGAATCTTGATCCATGTGCTTCCTCAAGCCCCAGACTGCTTGAGATTCAGGGTTGTGATTCAGGTGCATCTCCCTAGTGAAGATTAATTACCTCTGGGCTTCCTTGCAGCTTCAGAGACCTAAAAGGCTGCAGAGAGACCAGCAGAATTCTGATTTTTAGATGAAGGAAGACGCACTGGTGGACATACGCCTTTATATACCCTGTTCGTATATGCAAGAACAGGATGATTGAGTATTTGTATATGCCTTTGCCTAATTGGGAGACTAAATATCCAGGTACAGATTTATAAAAAGAGTGGAGAAAGAGGGTTGAAAAGAGATAGAAGAGTAGATTATCAATTTCATCCTACCCAATCTATGCTCCACCATCCCAAACACCTAAACAGTCTTCTTCCCTGTGTTGGGCTCCATCCACCCCTTCCATGCAGGCACATTTTCATGTACACACAGCTGTTGCTTTAGAATCATAGAATCATTAAGGTTGGAAAAGACATTTAAGACCATTAAGTCCAACCATCAACCTAGTACCACTGCCATGTTCATAATGAAATCATGTCCTTAAGTGCTTTCTTTATCCACACTTCTTGAACACTTCCAGGGATGGTGACTCCACCACCTCTCCACACGTCTGAGCAGTCTGTTCCAATGCTTTGCAACCCTTTCAGTGATTTTTTTCTTCCTAATATCTAATTTAAATCTCTTCTGGTGTAACTGGGGGCCATTCCTCTTATCCTTACATTGCTCTGTTATACAAGTCCAAACACCTATGTGCTATCTGGATGCGTCCAGCATTGAAATTTGAGCCATACTATCAAAGATGATTGATAATGATAAATAACATAGAAATCCACAGGAGATTTTATGCCTTGAGTTATCATGGCAGTGCAGGGAACCCTCCACAATTTTGAAGTGGGTGCTGCAAAATGCATGTTTTGATTCAGTGTCCTGGAAGTCTCATATCTGCAGCTAACATTTCTTTTCCAATTATTGCTGTGAGTGGATAAAACATATTTTAATATCTTTGTGCTAAGAGTTCTATCTAGAGAGAGAGACGTATTTCTCCTGCACTGCAGGACTATTACATTTATTTGCACAATTCACTTAACTCTGGTCCATGATACGGCCAGAAGCCCTTGATGGAATTATGGTTCCATAATTATAGCTTTATACATTACAGTCCTTAATGGCTTTAGGGCTGGATTCTTACTTGCAATAAATCATCAGAGCTTCATTGATTTTATTGAAGTATATGGAGGAATGTCAACTTACACCAGCTGAAACCTGAGGTGAGATCTTCACCCTTTGATGTCATCGGGAGTTCTGCCATCAGCTTAAAGGCAGACAGAAATTAACCCTTGCTCCTCATTTTTCACAGTCACTTTGCTACCATGAACTGCATCAAGACAATAAATTGTTGAAGCTAATGCTATCACAAACCAAGATACTGCTGCTGATTAAAATCTGTCATTATCACTCATAATCTAAAAGGTTGGGCACTAAAAGGTTTGATTCCCTACTACTCTGCAGGGAATCTTTAGATTCCCTTTGTACAGACCAAATGCAGCAACTCACCTGCAACTCCTGCAGTACCCTAACACATTTTTATGGAGCTTCTTAAATATGCACACATAAATTTAAAGTTTCAGAGTATGTCACTGTGCACTCTCAGCTAATTTACTGTTCATATATGAGCCTCAGTGAAAGGAACAGATAAATAATGAGAAGACATCCAGCATTTCCAGTGGTCAGAAAATAGGTGGATGAGTTCACTCAGGCTCCTCTAGTAATCTCCACAGCCTTCTGCCAAGAAGCCAGACAGTCGAAGAGGAGGTTAAAATACTGAGTGTGGGGGAAAGCATTGCCCTTTTAGAAACAAAGGTATAGCATTCATATGTAAGTAGTGAAAGTCACTCACTGCCATACGTCAGATTTGACCTAGTATTGATCACTTGGGGTAGATGTAGCTATCAGTCACTTAAAGAATAAGTACAATACGCTGTCAAGATTTTCTCATTGAAATAACATACGTAGCATCACTGTATTTTACAGCACACAATACTTTTGTGAGCTTAAATATGGCTATTTGCATTTTCAGTTATGGAAACAGAGCTACTGAAAGTTTCAGTCCAAAACAGCCATTGATTTTTTTCGGCAACTACAATGTGCATGTTTGTGCCTTGCCCAAAGTCAATTTGGCAAGCACGTCAGAGATCAGCAGTTCCTAAGTCTGAGCAGTGAACTTTTGATTACAGCCTATTGCCCTCCAAATCTAATTCCTTTAAAAATCAAAACAGGTCCTCCAGAGGAGGATTATTAGGGGCCTGCTAAGGACAGAACAGCACAGGCCCAAATTTACCAACAGATGAGACGGCTGTGGCGTAGGCGAAAGGAGGCATAAAATGTTTATCCCTTTAAGCCACAGTGACTGATGAAGGGTAAGCTGGAGGGAATGCTCTCCTGCACTGCACTGCTCCAGTTCTCCTTTCCTCTCTGCTTGTGGTTATAACTATGTAATTTGTCCCTCAGCTAAGGTAAAGTTAAGTTTCCCACATTTGAATCCGTTATGACAAATTTACCGGGTTGACTCAGAGAAAAGCTCTCTCTTGCTTCTTGATAGTTCCACCACAAAAGATAAGGGCAGGCTGGTGAAAACGTCAAATTTCTCATAACTCGGGAATCCATGGCCAAGGGACAGGTGGGTGAGGAGGAAGCTCCTGCTCTAGTGTGGGCTGTGCTCTCCTCAGGAGCCTTTGGCAGCTGGAACACCCTTTCGGCTCTGACACATCAAAGGTGGCATTTGGGAAGAATGCCAACTTCGACTTGTGTCAGGACCATGACAAACAAAAAGCAAAGACAGAAAGTGAGGAAACCAGAAGGGTTCTACAGCCAAACCATTTCCAAGGAACGGATAACGGAGCAGTTAAAAAGACTTGGCCAGACGCTTACAAGAAGATGACTTAAGTTAGAAAATGATGCACTGATGCCACAAGCTGACCTGCAAGGGTAGAGTGGCTTTGTCACTATGGGCAGCTGGAGTCCTTTCAGGTCCACTGCAGCACGAAATGTGATGGCAGGGAGGAACCCACTGCAGCACACGCTCCTGAACCCACAGGCTTTCATGTCAACTAAGCCCTAAAAATAATGTACTGTATCAAAATGAAATTGATAAAGTCAATCCAGGGGCATTTTCCCCTCCGCTATTGCTTGAAGAATGCTGTAAGCAGTTTCATCTCAGTCATTCAGTACCAACAGATGCCTCTGCTCCTTGCACTGATGGAGAAAAGTGAAGTTTTCACATAGAAACTACCTGCAAGGCAGTGATGAATACAGCTCCAGGGACCACATTTTTTTGGGCACAGCACATTAAGAGAGCGTTAACCAGGAGAACGTTAATTACACATTGTCGCTGCTGCTCACCCAAAAGGAATTCCGACTGGCAAAACATGATCATAAAAAGGAAAGCATTTGGAACGAATTAGTGTGTATGTGACATATATAAACGCTGTTTGCATCCTGCCTAGGAAGGCTCCACAAGCTTTGCAGCTGCCTCTCAAGGTCTCTGCAGCACCATCAAACACACCCTCAGATGATGGTCCAGTGACTCTGCACTCCACTTAATGAGCACTGACAGGGAGATTAGAACAAAAACCAAAATACCCTCTGGTAACATTTCCAGATATAAAACATCCTTTTCTGGTGAGTTTAGAGCTCTTTTTTTCCTCTCTTAATAATTCTGTTTTAAGACAGACTTCAACATTCCAGTGACCGAGGGCCAAGACATCTGGGTCTCTGAGGTTAGAATGTGTTATGAGGACACAGCTCCCTGATTCTCTGCCCAGTTTCATCCCCAGAGTCTCCCAATCTGCTCAAATCCAAGCAGTCTCCAGGGCCCACAGACCAGATAGGGACAAGCCAGAGCAGCACATCCCAGGCACTCAGCTTGCATGCATCCTTTCCTCAGGGAAGGAGACCAGGAGATCCATTCTGCCACATCTAGATCTGCTGGAGACACCACAGTGTAGAGAAGAAAGTCCCAAAGTGTCAAATCAGTTCTTCTAGGTTATAGACAATTTGATTTCCACTCAGAGCAGTTGTTTAATGGAGTACTCACCATCCATCTTCAGGGCACTCTGAATGAAAGCATACCTGTCACCACCACCACTACCAAATTTCTGGTCAGAAGAGCAAAGTGATCTGTATTTTAAAATCCACACAACAGGCACATTCAACAGCTGGTTCTGTTACTGAAACACTCTGTCCTTAATGTATGCACACACATGGGGCACAGCCTGGTGCGAGCGTGCGACTTTGGGTTAGAGCCACCATCGCTTAATAAATTGTTCACAATCATCCATAATCTTTGGAAAATACAAAATACAGTTTGCTCTCTGTTGCCTGTTCTGCACAGCCCTTTCATTACAGAAACATCTGTTAGAAGTGCTTTAGCTGAGGGCTTGTCAGAGTTTCCATTATAAACCCCCATATTCAAGGGGTTACTGCAACCGAGCCATAAAAACTTGCTCCAGGCTCAAACTTGGCATAAAAGGTCTCTCCAGTGGGAGAATTATTTTTTTCTAAGCCCAAAATGTTAAAATACATGCAGTTAAACAAAAGAAATTCGCTTTACCTCAGACTGCCTCTCCCGATTCTATATGTTAGACTTACATGTACTTACATTGTGCATGAGATATTAAAAGCAAACTATTGATTAATTAATTCATTAAGCTATTTGTTAAAATAAAGTTACTAACTTCACAGCCTTACTGATCCATTTAAAATATAAGTGGCCAGGAGATTTCAGATAGAAAAGCAGCTACCACCTAGGAAATAAAATGTCCATCCATTTAAAAAGCAAGGGAGAGGGAAGTGCTTTTAGGTCACATTTTCATCTCCAGCTTTAACTAACTTTCCTCCTGCAGACAATGGATTTACCCCTGGGCTGCCAGTAGGATCCGATGACCAAAATGACCTGAGGGCAAGTAGAGAAGCTATTTTTTTTCAGAGGCAGCCTGCTCTAGCAGGATGGTGGAGATTAGCAGAAAGATGTTAATTAGGAGGAAATATGCCTGTTTAGAGAAGATAAGCGGGGGCAGGTGGGTGTGTGCGTGTGTGCAGTACACTGTACTGTACTGATCAAGGCAGTTAAGGTGATCAACTGATCCACAAGCACTGGTAGACACAAAAACACTCTGTGCAGACGGGGAGCAACGAAGAAGAGGCAGAAACCACAGAAGAGTTCGATTTAGGGAAGTCTAGTTTTCAGGTAAAGGAAGATGAAGCAAAGCTAAAACCCAGGAGACCTTTGAATTGAAGAAGGGCTCGTTTTTCAGGCTTGAGGCTATGAGCAGTGCTGATGTTCAGCAAGGCAGCCCTTGGGTATAGACAGAGCAAAACTCTTGTTACATCATTAATTGTAGTGCACTCGGCAGCTGCAGCAACAGACCTCACTGCTGATCCTGCAGGAATTTAAGCCCATGAGTAATCCCATTTAAATTAATGGGATTATGCCTCAGAAGTGTAGAGTTAAGCATATGTGTATTGGTTTGCTGGAGCAGGCCCGGGGCGACAGGCGGCTCTCAGGGCACCCTGCCTACAGTGTCAGTGCTCTTTGTGCTGCCATCCCAGCAGCTCCTGCTCTTCCATCCATCCACTGGGGAGGAAGGCTGCAGAACGAGCTGCGAGGTCTCTAAGGAAAACCTCCAACTTGGTGGAAGTCACACAGTGATTCACCATTGAATGAGTGCCACCATTGAGTGGCACCATTTCCTCTGAGTCAGTCCTGAACAAAAGTCCCAGCACAGCTATAAGATGGGAAATTGTGGCTGGATGTGCAGTTCCTTGGAGGAGATGGAAAACAAACATCCTGCTGGTGACCGCCACATAAGGTCTCCGTAGCTCATTTGGAGGGTTCGTTTTTTTTCACCCTGGTGTTTTTGGCCAAGATCCAAGTGCTGTAATTCCAGCTTTCTGCTTCACCCTCCCAGCATGGGCTCCTGCTGTCTTGCGGCCTTGGTTGCATTTCTGAACCCCATCCAGCAGCTGCTGGAGCTCTGAGGGGTGAGGGACAATGTCTCTGTACACACAGCAGATGACCCAGACACCCCTAGAGAATGAGCATGACATGAAGAAACAACACTGCAACCTTCACTCATGCTGAGGAGAGCTTTGTTTTGTATAAAAATCAGACATTGCTCAGCATGCTTGACTACAGCAAAGTGGCTCCCCAGCCTTCATTGACATTGGAACAACTGGAGATTTCACTACGTGCAAAAATTCCCTTTAACCCACTCAAAAGCTTCAGCTCTAACAGTGAGCTCAGGGAAAAGCTGTGAACTGGTGCAGTATCTTATGTGAGTAATGCACATATTACATCCTGCCTATGGACGTAAGAGAGAAAAATTTCTCCTCTGCAATCTTGCTATCAGCGTGCTTGAGAGGCTCCTGATTCTTGGACATTGGCCAACCCCCTTCAGAGCTCTGGAGTTAACACTGCCATCATCTGATGCCCTGTGTCACACCCTCTCTTAAACAACAGAAGCTCCTAGAAAGGAAAAGCTCAGACAAGGAATCAGTAACTTAAGCCATATGTTATCTGAAGTGAAGGCTACCCATGGCTTCCTTCCTTTTTCCTGTTTTCTGCAACCTTCTTCTACGGCAGTTGTCACCATATTTCTTAGGTCAAGAACACTCAGATGACCTCTCCGCATATTATTAATTATTATTGTTTTGAAAATGCAAAAGTCCTCTAAATTACAAAGAATGTCCCAAATGTCAGATATTTGATTGGCTTGCTCCCCAGAAATTCAGTTTTCCTTTTTTGCTTTATGTGAACCATGCAGATACATGTTTTGACTGGTTCAAAAACTCTTCTTGAAAACATAAACAAATATTAAAAAATCTGACAACAAAAGCTGGCATTAAGTAGCTGGAAATCTGGGATAGATATCAGCTAAAAGGAATCTCCTGCTGCTACTACATGTATTTCTACCTTTAGTCACTGTCATATTATTTTCTTATGCCTGTTTGTCCTCCATGGCATGATACGAGCAGATGTCTGACTGGTCCTAAAGAAGACTTTTATAATAGACCAGTCTTAAAGATTTGCCTTTGCTGTAAGAAGACAATAATGTTCACAAAAGTTATATACTACTCTATGTATTAAAATACTTTTCCTGCGCAGTTATAGCTAATGTCAACTCTATGTATCATTCCGTTTTGATATTTCAAACATGCTCATCTCTATAAGTCCAATTAAAAAATCTTTTTCTTTGCACATTCTGTATGTGAAAGTGCTGAAAATCATGTATTTAAAATGAATGGGGATTGATGTGAATCTGTTACTTTAACAAGAAACAATCTGGTATTTCCATAAGCAATCAGGCTATGTTAATGGTTCATAATCTATCATGCCAAGAAATGAGAGAAGCAACTTCTTAACTATATAAAAGTGTCAGGGGTTTAGTTAATGTTTCTTCTTTAGAGAAAAGATAACTCACATGTCCATCTGGATCCAACTCAGCTGTTGTGAAAGAGCAGCATCAGCATCCAGAACAGCAGAAACAGCAGAGAGTCAGAGTTCAGGTCCCAATGCCATCCTGTTGTTTCTGCAAAAGCAAAGCAAATGACCCTGGAAAAATACAGCAGAATGCATCAGGGAGAGGTGTCATCCTTGTCTGTAAGTCTCTCTCTGAAGCAATCACTGCGGGTGTTGTCTTGCATTTCTTTTATTTTGCCTATTAAATATGATCTGAGATCCTCTTAGCATTTTGCATGTCACACTGAAGCTTCACCCTAGAAAAGGACTGGGATGGAGATTCCTTAGCTGCGGTCCACAGCACGCTGGTGAGAGCTCACTGTGCCTGCAGTATGCTGGCTTTCATCCTGGAGTACATCTGAAAGGAATGGAGCCAAGGGAAGGAGAAGAGATGAGATAAACAGCAAAAGCAGAAACCATGGTCAACTTTTACAGGAAGGTCAATACCCATATTCCTCTAAAGACCTCTTAAAAAGAGGCACAAATGCTTTTTCAATATGGTTTTCCATGTAATGTAAATTGCCACAGGGATGTTACACAATGACTTGGAGGATAAGTGCCCATGAGGCAATTTCTTTATTGAGATGTGGAGCTCATCACAGAAAAGCTGGAAAACACCTGTAGGTGTAAGTTTCTGCTCTTACTGGAATAAAATATACTCTGGTCATTGCACAGGCTTTTCAAGATCCCACAGTGTAAAATACCTATTTCTGTCTGTCCTCTGAAGGATCCCCTCATTTTTTTCTTCACAGATGAGGTAATTTACCTGGCATTTAGCTGAAGAAAAACCATTAAAACACACATTTAAGGTGGCCCACGATGAACAGAAGCCAAGTGACATTGGCAAAGGGAGGAAATGAAACGTGTGAAATGCAAGATTATGCCAATCCCGAGTGCAGTGTTAGAATTGGCTTTCGGTGGACCACATATGTTGTACTTCCTATGAACAGGTACAACACTGAATGATTCAGAAGTCTGACCTGAAGATCACAAAAACTGAGAGAAAGTTTCCAGTTGACTTCAGGACTTTTGGATTATAAGCTTTTGCAGGAAGCACCATTGATTACTGGAATAGCCTCAGCCATATGAAACCCCTGAGAAATTTAGTTCACTATGTTGTAGCTATTTCTGCCACTACTTCTACCTTAGCTGTCTGTCTCAGACCAATCTATTTGAAATAATTATTTCTTTCTGGAACTTTAAAGGCTTGAGTCATCCAAGATGATGAATTTGCAGGGAAAGCTCCTTTTCCACCTCCTCCTCCCACCCTCTGCATTACAGCCCTGTGGGGGCCTTGCTCATGAAGCTTCACTCCTCCATTAGAAGAACTTGAAATTTGACAGTGAAATGGCTTTTCAAACAGAGATATACATTCACATCTTTGAAAGCCAGCATATACCACAGAACCACAGAATAAGCTGAGTTGGAGACCCATCAGGATGATGGAGTCCAACTCCTGGCCCTACACAGCACCACCCCCAAGAATTACACCATGTACCCAAGACCATTGTCCAAACACTTCATGAATTCTATCAGGCTGGTGCTGTGACCACTTCCCTGGAGAGCCTGTTCCACTGCCCAGCCACCCTCTGGGTGAAGAAACTTTCTAATATCTAAACTAAACTTCCCCTAAACCTCCTCTGACACAAGTTCATGCCGTTTTCTGGGGCCCTGTCACTGGTCACCACAGAGAAGAGATCAATGTCTGCCACTCTGCTTCCCCTCACAAGGAATGAGGTCTCCCCTCAGTGTCCTCTTCTCCAGTCTGAACAGACCAAGTGATCTCAGCTGCTCCTTGTATGGCTTCCCCTCAAGGTTCTTCACCATCTTTCTTGCTCTTCTTTGGACACCCTCTAATATTTTTCTTATGTTGTGGAACCCAAAACTGCCCCCAAGGCTCGAGGTGAGGCCACCCCAGTGCAGAGCAAAGTGGGACAATCCCCTCCTTTGCCCACTAGTGATGCTGTGCCTGCTGCCCCCCTGGACATATTTGGCCCTCCTGGCTGCCAGGGCATTGTTAGCTTATATTCAAATTGCCATCAATCAAGACCCCCAGGTACCTTTCTGCAGTGCTGCTTTCTAACATCTCATTTTTCAGTCTGTCTGTACATTAAGGGTTGCCCCATCCCAGGTGCAGAATCTGGCACTTTCCCCTTATTGAACTTCTTATATTGGTGACTCCCCATCTCTCTAATTCGGCGAGGTCTTTCTGCAGGGCCTCCCTGCCCTTGAGGGAATCAATAGCTCCTCCCAGTTTTGTATCATCTGCAAATCTGCTTAATATCCCTTCCAGTCCTGGATCCAAGTTGTTTATGAGGAGGTTGAAGAGCACAGGGCCTAGGAAAGATCTAAGTTTCCATGACCAAAATTGCTCAAGACATCCTTGTTATGTAGCATATGCCATCCCCAAGCACACGAGGGCTGATTTAGACCACACAGCTGGGTCTGTGCACAGACATCTGAGAACTGCAAAACTCACCCCTGCTGAGAAAAGAGGTAGGGTAAATCAGAGATGAATCAAGGAGTGAGAAACTCATATTCGCATATCCAGCAGGGATGGGAAGAAACTTAGTGACCAAAGATGAAGAGGCAGCTTTTCCATAGCTCTACCCACACAGCTTTAAGTGACTGATTGACACTCTCTTACAGTATGGTTATGGTATATTTTACAGTATGTATTGAATTTTAATTTTTCTGTGCAGATTTCACAGCCTTCCTTCCTCCTGTGGCTTTTACTAACCAAGAAGGGAGAGAGGCAGAACAAAAAGCTGCAAACCGAAGGCAGTGTGGGTGTGAGGGGGTTTAAGTGTGCTTTGGGTTTGAAGCTTCAGCCTGAAAAGAGATATTTTTGTTAGCAGACTACAAAAGATGGATGACTTGCTCTACTGAAAAAGTTAGAAACTCCTGCAACGTCAACACAGTTCATTGAAAGTTAAGAGGGGGCGTGTTATTTTTAGGTGCTAAGTAATTCACAACATTTTGTGTTTAAAATAAAATATTCATCTGTATCCTTATGAGTCATCTTTGTTCAGATAGTTTACTAAAATATTCTCCTTATGTAATACTATCATCCAACATGCTTGAGATCTCTATTTTATTTTAAAGTTGGTGCACAAGAGAAAGTCAACAGATATATTTGTGTTTTTAAGGTTAACAGTGAAGTGAAACTATTTCAGGTATAATCACTATTAACAAGTTGTAAAATGTTGACTTCTCTTGCTTTATTTTCAAATATTCTGTGTCTTTTCTATTATTATTTTTCTTCTGCAATGTATGTGCTGTAGGCCTGCAGCCAGGAACATGTGTTTCCAATTACTTGAGCTTTCCATGCCAGCTTTGCATTCAATAGCAACTTTTTTTTTAAGGTACAGCTCCTCCTTCCACAGAAGTTAATATTCCTCTCCTTTTTCACACAGTTAGCAGCAGTGGCTTTCGATTTCAGGCTTATTTTAGGAATCATTTGATTTGGAGCTCCCCCAGACAAGAATATTACTTTCTTCTAAACTTCTTGAACATTTTAAGTGAGAAAATCAAGCCTTCATATTGAATGCATATGAAGTGTTGAAGCAAGAGACGGGAAACTGATGTAATCCAGTCCACCTTGCATGACATTTTCTCTCATTTCTTATACAGCAAAGAATCCAATTTGACCACTAGAGCCATAATGGTAGAAATATTAGGCAGCATCCCATTCTTACCAATTCATGCTTAGGCCTTACAAATCCCATCCCTGAAGCATCTGTGCAACCTGTGTCCAAGTAATGTGTTGTAAGGTCACAAATTGTGATTATGACCATTTGCACACGGAGAATTGAGGCAAATGGATGTTTGTGCCTCTGTTGGCTTAGGGCTCAAGTTTGCATTTGACTTTTCCGTGCAGTTCTGGGAACCACCATTGAAGAAGGATCTGAAGGTGCTTGAATGCGCCCCAAGGAGGGCAACAAAGCCAGTGAAAGGGCTGGAAGTCATGTCCTGTGGAGAGCAGCTGAGGGCTCTGGGCTTGTCTATTTTGGAGAAGAGGAGCCTGAGGGGTGATCTCATTGTTCTCTAACAGCTTCCTGAGGAGGGGAAGGGGAGAGGGAGCTGTTGAGCTCCTCTCCCTGGGATCCATTGATAGGATGTGGAAATGATTCAAAGCTGCACCAGGAGAGGTTTAGAGTTAATATTAGGACACATTTCATGGAATCATAGAGTCATTTATGTTGGAAAAGACTTTTAAGATTATCAAGCCCAACCATTAATCCAACACTGCCAAGTTACCATTAAAGCATGTCCCTAAGAACCATGTCTACATGTATTTTAAATACCTCCAGGGATGGTGACTCTATGACTTTCCTGGGAAACCTGTTCCAATGCTTAACCACCCTTTCTGTGAATACTTTTTTCCCAGTGTCCAATCTAAACCTCCCCTGGTGCAACTCAAGGATGTTTCTTCTTGTCCTGTTACTTGTTACCTGGGAGAAGAGACTGACCTCCACGTGGCCACAACCTCCTGTCAGGGAGTTGTAGAGAGCAATAAGGTCTCCCCCGAGCCTCCTTTTTTCCAGGCTAAGCACCCTCAGCTCCTGCAGCTGTTCCTCCTAGAACCTGTATTCTAGATCCTTCCCCAGCTGCTTTGCTCTTCTCTCAACATGCTTCAGAGATGGTTAAAACAGTGGAAAAATCTTCCAAGAGAGGTGGTCAACACTCCAAGCCTGTCAGTGTTTAAGAGGTATTCGGACAATGCCCTTAACAACATGCTTTAACTCTTGGTCAGCCCTGAAGTCATCAGGCAGTTGGACTAGATGAAGATTTTAGGTCCCTTCCAACTGAAATATTGGCTTCCACTCAGACTTCAGTCTGAGGAAGGCCATGGGTTCACCATAAAGAGAAAATTAAGCCACAGAGCTGCAAATTGAGATGAAGACATTATGGGCAGTGCAAACCCAACCAACATAAAACACCTAACAAGAAAGTGGACTCCAACCTGAGGCATAGTTCATTGCAGTAAGAAGCTTAGCCAGAGAGACTCAGGCTGTGTCTTGTCTAAGCAGAAGGTATGGGGCAGTGTATGAGTGGAGTAGGGGTACTGCACATCTCTTCATCCTGCTTCAGGTTGGGATTCCAAAACACAGCTAGACAGCAATTTGGAAGTGCCCTGGGACTTGTCAGTTTAAATGAAGTTTGGGTGATTTGGCAAGGCCAGCATAAGAGCTCGAACTCAGCATTATCCATGAATCTGCTTAGTGAAACTTCATTAACAATTTAATCTGCTTCCTAGGACTGGAGAGGGATTGGAAGGGGAAAGCCACTGGGGCAGAGCATGGTCTGGGCCCCAGGCAGCGGAATGGCCTGTCAGAAGGTGTGAAGGTGTTTGGAATAGGTTATAAACCTCTGGCCTTTAGTCACTGAGTAACCAAAGATTGACGAGCAGATCTCTCCTCTGACCACCACGTGAGGAAAAGTCATGATCCCTCCTTTGTATAAAAAGACCTACTGTGGATACTCCTGTGTGGTTACACAGTACCCCTGAGCACCAGGGGATATGGATTTCTCCTTCTGAAGTACAAAGCCAGTGAGACAGTGTGTGCTGAAATTAAAAGGTAGGAAGGCAAGATGTTTAGCCCAAGAGTCATTCAGAAAGGGGATTAAATAATGTTTGGTGTTGTATGATCTTCCTCCGTGGATGTGCTGTGTAGCCCTAAAATAGATGCTGTGTTTGAAACCTCCAATGATAATATGGCAGAGCACAGATGAGAGATCCTGGCTGAGCCAGGATGAGTGTTTCAACTGGCAAACACTTGTAAGGGACTCACAGCAAGCAAGAGTGGGATGAAGGCAGCCACCACCTCCCACAAGAGATGAAGCAGCTTTTCCCAAAGAGAAGCCTACAAACCAGAGTGTAACCAGCTAGAACAGTGATGGGATGAGGAGAAATATGGAAATGAGTCATCTGCAGAGCCCATTCCTCCTTTGGGAAGTGCTGCAGTCTCTCTGTGACAACAGCTAGGCTCTAATCACTGCTTCTCCCCAAGAAGCTCTCTGGTGATGGTCCCAGGTGCATTGGCAGTGGAGGACAGGCTCTGCAGCTCTTCTGAGCATGGGATACAGAACTTCCTGACTCAATGAATCTAACAGAGGCCACCACACCACCCGTGCTGCCCTGGTTCTCACCCTGCAAAAGTCACATCTTTGTGCAGCAGTCCCAACCTTTTGATGGGCCATCTACTTCTCATCTGCATACTTCAGGGCCACAACAGAGCATACTTCTTTGTACCCTTTGGCTTTGCTTCTCAGTCCTGAGGGATTTGGGGATATTTCCATCTGAGGATCTGGATTTTGATGACACACACATATGCATATGCATAAAAATCTAAACTCCTAATCAATTATGGTAGTGGAGAAAGTTGGATTGGAGTGTATCTTCCTCTTTGTAGACATGTTTCCATGATGGTCATCACCTATTTCCAAAAGCTATAAATAAAATTAGAAATAACATTTTTTTCCCAGTGGCCTTTAATTTTCTGGACCACTCTAAAACTCTCCAGGCTAACAGCTCTTGCATACAGCCTATGTTGCATACAAATATACAGTGATTAGAGCATGTGATGCTTGCAGCATTTATAACAGTGTTGACTCTCACATGTCTATGACAAGTCTCATGGCACCCATCCATACTTTCAAATGCTCAGCTCCTTGTGATAAGGGATTGACAAGAAATGTAGCACTAATTTTTATGCATACATCTAGCCTTCATTCGTAACAATTGCTCAAAATAATTGCTCATATGACTTCCAAAGATCCAGATCATGAGAAGCTTACATTTCTTTTTTAAAAAAATCCCATAATTGTTAAATCAATCTGGTGATCAACTGAGGTTTATCATATTGTTTGTTAATGTCTGGAATTCATGAGTTCTGTTTGTCATTTAATTTCTCTGTAATAAACCAAGGACAACACATTAAGGAGGCCTAATTTTCAACCAATTATAGAAAGGAAATCAAGGAAAACTTTGGTGGCAATTGGAGAACAAGCCTGGTGTGATGCTCAGAACATGTCCGAGGTGTTCTTCCAACCCAGCCCTTCCAGCACAACTAGAGTCCTGGAAACCTATAGAGAACAATGCAGACAGACTCAGATTTTTCCACACAGCTTTTTTTATTGTTACTTGGGTCTGTGGAGCATAATTCAACTTAAGAGTTGTCTCTCAACATTATCTAGACTGTCCACAGATCTTTGGCAAAAAATGAGGCCAGCAGCTACTCTGACACCACAGGGACCTCTCTAGGTGACATCTGTTTTCTTTAGTAGCCTTTACTGTATATTTCTACACATCATTTTTCGAGCAGAGCTGGTTAAAAAAAAAAGTGTTTGGACATGTCTTTGGTTTTGTCTTTTCACATACCACATTGGAAAAAAAAATTAGGGTGAAGAGAGCTATGAAAAAATGCCCCATTTTTGCCATTGTAACAAGGAACAATGAAAGAGAGGCGAAAAAGGAAACGCTTCAGGGGTTTTCTTCTTATTAAAAAAAAAAAGGAAAACCCTAAAAACAGTGGAAAATGAAACATGCACAGCCTCTTGCATTGGTGCACCCTGCAGCTACCACCAATGGTCAAGTGCTCCTTGTCAAGGCAGTTTCTAATGCCTGGACCTTTTTGTAAGGTGCTGTTTGCCTAATAAATATACAAACATGTTTTTAAACCCCTTAGAACACAGCTTTTAACAGGTGAATGAACAGTGGGGAAAGTGGCAATGGTTCTTGTGTAAAGCAAGAGCACATGGCTTGCTGCTGGATGGAGGGGGCTTGGTGCTTTTTCTAGTGCCACACTGCCAGCAGGGATGCTGATCTCAAAAAAGAAACCTCCTTGGCTGCTCATTTAGGAAGGAGCAGGACTAATAATAAAAGTGGCAGGGATCTCCAAGCAAATGTTAAAATTGAAAGCCAATGAACAAAGAGATACGTTTTGTAGCACAGCAAGAAGTCTCTAAACAAGTTAATTACTGAAGTTTTGCAAGAAAAATGGTGTTTATAGCTTATGGTAAGTTGTGTCAGTGTTTATGAAATCTTTTTAGTTAGTGTTTTCTATTCATTTTCTCAAATATTTGCTAAATTTTAGCATATGCTGTTGTAAATCCAGATAGAGTCACACTGTGATTGGGGAACTTTGTTTAGCCTGTCACAGTATTTCTCTGGCACCCAGCTTCTGGTAGCTACAGAGACTGAGGTCTGCAATGGCTGAGACACAGGGCTGGCCATGCTGTAAAGCAAAAATAAATTTGTTTCATGTGAATATATTGAGTCATTTTTTTCAAGGATGTAAAGCCTCTGGGTGACTGAAGGGTGGTGAAGGACAAAACTGAGACCTGAGATTTCTTTATTTAAATGTTTTAATTTTTCTGTTGAAATCTTCTCCAAATCCAATAAGGAGGGCAGTGAAAATTAAAGAATTGATCTTTGTTTCAAATCTATAATGAAAAAAAATTCCTAACAATTATAAGGCTTGTCATTGAAACAATAACAGAGCTTGGGGCCTCATAGGTTGATGATAACTTTCTCAAGCATTTTGCTCACCATCTCAGTAATGATTTCATGTGCTTTTTCTTTCACATACATAGCTAAGCCCTTCTAATCTTTAATGAACTGATTTGTCTTAATTCAGTAGTCATAGAGTTCTTTGTGGAAGAAGTGAGAATTTTGTTATCAGATCTAGGAATATAGAAATATATATCCTGGGGATATAGAGCAAGTGATCAGAAAGCTCAGCTGCTGCAGGTACATTAAGGGTGGATGTGGTAGAGGGTTTTTTCCCAATTTAAAAGAAAGTATCTTCACATCTGTACTGAGTAAGACCACTGCCTTTTTTTTTTCTTAGGTGATATGGGATTTTTTGCAGCTGCTGTGCCCTGTCAGGAATCTTATCCACTCTTTAGCTTCTATAACTCTGCTTGCTTGAGTTTGAAGATTTCTCTCTACCCTGTTTCTGCTGAAATGTTTCTGTATGGTTTATTATTGCCAGCTTCATTATTTTGCCTGCCATGCTGTCCCTGTTCTCCTTTTTACCAGGACTGACAATAACACCTTTTTTGTAAAGTTTTTCAAAAGAAATTTCTCATAAAATCGAAATTTCACAATATGCACAACCTTTTTTTTCCAACTTGTTGTTTTAACTGGAAAACCAGAGAAGTATAATACTTCTTGTGGTTCTGTATGGAAATTTCTGGGGATGTATTATAAACTGATAGTTTTCCATTTAATATAAATTATTTTTCCCCCCCCTTAGAAATTTTTCTAGACAAAATCCCAGTTTTGCAGGAAACACTTGATCTTCTGCTTACAGCCTATTGAAGGTAGCTGGAGGACGCTGTTCTTTTTAATTATTGCTTTATCCCTCTCACCTTGACCTAACTCTGCCCTGGTAGGGAATGTTTGCCTACCTCTAACTGATTTACAGCAGATGTTAGTGGTAATAAATTATATCCCACTTCCCCCAGCTCCTTTTTTTCTAAAGCTGCTTGAATTTTTTCAAATGAAAAGTCTCTGACTCTTAAAAGGCTTTTTTTTGGTCAAAATGAATATTTTGAAGGTTTATGTTTATTTTCTTTTTTTATTTTTTTCAAGTTACACTGAAAAGAAAAGGGGGCACTTTACTCTTTTTCTCTATTTTTTTCCTCTCCTTTTGCTACTGGAAAGAGTGTCACTTAGGGGAAAATACAAGAAAAGAGAAGGTGAAAAATACCATGACAACAGAAGAACTTCTATGGAAAAAAGTGAATAACTGAAATAACTCACTGGCAAAGCACATGGAACATGAAAAAAAAAAAGGGAAAAAAAGTTCAACCCTGACATGTTTTAATGTTTCCCTGTTTTTCCACCAGTTCCCTCCTGACATCATCAAGCAACCATTTGGTCCTTGTTTCATGCAGCACGTGGTAGGCAAGACCAATGACTTCATGCCTCTAAGTCAAGCATTTTTTCTCCCAGGTCTTTGCACAGATGCAGCCACCAGTGCTCCAAACACGCTCGCAGGGACTGACCTCCATCACCAGGCTCACACACACTAAAAAGGAGAAGGAGAATGACTGGTAACATGAGGACCCAACATGAAAGATATTTTCTGAGTCAGAATTAGGCTGGAGACCAGAGGAGAGTTCCTGAGGAAGGGATGCTCCCAAAGCCCCATTTTCAACTTCAGTTCTGCTGCCAGACTCCCTGCAGCGCTGCCTGGCCAACACAACCCAGCTCCATAGACCAGGTGGGATATCCAATCCTGGATATTCCAGGGAATGCTGCAACCAATGCTGGTTTGCCAGAGCTTCTGGCTTTGAAATAATAAGCAGAAACATACTGTAAGTAGTAGAAGGTGCTGAAGGAACACTTTTCCTATAGAGCTTCTATTTTGTTCCTAGCAGGGACCTTAATATAATGATACAAGTTAATGCTTCATATGGGATTTACATCAAGGCCATTTCAGATGAGCTAATTGCCAATGCCTTAAGTGAGGGCACCAGTCAGTGGTTATTAGCTCTTATTACCTCTTGTCTAATTACTTCCACCAGCAAGTGAAATTCAAGGTACTAATTTTTAAGACATGATGGTTTTTTTCTAGCATGCTTTAGACAGGACTTCCCGAAAGGTCAATTTTCAGAGAGAAGAAGCACTTCTGGAACTGGGCCCTTGCCTTTGGAGTCCATAACCTCTGAAAAGTAGAGAAGTCTGCAATTGTCTTGCTCTAGAAATCACAGTGAATTCACCATCCTGCAAACATGCAGGGGTTTAATTGCGTGTGTGCATGCTTGCAATCCTATGAATTTTAATTTGGCAACTCTTATGTAAACTTCACTGTATTAATTACATCTATGGAAGCAAGGGGTCAGCTCTACGAAGTATTACTGCTTCTGCTTGCTTTTCTAACTAGCTAAGAACTTTATATTAGTAGTGTAACACTGATAGGTCATATAAAAGAAATAATTGAAGAAGCATTAAAAAAATGTGCTATTTTTAATGATGGTGAGTGAACCATAAGACACTAAGAACAAAGCCTGTATTCCAAAAACAACCAACCAAACAGGCTTCATCTTAATTTTACTAGGGACTGCAGAGTTTGTTCCTCAATTCATAGAATCACAGAATGGTTTGGGCTGGAAGGGACCTTAGAGATTGTCTATTTCTAGCCCCTCTGCCATGGAACCAGATTCCTTGACAAAATGACATAAAAGGAGTTTCCAAACTCCACTGTTCCTTTAAGTAGCCTCTCCCTATGATTTCCATGGGGGATGTGTGGGGTATGTGTCCCCACTGCACCCCGCAGATTCCCCACAGACAGCCCTACCAATCTTGTATTACAGAAAAAGAGAAGCGGGAAAAACCCAAGCAGAACTAATTCAGGAGTGCCACAGTCCGCGGCACACAGGAGTTCGGGCAGGTTGCCCTGCTGCTGCAGGGATCAGGGGGGTATCTCCTTCTCAGAGGAGGAAAATGATGCACTTTTTAGCTAAAGCATCACTATGTAGAAACAGAGGAGAGGGCAGGGCTGAAGGCAGGGCTGCTGCTCAGACTGCAGAGCGCTCAGGTTGTGCAGCCCCACGGTCAGGCTGTGTTTCCAGGCGCTCACATCGCCTCACATCTGGTTTGAGGCTGGGCCATGGGCAGGCAATGGGTTAACAGGGACGCTGCTCGTTTCTGTATCTGTGGAGATTATGGCATGTTTATCCAGTGTTCAGATTTCCTGTCTGAGTGTTTGGATTTCCTGAAATCCCTGCTATCAGCCCAAGTGCTGTCCACCGAGCAGACCTTTTTCTCTCTCTCTTCCCACCCCCATCCCTCCCCCCCTTCTTTTTTAACTTTGCTCACATGGTAGGTTTTCCTTCCTGCTCTTTTTCCAGTTGTAGTGCCTGTGTCTCCTCACCGGTCAGGACATTTATGGATGTTGATCAACCCTCTCAGACTCCAGAACTCTGAGGATTGCTGTACATTGGATTTCCTTTTTATTATTATTATTTTATTTCACTTTATTTCATCATTTTGTGGCAAGAAAAGCGGAAGAAATACGCTCTTTTTCAGCTGCCCATGGGAGAATATGTTTTAGTCTGAGATGGAATAATGGCCTTAGGCTTGAGGACCAGATCTGGAATGGGAATTCAGACTGCACACGTCCTGGTGAGTTCCAGCGCGTCGGGGCTGAGCGCGGCTGGTGAGGAGCAGCTCAGAGTCAGGGACAAAGGCTGAGCCCGTCCGTTCAGTGTGGCTGCGGAGCAAACTGCAAAAAGCAGACGGATGAAGCTGAAGTCAGAACTTTTCCAAAAAAAACAACCGAAGTCCATTTTTAGTTCCTAAAAATACACACTCTGCTCCACAGCCCAGATAATGTCTAGGTAAATTTTGTAGCAAAATGTGTAAGGCCGGATTCTGTGGGTCCTTTCTCCTGTAAGTAACTTTTGCTCACCTAACAACCTCGGTGACTTTAAAAAGAGCTCATGTAAGAAAAGATTTGCAGAATAGGGCCCACATTGTGAATTGCAATGTCTCTCTCTCAGTGAAAATTAATCTTAAAAGAAGATTGAACATTTTCTGAGTGTCTTTGCATGTTTCCTTGGCCTTTTACATTTTATTGTTGATCTAGATTTAAGTTTTAAGAAGAATCTGCATGCCAACTATTTGCCCTATTGTCTCTTAAATAAGTTTGCAGTAGGAGTGACAGTGTATTCCATGCAGCAATGTTCCGGGAGGCCAGAAAGGGGCTTTCTGTTGTTGGAGGGAAAATGCTGAGTGCTGTGCTGCTCTGAATGAACTGGAAAGCTGCATTCAGACACGGGGCTTAGCTAAGGTTTTTAGCTTCATTTTTGGATGTGAGGGTTCATGATGACATTATCAGCCTTAGGTGGTTTTAGTTAAACCACAGCCACAAATGTAATGAGTTGACCAGTCTCAAAATCAGTGAGTCAGAATTGAAAAGAAAAAAGAAAATCTTATTTTCAGGCCTCTCTGAAGCAGATTTCATTATTGGCATCCATGTAAGTGTTGCTGGAGTAAGTTGTGGAAGATAAAGCATCATCATTGTTGCAACTTTTGTTCTGTCCCATGGCTGGAGGCTGTGGTTGTGTCGAACATTCCTGAGCTGCTCATTGGAGACAGTCCAGGGATTTGATTCCTTAATTGTAGGGGAAAAACTTGATTCCTTAATTGCTTAGATGAGAGGAAACCTCTATAGGAAAACCAGCGTTTTATAGTAATTTTACTTTAGCCCTGATTTTTCTTAGACTATTGAACAAGTCTTGAATTCTAGTGTACTATACCGCATGTCAAACAAGAGACTTTAATATTCAAATTTTGGGGGCTTGGTAGGATGGAATGCTTTCCTTTTTATACCAATAAATGGAAGGAACCATTTTCCAAGTTCTTTGCAAAGCTTCCAGATCTGAGGTTTTAAACTAATTTTCTGGTGTGGCAGGTTTCTCTATAACCCTTCGAATGTGATCCTGCTGCTCATCTTCAAGGTTTCTTTCCTGTAAGTGTAAGGTTTGCTAGAGCAGCCAAGCCAAACTCATATCTTGTCTGCCTGTGAGCCTTCAGGAATTCAGTTTTAATTATTAACATGGGGCAACACTGAAACTGGTGGCCTTTTATGCACTGAAGCGTCAGTTCTTGCTGTGTACGTAGGATGTGCTCTCATTATAGTGGGTTGACTGTCAAAAAATGAAAGGGGGGCCAAGGAACCCCTCACGTGAGTTTGACTGGACCATGGTGCCCTGCCTTGCAGAGAACATGCAATTTGCTGGCCTGTAGTCATGGATGTGGTCAAACCGGCTGTAGCAGAAATGTGCTCCTCTCAAAGCTGGAAGAAAAGTCAAATGACACCAATGATCCCTGAACTGCAGAAAATACAGATCAGGAGTCAGGGGAAGCATAAGGACTCATCTAGGTCTACCCAAATCTCCTAGCTTTGGAAATTTTGTTGGCATTCCTATGAGCAAGATCCTTGGGACTGGGTCAGTTGTGGGGTTTTAGCCCCTTTTTGCAGGGCTGTCAGTACTTTTCTGGTTTCAGACAGGTTGGGAATGCTGTGGGAATAATTTTTCTGGTGGTATTTTGGTACTTCCTCTTCTGCTCACACCCAGAGCAGGAAGTACAGAAGCACAACCTTCAGCTCATTGTGTACGGGTTTCTTTTTATAAACCTGAATTCTCTGCCGGCCCCCTCTTTTTTTTTTTTTTTCAACTTGATAGCCCTCACATAGGATTAATGTTCTGTTTGATTTAGATTGAGAATTTTTTATATATTTTCATATAACTTTACTAAGCACTAAGTGTTTCCTTAATAATTCATTAATAAGTGATTATCACAGTAGTTTTCAATCATCTAAGGGCAATATTCCCAATCAACTACCCATAATGACAGGCTGATAATGTTTGATGTGCCAACATCCCCCAGTAGCTGCTTCTGCTGGCAGTTGCTCCTGAACCTTCAGCAGCATGAGGACTTACTGGCCACTGAGACCTACCTACTCAGTTGCCCATGAAGAAATTCTGCAAATTTTTTTTTTTTTTACAAACCACAGCATTAAACTCTCTAAGATTAGACATTTTGTGCTTTCATGTTCTTTCCCTCACTCATTTTCCTTTTCTGCTTCAGTGAGGAGGTTCAACTCATGTGCCCTCACTCCATGTGTCCAACTCACTCACTGTCACGACTGCCAGTCCTCCTGCCTTTCTTGCTGTTGTTGGCAAGAATGGATAAACAATTTTGACAGGTACAGAGTCCTGCAGAGCTCACTTCATACGCACAGTGATGTTTCACTGCTCAGATCATAAATGGACCAGAGGAACCAAAAATGTCCCCCACACCCAAAGTTTTTAACCCCTCCTTTTCATGCAGTTTTCTTCAAAAAGCAAAGAATTCTATTTTGTTTCATACCTGAGAAAGCAGATCACATTTGGATTGAAGCTTTCCCCTAAAGACTAACTTAGCCACATTATGAGCCTTTAATCTACCATTTTATAAATAAAAATAAAGATGGATCTTAGAGTTGCTCCATAGCAAAATAATCTCTCTCTATCTCCACTTGGGACCATTCCCAGGAACACATGAACAGCACTGCCAGTCTTGTTTGAAAACTGTGCCCATTTAGAATAGGGTTTGTAAGACAATTTGCTGCTCATCACCTTCATAGTTTTCAAAATACAAAGAGACACAAGCAAAGGGAACTTAATTTACTTCACTAAAACCCTTTGCAAATTAAGAAGATTTAAGCAGATGCAATGGAATTACTGCGGGGATTTGAGTTCTGTGTTCTTTTGGGGTGTTTCTTTTTTCACTGCTGTTGGCTCCAAGTCTCTTTCTTGGGTTTTGGGGAGCTGCAGATCTCCAGAGAGGGCACAAGAAGGGGGAGATAACAACAGCATGGGTCATTATTTCAGGCACTGATAATCAGCAGGGCTCAGCCTGGACCGTACATCACTCCTCCCCTGTGGCACCCAGGAGTCAAGGTTCATCCATGCTGAACAGGGTGAGATGTGAAACTCCTCGCTCAGTCCCCCCTGAACCCCAAAGCTGGGTTCAGCCCTGCCGAGGGATGCTTTTTTAGTGTATCTTCCTCTATCTTGACTGGAGTTAACAAAATCCATGTGTCTCTGTGAGTCAGCAGAAAAGTATTCGGTTTTTATAAGAGTTAAGGGACATGGGATAGGGCAATGTCAAAGCGGAGAAGCCTTCCCCTGGCTTGGCACTTGCACATCACGCAGGGAGAGGGGGTTGCATTTTCAGTTCCCATTCTCCAGAGGAGCTGATTTACACCAGAGGAGGAGGTGGCCCGTGGTGTTCATGGCCACAGCTGCTGAACAAGGCTCCTTTCATCAGCAAACAAATGTGCAAAAGGCATCACCCAGCACGCACTGTGACGCGGTGGCCGCCGGCAGTTTGGGAAAGTCAAAAGATAACTCTATTTTCTTCACATCAAAAGCAAAATGAGGAAGTCTCCTCTCTCCCCTTCTGCCACCACTGCCACCACCCTGGCTCAAGCAAGTTGATCCGTAGGTATTTGTGTGGGGGTTTGTTCTCGGTGGTTAACCACATAACAATCTGAAGCATGTGGCTAACTCCAAAGAAACTGCTTTTAAACATTTGCAGACCGTAATTGTGTCGGAGAGAGCGAAGGCCTGGCTGGGGGCTGCTGGCCACCCTGGGGGCTGCGGCAGGAAGCCTGAACATCCCACAGAAAGGTCCCATGAAGAGGGGGAAAAAGCTGATTTTATATCTAGGAACTTCTCTTCCTGACAATGCTCTATAGTCAGGGCCAGATGTTCCCACCTCATGTTTTGTGTCTTTACTTGGTGTGTCAGAGCAAAACACCTGACAGGAAACAAAACAGAGAGAAAAGGGGTGGCAGTGAGGAAGACAGTGTTTTGGCACACCACTTTCATAAATAAAGCCAGAGGGAAAATAACTAAGAAATTGGAGAAGCTTTGCTGTGGAGCTGAGAGTGCCTGAGACTGCTGCATGATGCCTGGGGGAAGGGGTTAGAGGTGGGTAGTGTGGGGTTGGAGAGCCAGGATCTGTGGGGGAGGGCAAGAAACAACCTTGTTTGGGGTGGTAAAATGCCTCATTAGAGCTCTTCCATGCCTGAAACCTGAATTTGTTGGATAGGGAGGAAAGACTGTAGAGAGGAGGTGTGCGAACAAGATCCCAACACCTGCATGGTGCCTCACCACTTGTTATCCCAGAACTGTGGGGCTATGCTAACATCCAGTTTTAGAGAATGTGGGGCTTAAAGAAGCCAATAAAAATGAAGATTGGAACATTTGCCCATTGGAGATGTCTGTGAAACATTCTGCAAGTAGTTTGTTTCTCCTTAAGGTCATGGGGTTTTTATTGCCACCTGATCCAGTGCATCCTCAGTTTATGGTTAGGAGAGCCTCTCCTGGGCTATGCATATACACATTCCTAAGTGTTAATAGTGACAACAAAAAGTGCAATTAATCTTCACCCAGCTACAAGCCTCCCTTGTAATTCAGCAGGTAAAAATATCGTATCTGTAAAATCACCAGAATGGTTCCCTGTCTAGGAAAGCAAATGACTTTTGGAGTGTGGCCTTAAGGATGAAAACTTAACCTGGTTTGAAAAAAGGAAGAATAAGGCCTTGCCAAGTCTTCTGTCATGGTTACTGTAACTGAAGCTGTAGCCTTGTGGCACATGGATGGGACTGCAGGTAGAAATTGAGCTGTGCCTCTGCATCCTGGGAGGACATGGAACCCCACACATTCCTCCAGATCTGTTCTCTAGTCTGGGGGAAAAATGAACCATCTCTTAGTGGCTGAATACACCCCTGGGATTGCCACCTTCTGGCACTGAACTATGATGTGAGCACAGGCAAGTCACTGCAGGGCACTGCCCAGATCAGCAGCAGCAGCAGCACGGCTGGATCCCACTTGGTTTGTCCATCTGTGCAGCTGCCCGAAGGGAGAATGTACGTGGGAAATGCCAGGCACATGGCTGATGTGCTCCTCAGAACCACTGGGGCAAGGAGAGGGAGATGTCTCCTGCCAAGGCTGACACAGCTGCACATCCTTTATACAGCAG
Organism: Climacteris rufus; assembly: GCA_013398175.1. NCBI lineage: Eukaryota > Metazoa > Chordata > Aves > Passeriformes > Climacteridae > Climacteris > Climacteris rufus. Next base: position 1,017,351 of record VZRZ01006608.1, read on the forward strand.
CTGGCCAAGTGCAGAGAGAGCAATTTTGTCCTGGCCAGAACTGGCAGGCAGAGAGGCAGCAGGACGTTTCAGGCACTAGGACCAGCCTTATAGTACCTAGATTCAGCATAACTGAGCCCTTAGCACAGAGCTATGAACATAAAACCATCTGAGCCAACACTTCAGGATCTTGTCTCCAGCAGGCTGACTCTGCAGCAGAGTTGAACACGGGGGACATGTCGTGGTATTTCCATAGATTATGGCCCCAGCTTTCCAGGATTTCATCTGGAAGATTTTCTGAGTCAGATCTCATGCTTAGGATGTACTTGTCCTGCGGATATTTGCAACATGGCATTGTAGGCTTTTTCTTAAACTAATATACTTAATTGTATACTTAATTAACTAATATACTTAATTACTTAAACTAATATACATTTTAAAAAGACTTTTGTAGGTAGAAGAGATTGTTCGACAAAAATGGGTAGACAAAGTCATGGAAGGAATTTCGTCCTGAATTTACTGTTATTAAATTATTACTAACAGTGGGGGTACAATCCTAGTTTCCTACCTGATTTATAGTAGTTCTACAAACTGAATTTTGTGGAAATATTGCAGATTTATTTGTAAGTAAATAAGATCTATGCCAGCACTATGGAACTCTAATGCTTCATTTATCTAATTAGGCATGGAACTATATTGCTTCTTTCCTCTGCATTAAAATCCGAGCAGTTCAGTATTCAAAAAAATTAATATGCTTACTGATGTAATCATTTACATAATGGCCTATTTATCATAAAACGTGTAAGACTGAATTCTGTGCTGATGTAGGATACTGGCTCCATCCATCTCATAAGAGGCAGGCTGTAGTTGCACATCCTTTAATAATTATTTCAGCAGGTGTCCTTTTATTCCTGTTCATAATTAGTAGCTGAGTACTTAGCAAAGCTTGACAGGATCAGAAATTCCTACAATATGGTAGTTATCTATATTCATGAACAAAGAGGATCTCTACCTTGGCAGAATAATTTCTGAGGATATTTTAAAATAATTAAGATATTTAAAACTAACAGGTACCTTACTTCTACATTAAGTGTATAGGTTTTGCATTATTGTCAACGAGCAGGGTGTAATTCTGATGTTACATTTGTCCTAAATTAATCTGATTCCAGATTGAATCAATGGTAGGATAGGTCTTAACCAGAATCCCAGAACTCACAGGTCATTTAAATTTTGTCATTTTTGTTTTCTGTGTTTATGAAGCCATGGTTGAGAAGGATCGATCATATTTAAGTATTGACCAGGATGGGGTTAAAAACCTACTATCCAAGATGATCTACAGCTGGTATTTATTCTCACTACCTAGACAAATGGGATTTGGCTCAGTGGAAACAAATTTCCTTACTATTGTGAATATTAGACTTAAAGGGTGTCAGCAGCAGAGGAACAAGTATAAAAAGGTGATTGTAAGTCATGTTGTGCTGGAGCTGTACAACAGCCTACCTGACACCTGGTCTGAATTACAGAAGTCTCTTGATGGTTGAGATTGATGTTTTTCTTCCCAGAGTTCCTTGGAAGCTCAGAGCAGTAATTAGGTCGTTTCCCCTGCAGGGTGGCATACACGTCTGCACAGGGTACATCACTGACTCCTACACTCTGTCCCTTCCATCGCCTTGGAGCACAGAGAACAGCCTGCCTGGGAGGTTCCTCTCCAGCCAGAAACCTATTCCCCTCAACCATCATTTCCAACACTAAATCTGCCCATTTTAAGACATTTTGTTTTCCCAGACAGCCAGAAGTGGCTGACACGTATCTCTTTCTCAAGTCTGGGATCTGCAATAGGCCCATATCCTGTGAGTCACACAGCAGTGTCCTGAGCAAAGTCCTCCAGTAGCTACAGCTTGAGCAAGAGGGTTAGATTTACAAGTAAACTCCTACCACAGATTTACACCATTAGACAGATCAGGCACAAGAGAGAACATGACCCTGACCAGTGAGACCAGGTTTAGCCTGACCCTAAGGAAAACAAGGAGTCTTAGACAACACTTTTTCATTATGCTGGTGCTGAAAGGCACCTTGTCATTTTGGGGAATGTCATTCATGCTGTGATTTACATCCTGGGAGAAAAAAAAGTAACTTATATAATGGAAATTCATATTATTTAAATGGATTTTAAATAATGTGATACTGAGAACTCTGCAGTATCTGTAGCCTGTCTCTATAAGCGATATTGAGAAGTATCCAGCCTGTCTCTACAAGCGAATTGCACTGCGTGTGCATGTGTCTCCCCAAGGCTTTGACCCCCCTCAACCAAGACAGATGGAGGAACAGAGGTCTCAAGAGTTCCTACGCATTTTGTAAAATCAGGCAGAATGCTAGAAGAAAAAGTTACTATTTGAAACCTCTAACAACCTCCTCCCCAAGGGAAAAGCCACAACTGCTGTGAGACCAAGAGAGATTTTCCACAGGAGTGCAATGCTGTGCTCACTGCAACCCAGGAGAAAAGCTGCCACAGCGTGTGCCCCTCCAGACAGCCCACATGGGGTTCCAGAGTTCCCAAATCCTTCTGGTGTTCATGCAAACCTGAGTGTGACATGGCTTTAGGAGCAACAACAGTTCAGTGAAAGATACCTGTTGCTACTTGTCCCAGTACTTAAATTCTCTCTCCTTGGGAGAAATACCTTCTTACAATATCATGTGCCATTAAACAACCATGTTAATGCAAAAAGTGTTTCCTGGAGATAATAATGTCCTGACATCAGTATTGTTTCCATACTACTGTTGGTTGCTGGTACAGTGGCAACATTTTGAAAGGACCCTACTTGCTAAAGCTGGCCATTGGAGGTAAAAGCTTAAATCAGTAATTTTCAAAAGCTGGTTGCTTAAACTTCAGAACTTTAGCTCATAACAAAGTCCTGGATGGATTATCTCAATGTCCTTTTGAAAGTGAGGTCAGTTATTTCAGTCTACTAATTAGGGTTTTGCTAGACAAGACTTCAGCACTTCCTCAGGAGTTTCCCAGGGCAGGACAATATAACTCCATCCTGAGCTGCAGGACATTTGTTTTTACAGTTCAAGGCCTGTACTAAATAGAAATCATCAGCTGGACCAGGATGTTGAAGACAAGTCAGTTTGAGTCTTGTGGAAAGACACTGGGCTCCCTTCAGAATGGGAACTTAGATGGGTGAGAAACTGGGATGCCCATTAAGGACAGGTTATGCTTTTGCTCCTTAGCACCCCCAACCATCTGCAACACAGATGAGGTTACCAAGTTTAGCAGGACATGAGCGGTGGTCATGAACACCAGAACTGAGCAGTATCACCCATCTCCTACTCCAGAACCAAACTGCAGTGGGCTTTACTCTTGTTCCTGGAGACAGAATGCAAGAGAGGAGGAAGACCACAGTGAGCAGGCAGCATCTGTGTGAACACTTACAACACCCTCTGGTTTCGACAGTATTATCACAAGAAAATATGTTTCTGCTTTGTCCTTTCTTGTGCATGACAGAAACAAACAAGATATTTGTTTCCCAGAAAGGAAATAGGTTCATTCTGGAATGTGCTGGGCAGATCGGGTTCTTCTAAGTACTGAAGGATATATATGTGGGATTTCAACATTTTTAAGCCTTCCCAGGATATTTGTGCAATATTAATTTGTCAGTTACTGTACTGTTTTTGCAGCAAATAGAAGACCTGATGTAAGGAAAGCTGGCATAAATTTATGCTGTTAAGTCTTTCTTAGAAGCAGAAAATATTTGCAAGATCATAATTTCCCTCATAGACACTATGTTTAATTGGGGAAGAGTTCTCTCACAGGAGTAATAGTCTCACTTCTGTTCACATATGCGCAGTATTTTCCTGATCAGGACATCAAGAGAAAGAGGATCTGAACAACTGCTTCTCTAAGTAATAATGAACAGAGAGCTGTGCAGTAAATCATAATGTGCAATAAAATGAAAAACAAAATTTGGCTGGAGATTAATGGCTGGAAAGGGACTACTGAATTAAACTGGATCAGATGTTCCCTGGAAAAAAAAAATCTGAAATATATTCACAGGGCTCTATGGTGTTGGTTTTGTTTTTCACAAAGGAAGATTTAACTTGATTGTTTTGTAACTGCTAAAAATTTCTAGGCCTTGCAGAGTGGTCTTAGGGGCTTGTGGGAGAGGAACTGGCACTGGCTGGAAATTCTGGTCCCACTCTGGCAGGGGAGAGGACTGAACACGGAGCCTCCCCAATACACAATGCCACAAACTTCTCAAGTGTTACAGGGGGCATCACATTTTTACAAGATAAGGAGGCCTGACTTGAGTTGCCATCTCCAGAGTCAGATTCCTTATTACAGGTCTGCTGCAGAGACTGACCCCCCTGAGTTCTCCAAGGCTGTGCTCCAAGGCCAGCTGCACCTCTCATGTTCCCTCTTTGGTGATTTAGGTGCCTCCTTCTTACCATGGCTTCTCCTGTTAATCCAGTTTTAAGTGTCCAGCCTTCCAGATGTTGGCTAAACAGACATATGGGCCACTGACTCAGGCTTTTGAATTTTCCCAGGGATTAAGGATTTCAGTGCCAGATTTGCTTGTGACTCCACCCCCAAGCAACAAAACACTTGCATTTCAAGCACTGCTCACCAAAGAAACCAACTCAAAACTGTAAACCAGTGATGCAGACATTTCCCATCGGTGCTGGTGGTTTTTCTAATCAGAGATGTCTCTTTTCTTGTTGAGATCTAGACTGGGTTCATTAATATATCAGAAGCAGGAAACCAAAGCTGCATACATCCTCACTGATCGTGCTAGAGATACCAAAAACTCTCGCCCTTTTCATTAATTTGCTGAACTGAAAGTGAAACAGACGGAAAAAGGGGCAGATCAAAAGGCCCTCCTCGGTAGGTACAACACTGAAGGCAATGCACACACCTCCCTTCTCACTCGCTCTCTGCAACTCGGCACATCTGCAGTGCTGGCTTTACTGACTTGGCCTTATTAACTCGTCCTCCTCAGGCTTTTGTAAAAAATGGACTTAACAACAGTTGCCTAGAGCCAGAAGAAGAGGAGAAAGGCTATGTTATTAAAACCTAGAATGTAATACCATTTAAAAATTCATCCAGTGCTCAGAGCAAATTCTCCAGAGACTGGGGAGTTAGTCATCCCAGGTTTCTCCAGCTCATTTAGATAATTGCCCCTTGAAATAGTTCTTTCTCTCATTCTCTCATTCTCTCTTTTTCTCTTTCTTTCTCCTCTTTTTCTATCACTGCAACTTGGTAAGTATTTACTGAACTGACAGCTCAGCTCCACAGCTGCAGAAGGGCAGAAAAAACCTCAAGACTCCCACCATGCACATCTCTACTTTCTATAACGAGCCAACCCCAAATGTATCCAAAATACTCATCTCATTGTCACTTGCAGAGATATTAGCAAATCATTAGCCACTTTAACTAATTAATGCACTGGTAAAATTAATTCTTTTATTAAGTGATTTATTAAATAACAGAGCTGTTTAGAGAATATAATGTGCAATTTATTCTGCATTTTTAACTACCCTCAGGGCCTGGAGACACTTAGTCTCAGTGCTTTCCCACCTTCTTGAAAATGATATGATTTGATTAGTTCTGTCTCGGTATAAATTCATGCTGTCACCAAGACAGGCAGCCCAAGTACTGTTATGTGAGCTTGAACAGGAAATTGATACAAATGAAAATGAAAAAAAGAGGTTATTTTTCAGATGTTTCATTCACTCGGTAAAAATATAAAACTTACATTACAACACATGATTTTATTGTGATTTTTTTTTTCTGTAACTTCTATCAAAGAAAATCCCAAAGATCAGTACAACTTCTCATTAGCTTGCCACCGGAAATAAGTCAGCATCCATAGTTTACCAATAGGTATCTTTTTTCTGTTGTTTTCCATTGAAAGTTTGGGGGGGGGTTTTATTTGTTTTCTTCCTCCTGACATCTCTTATTGACTGTAGAATTAGAGGTACAGTCTTATAGCTTCCCATGGTATAGTTCAGGCAGAAATAAGAAGGCCCTGCTGCAATGGCCCTTAGGTCATGCAGCATTTTTGGGGTAGGTGTCTACCTCTGGGCTCAGCACCCTACTCTCTCTCTTTTAGTCAGTAGGATGAAAGAAGTTTAGGCTGTGATTGATCTGACTTTGTAGACATCTACTTTAGTGTCTCTGTTTTAAACTTCTACTTTTATAGGAGGAGGTGAGTGCAACCTACTTTCAGTTGTCTGTGTTGACCATATCATCAGTCACGATGAAGGGAGTCTGGAGGGAACAGCCCAGGCAAAGACACATTGTCAGATACATCCCACTTCTACAGTCTAAAAGTTGAGTCAGAGCTGACTAAACTAGAGATAAAGAATCCTGTTTACATGGACTGAGTTTGGGTCAAGTTGTAAAGGCTCTGTTCTGTCACTAACGTTGGAGTTAATCTCATTTTTCTAATTAGATAGTACATATGATTTCAAAGAGAAAAAGATCCACGCTCATAGATCTGGGCATGACTCCCTGTACAGGTGGATACAGACATGAAGAAGAAAAGAAGAGAATACTTAAGTACATCTTTTTATGCCTGTGTTGAGGTTTCTATGTGCCTTACATTTTGGGAAATTCTGTACAGATGCTTTGATACTTCATCACTCTGCTGAAGGACAGGATGGCTAGCAGTATTACTGAGCCAAAATAAATTACATTTTCAGAGTTTGTTAAGAAGAAGATTGGTGCTGCTTGGTGCACGTCAAAGAGGAAGGCATGGCAAATACAGCACTGTGAAGGGCAGAGTTGCACCAAGACAAGAGGGCTTGTCACAAACTGGAGCCTGACAGGCTTGTCTTCAGTCTGCCTTAGCCATCCTACAAATATAAATTAGATACATGAACTTCTGTGAGGTGTTCAGACACCAGGACAATGCATGACCTCGTGAATGCCTGACTGATCAAGGAAGGCTGGCAGTAGGAGGTGTGCTGCTTGCTTTCTTTGAGTGCTGCCAACACAGAGCAGAAAAGCTGCTGCAGGAAGGACATGGAAAGTTCAAATGCACCCAACATTTTGTGCAGAGACAAGCTGATCTTCAACACAGCTACACCAGGTTTCGTTTCTAATTTTAATAATGACTCCTTCCTAAAAACACAGCCAGCAAATGGTTGATCTTGAATTTAGCCTGCAATCAGTGGCTATTGAGAATGAGCAGGGTCAGTGACAAGAGGCTTTGATGTCACATTCAGATTTTATTACTAACCTGTTATCTACATACCATGCACAGGGCATTTTGTTATAAGCTATCTACTGAGTAAACAATTAAGCAGTAACTAAGCATACAGAGAAGGTGGGAAGCACTCTTCTCTGTTATTAGCCCCTCACAGTCTTCAGAAGTGGATTATAAGTAACTCAACATCTTGGGCTGTGGATGGCAACCTTGTCATCAAATATAAAAAAAATCCCCTTGACAAGATCAGTGAAAGCTCTCCAGAGCTCTGAAGCAGGGCAGCAGACACTCTGATCAGCTGCTGCCTCCACAAAATGAAAATTCTTCCCTGAGCCCAAGAAACAGTCGGAAGTGATAAAAAGGTCACTCTTAAGTGGATACAAGGAGATTTAACTCACAATACCACCAACCTGAAGCCCTTAGACAATAACAAAAGACAGGCTTCAAAGACCAGAAAGTCTTTCAGTCTAAATACTGACACAAATCTTTGTCATATATCTGAGTCTTAAAGAAAGTTCCCCTACGAATGAGACTGCAGAAAATGGCCAAACAAGTACACTTGAGCCCTCTGGCCTTCTCTGGTGATGCAAAGTAACATCCTACCATGGGGATAGAGTATAAAACTGTTGAGTCTTAGAATTATGATTTACAGCAGGAATTCCAAACCACTATTCTACAGCACTTGCATAGCCCATCCATGATCATTTCATAATCATATGACAATTATATCACATGAGGGAGAGAAGAACTAATTTTCATTCTAACAGTAATAACCATCTCCTAAAACCAGGTTCTTTTTAAATCAGCTGCTATTTCTAAAAGTACTACGCAAGAAAAGGTCTGAATTTTTAAGTTGGTTTTCCATACATATTCAAACATGAGGGTATTTCAAGATGAACAGAAGAAATCTCATACTTTATCAATATATTTAAAAGTTTGGTGTAATGACCTGAGGATTAATAACCCTCTTAGCTTTACAGCAATCCAGTGCAAAACACTGGAAAGGCTAATTCCAGGTATTATTTATAAAGAATCAGAGAAACATAATGCAATTTATTACTTTTTTTCATTACTCATTGCATGCCAATCAGGATGGAATTAAGGAAAATATATTTTATTTCAGGAAAGCTATATTGATATTTTTTGAGGGTTTAAATTCTCCTGGGGAAAAGTCTATATTAGCTATGTAATACTTATGAACTTTGGTAGCACTTCTGGCACTAAACAAAATTACGATTAAGACATCAGGATTCTCCAAAGACATCACTGATTGAATAATAAAAACTGAGCAACTGACATTCTCAGAAGCCCTTTTAAGTAAGAACTCCTCATCAAGAGGATGTCACTCAGCTCTTCAGGGTCACTCCTGGGCTCTCTTCTGGGTTACTACAACTCAATAACTTTTCCATTATTGTTTTCTTTCAGGATTTAGCCCATGTCTATAAGCGTGATAATATTTTGATCATACACTTTTATGGAAGCCCTGAAAACACATGCAGCTCATGTATGAGGTCAGGGTGGAGCTACTATTGCTTAGGACATACTAAAATCAAGTTTACAGACAAATATCCTTGGATTAGCTTTGCTGAAGTTTGTTGGACCACATCTTAATAGTGTTATCCAAATCACGGATTAGGGCAAAGCCAAAGAACATATGTTTGTCACATCCTGTTTGGATGATACCAACATAGACACAAACAGAACAAGCAGATTTTGGCATGAAATGAAAGACATTTTCGTTAATCTCACAGTTGTTAAAGAACATGTCAATTGTCACTTGGACTGAGTAATTTAATTCCACATTTTGCCCATGAAAATGTCTTTAATAACCTTTGCAAAATGCGATTTTGAAGACAATCTTTAAATTTTTAAGATCTGCTTTTCAACAGAACATAGATAGAGCAATGACTTGATTCACTGCAGTTCAAAGAACCAGCTTTTTTTTTTTTCATCTGCAGGAAATAAGATTTTTCTACCTGCTTTATTTTAAAGCTTTTTGGGTTATAAAAGCTTTCTCCTCAGTCATTATCTGCAAATTGCAGAATGAAGCAGTACCCTACAGCATTTCCAGATGAAGTAGTCTGTTTATACAGAAAGCACTAGAGCTATAATTACTACATGATCACATTTGTATATCAAGGTCAGATTTCTGTGATTCACACTATTGTTTGGACATAAAGGGAGTTGATTTTCAGCATGGTGGTGCACAACTACTATTATTGTTGTATCAGCGACTGTAGAAACAATATTAACTTTTGCTTGTTTGAGTTTTTCTAGTTAGGCTAACTCCAGTGCAGGCATATGAGAAAACTGGCTGGTTAGTATTTGCCCTAAAATATTCGTTACACATGAAAAATATAGATTGATATTATTGCTGCTCAGGTTGTATATTCTATTATGAAAGAAAAAAAATCCTCCAAAACAAAAAGCAAGCTAAAATAGGTCATTAAATGACTTATGTATGAAATCACACAGACTTTAAGCAATACCAATGCAGGTAATTAAAGAATGCAAAAAATATTTCCTGATATTTTTCTCTCCTCTGCAAAATCTCTGCAAATATTTACTTCTTGATGATTACCCAATATATTGACAATTTTTATATTCTCTTCCTGAGACTCCAGCTTTCCACCATATTTAACCAGTTCTAAAACCTTAAAAATATATGGATTCAATTCATTATACTTAGCAGTTAGGCATTAAGACTAGTCAAGCACTTAGACTGTACAAATTAACTCAATTTAATTGTATGTATTTATAATCAGGCACAAGAACAAATGCTTTCCTCATCTAAGGACTAATAGGATCTGCTATTGTATTGGGTTGTCACCCAGCTGCCATTAATGTCACCCTCTTCTCAGTTAGGTCCCCTCCTTGCTTAAGCCCCAACTTTGTCTTTTCAGGTGTAGGTGTCCCTGCGTAAAAAGCAATCCTATTTCTCCAGTTTTCATTGTTCTCTATCTGTTCTGGGTTTTATATTTCTTATTCACTCCCTGCTCCCACTCACATACTGTCATATATAAGGATTTTGCATAAATCTGGTAGCATTATCTTCACATTGCCAAGGACAGTTGGGAAGCATTGGTTTTCTTTTAGGGGGGGTGAGAAGCAGAGTCAAAATGCCATCTTGACATAGCCCAAAATTCCACCCACCACACCCAAAAAGCCAGACCCTGTCAAACCACCACACTGTCTTTGGGTCAAGAGTCTCTTAAAAGCTGTATTTGGCCTCAAAAGACTCTTTACCCAGAGGAAAGAGTCGCTCTAATGGGTGTAAGGCTTCAGGAATTTGCCATCTGAACGTGCCCTAATAAACTGCCCAAGGTCACTGAGTCAGTGTTGAGCTCACATGAACACATTCATCACTGGGACACCTTTCTTCTCTCTAGAAGAGCCACACGTTTCCTTCTCAGTGTTGTTTCTCATCAATCAATGATGATCATTTCAACCAACTTGACTTCTTTATCAATATTTTTCTGGATTTTTTGATACTTAATTTATTTGCTGATTGCTGTTGTATCAAGAGGCCCAAAAAATGAGTAGGAGGCCTAGAAAGGGAATATAATCATTCTAAACCACTGAGATCTAACAAAAAGTGCTCATAATGTTGCTTATAGAAAATGAGCAATTAAATAATATTCAGTAGTTTATTATAGCAGATGTAAAGAGATTCTGTGACTTTTTAGACTTATGAAAAATAAATTGCGAGCAATTCAAAACATAGTTCAATAGTCCAATGTCAACCACAGTTCCTTGTGAACTTAGGTCAGCATCCAAAAGTAATGAGCCATTATATATTTTTTATTTCTTGCTTTGATTTGAATAACATAAACCTATAAGATGGTGATTTTTTTTTTTTTTTTTTTTTTTTGTGTTTTTTTTTTTTTTTTGCCTAAGGAGGTGAATAATATAATTGCAAGGAAGAGGTGTGCTGTAAAATGAAACAAGCAGCAGACATGTCATCATGGGTTGAGTCAGATCCAGGGTTGCCAGTGGCTGTGGGTTTGTTGTAAGATGGTGGCACCCAGTTATCTTTCCAAAGTTGTCTTTCCAGGCCTTTCCAAATCCACAAAAACACAGTGCAGTGCCTGGGTCTTCTTCTAACAACTTTTTTCCTGCATATAACACAACATTCAAGCATAACAATCTTGTTTTAAGGTAGATACTTCTCCTCTTGCACACTTGCCTTCAAAGGACACACCTCTTCCTTATGAACAAAGCCCATAACCATTTCTCCTGTGCTGCCAAGCTGTGGCACATCTGGTAAAATCTCAGATCCTTTCCAGCCAGTACGTAAAAATCTGAAATCTGCTGGCAAAAGAGAGATCTAACCCTCTTAATAACAAAAGATCTCTTGACAACACCACTTGAAAGTATCCTAAAGGCTCAGAAATAGAAGGGAAAAGAGAGATAGTAACATCCCATCCAAAAACTTGCATGTTGAAATTTTTAATTGAATCTCATATGTCTTGGAGACAGGGATTATTTTATGTTATTTTTAATGTTAAGGGTTGGAAAACCTCCAGACCCACATGACATATCTGGAAACACAAAACAAACAGGACAAAACCCATAAACAAACTACAGCAGTCTTTGGGGAAATAGGTCAACAAGAATAACAAGACTTCTCTCAGACAGAAGATTTAAAAAAAAAAAAAAAAAAGACTCACAGAGGATTCCTACTTTTCCTCATGGAATCAAGGAATCAAGTGATGATTCCTTAATGAAGTTAAGGACTAGTTAAGCAAAGGGTGTGATGTGGGGATGGGCTCCCTCCCACTCCCCTGCTGCCTTGGCCCCTCTGTTTGACTCCAGTTTCATCCTTTTGTGTCCCTGTCACCTCTCCCATCTGCCAGCTTATTCAATCCACATCTCTCTGTCTCCCAGGGTTTGTCCCAGCCTCCTTGCTTTACCATCTCATGGCAATGGCTTTTGTGTAGTATTCTCCTTCCCAGCACCCATATCTGGCCCCAAGTACCTGTCAAGCTTTTTTCCACCTTGTCCCTTCGGACAAAACATGCAGATCAGCCCAGAAGGTCTCAAAGTGAAAGGCATGTGTCAGTCCTACCCAGCTGCCCAAAGCTCTGCAGCATCTCCAACACTTTCCTTCCCCCACAGCAACACAACTCTTAAAGTGGGAAGAGTATGCAATATAATGGCAGAAAAATCTGATGAAAAAATGTGAAACCACTCACCCATATCCTGCTTTGACTGCCTCCCCACACCCTACACGCAGGATTACTCCCCGTCACAACACCTCTTGCTCCCAGTCTCTTTATCCTTCAAATCTTATCTCCATCTCCCGAAAAAGATCAGTGTGGTGCATACACCTGACATGGAAATTTTCAGCCTGAATGGTCAGACTGAAGTTATAGCAGAAAACAGGGTCTTCTGAAGTGTCAGACAACTTGGACAGACAATGTCACCAGCACTGCACTCAGTGCAGTGACTGAGTCGTTGCCACATTGAGTTAGATGGAGAGATTTCCCAGCCAGCTAAACGAAGCTGTAGCAATTTTTATCTATCCTGTAGCAATTTTTAACAAGGTGTCATTTTTCAGGGAATTTCTAATGGATCTGTTTACCACAATGAAATTCACAATACCAAATACAGTAATTAAATAATGTATGATAAATTTCCATCACTGAAGGATTAACAGACATTGTTTCAAACTGACTGTTTAAATAAGTGACTTTGTCAGTCTCATAGCTTTGGTCAGTTTTATTTACTTGATCTTTTCTCCTCATCTAGGTAGCTTTCTGGTTGTGACACATGAGACATGAGATCTTCAGCATCCAGGCTTTCAAGTTTTTCTTCAAGAGATTCACTATGGAATCGGTAAGAAAAACAAAAGACTTAAATATAAATAACTAGTTTAAAGAGTAAAAAGCAGACCAGATGTTTTAGCAATTCTAATATCTGCCTTCTAATATCTGGGGGTTTTTTCTGCTTAAAACCGCTTCAGACTTTACTACAGTGGGTGTTTCTCAGAAAAAGTCCAACCTATTTGATCCTTCTAAGGATTAAAAATTCCAGTAAATCAGTAAATTCTTACAAAGCACTGACCACCTGAGCAGGTACTGAAACAAACACAAAATTTATTCCACAGTTTGCTTTGCTTTCATAGATTTTCAAAGCTGGATGAAGGAGACAGGGTATACAAAGGACATTGTAACTCCTTTCAACTCATCTAGATCTGGTAACTGATGTTGTTTTAACTTTGAAAACAACAAATCTCTGAGATCAGCCTGAAAAATCTATGGCAAGATTTGTGCGGGGGCTTGAAAAGAGGAGGGACTTTCTTCTTCACATGATGTAAAGTGCTGAATAGCACACAGTTGTCTAAATATGCTTTTGTTTATCCAGTCTCTGGATGGCGAGTGCTCTTGTTTGAAAGTTTTCCCTCACTTTCACTGAACCACTAAAAGCTACATTTGGATTGCCTAGCTTGAATCCCCTACAAGAACAATACTGAAGTTTTCTTTGTACTGGGTGCACTGGCTGGAGCTACCCTGGCACAGGTTGCTGCTCCCTGTGACCACGCAGCACTGTGGCACTTTCATCTTTTCTCCTCCCTGGGGATATCAATTGACCATATTGCACTCCAGACCAGCCAAAAGGGTGAATCATTGCTGCTGATCTTCTCAAAATGGAATAAATCCTCCTTTGGTGCATTTGCTTTGTCACATGGCTACACATATTTTTCCTTTTTAAGTCCACAATGTCTTAAATAAGCAAGAGTTCAGAAGTCAAACAATCATCTTTTTAAAAGTATGAAGCTATTCAGTTGGACATTGCTATTTGATTTTGAAACAGCATTTACATTTTTATGTCCTACTTCTCCTAGGTATCCTTGAAAGAATAAAATAAAACACAACCACCGACAAGAAAATAAGTAGTTTCATCCCTGAAATTAATGAAAGCCAATTTCTTACAGATCTCTCTCTTGACTGAAGCTCCTGATTAGGTGCAAACCATCACTGAAACTTTTCCCATGACTGGGACACTTAGAGGATCTTTCACACTGATTATCTTGATAAAGAACAAGATGACAGTGAGCCTTTCCTATCCACAGGGGCAAGAAATATCTTTTTCCTCCGCTCATTTTTATTCTCCCACAAAAATTTTAGGAACTGAAGAATTTTGACATCTTTCCTGCTGGCCTTTCAAATTTTCTGGGATCAGCATTGCTTTAAAAAACTCCTTAGAGCCAGAACAGATGAGCAGATGGTCACCCTCTACAGCAGTCAATGGAGAGCCAGTTCACTTAGGAAGCTGCAAGCTCAAATTCAGTGGTTAAAAGTAGAAGCAAATGAGTAATCAGAGAAAGGATGGACCTCTAGACTGAAATTCTGCACTTTTTTATTTCATTTAGCACAATGTGAACACTGGCCCAACAGAAATTTGGTTCAGTCAGCAAGAATAGTTTCCAAAAGCTTCCATATGGTTATCTGTCATCCTAGGTTTTAACAGAACCCCATGACTTCAACATTCAAACTTCTACCTTCATAAAACCTGCAAATTTTAAATATGAGTAATTTTGCTTGAGCATTAAAGGAGATATGCCTCAAATTATTTCAGATCTTATGTATAGTTAAACATACTGATCTCTTTAATAAAACAAACAAATATAAAAACAAAATAAATATAAACAAAATAAACCCCTGCCAAAACCCAAAATGTATCACTCCTGAATTGAAAATTTCTTATCCTACACTGAAGCCTAGAGTCTGGACAAATCCTTGAAAATAGTAGCTTATATAAGGGAAACACAGATGTGCTAGTAAGTTCCAGTGGTTGCAAGGACCTTTTTTATAACATCCAACATCTGCAGATTTATTTCCAGCATTTCTCTAATGAGATGCTATTTAAGAAACTGAGAAATGAAGTATGCTCAGTCAACACTATAAGCCAGCATTTAAACTTCAGCTCAGTAGGCCCATACACATTCATGTCTGCAAACCATGTCTTAGCAAAGCTTGTGCAAAGCCACAAATGACTTCTGTGTATCTGGTTAGTATGATGGGGGTCCTAGTCCCACTTCTACCACAAATTAATGCTTTTATGCTAATAAAACTATAATATAGAGGGAGAAGCCCCTCACAAATCCACTTCTTTCTGCTTTATGTTTTCACATCATGAACAACTAGTAGAAAGAAACCCTTTCATTTATCTGACAAACCTTTTTGTCTATCCAAAAAAGTGCTGACAAAATTGTTTGTCCTGAGAGTCCTTCTCATCCCTCAGCTACTTTTTGAAACTCTTACAACAAAATGTGTATTAAAAAACTTAGTTCTGATATAGCAGTATTCAGCTGGAAAAGTCCAGTGCTTTCACCTAGAAAAATAAATGTAATTGTCTGCATTCCACAGATAGACAAATGATGCACACAGAGATCAATTGCCATGTCAGAGCCATGTCAGAGTGGCAGCTCAAGGACATGATCCAAGGTCTACAGAGCCTTTATTTCATTCTCAAACTGCTCCCCAGGTTTATCTTGGTCTGAACCTCCATTTTCATTGCAGGCAAGCCTCATGCTGCCATCAGCACACATTTCACAGCTTCAGGAGAACCAGAGATGTGCCTGATAATGACACAGCCATATCGTTTCCAGAGGGAAAGAGAAAATATTGAAATGTTTGCAATGTGGGTTGAGGCTTTATTTCATTTTCTTTTTATTTTGGAGAGCCTGCTATGCCAGCTGCCCTGCAACATGTTCATTTCTGCGGTATCACGCTCTGATTTTAGTCATTGCTATTTCTCATATTCAAAACAAAAAAAAAAAGGCATTTACTAGGATTCCTGCTTTAGAAGGACTCTTATTTCTCTTGTTCAATCAGAGTATCCCTTCCTGTCACATTGGCTTCATCTTTGCAATCCCACAAGCGTGGCCTGCTCTGTGTGCAGTGCCCTTCCCAATAATCCCCCAAGCATTGCTCAGGGTCTGCCTCTCCTCCTGCCCTCCTGAGGATATTGAGGATCACAGTGAGGTGTTCCTCAGTCTCCTTCTCTCCAGGCTGAACAACCTCAGTGACCTCAGCTGCTCCTCCTAAGCTTCCCCTCCAGACCCTTCAGATGCACTGTTACCCTTCCTATGAACTCAAGTGAGGTTTCTTAAATGAGCATCTCGAACAAAAGACCTCTGTGAAATAGAAATACCAAATTCAGTACGCCTCTAACAAGAAAAAGAGCGTGTCTTCCCTGTCCTGAGCCTGCTGTCTCTTGCTGTAGGTGAGCATTTTCCTGTTTTCTCTTCAGAGGATGCAGAGGTTGCAGGGAAACAGCCCATTGCTTGTTGTTGTTACTGGGAGCCTGGAATGCCATTATGTGTTTGCATGACTCTTGATCTTGCATGACAAAACCAAAAACAAAGGCAAAACTGAATCAGCAGATTAGTCAGCTTAATCTTGTGTAACTCAACGCTGCACTTCATTTTCAGTGCTGTTATTTTCAGCTGTCCTTTGAGATGGTTATTTGAGCTTACTTATCATTCAGCCAAGCTACTCACCCAGGACATTCAAGTAAATAAGATGCAAAATACATTATTCAGCAAAATATTTCTGATGTTTTGATTTAATCTTTTTTCATTTCATCCACATAGCGTTAACACCACAAGATCTTAATGCTACCAAAATGTCATTTACAATGAGAACACAATGGGTTCTCTTTTTGCTATCATTTCAGTATTGAAGGAATGCAAAAAGAACCTTCTGTTTAAGCCACTATTGTTAGAGCTAAAAGGCTTTTAAACTAACACTGTAGTTTCTGAGACAGTTGCTATCTCATTTTAAATACCAGATGAAGACAAATGCTGAGAGATGCCAATATTAAAATTGAAATCAGCTGATCCTTGCATTCAAAACAGTCACAGCAGCAGCAAAAATTCTTGAATAGCTCATGTAGTTCATAAGCCATATTGGTAGATACTGTCCCTTAAAAAACACAGACTTGCAATCAGCATGTTTGTTGGACCTGGATTTTGGTCTTCTTAATTTTCAGCAGTATGACATAGACAAGAAGTTTTCTTTTCTTGGAAAGTTTCCTGACTATTCTGTCTCAATAACACAATCATTTCATAGGTTTGTTTGCAAACCTCTGCAGCCTTTTCTCTCAAGCTGAAACACTCTGCAGTTTACCATGTAAGTTCCCTTCAAGCAAATTAGCACCAGTCACAATGTGTGATGCAGGCTTCAGTGTTTAAAATAGACTTTGCCTTTCCCTCTGAGTACATCATGCACTTCTGTGATATTAAATGTGTAAACATGCTGCAGGTTAAAATATGTAGTTGCTACATTTTGTACAAGGCTCAGTCAGCTGTCAGGACCGTCCTCTGAGAGGACACAGCTCCTGGAGGTGAAACACCTCCTGACTAAACATTTCCTGCTGAAGTACAAAGTGATGATGTTATGTGTCCTTACATAAATGGGGTGAGTTTGTTTTTCAAAACAAAACTACGGGAGTTCTATTAACAAAAAAAGTTTACCAAGTTTTAGCCCATGAGATATTCCAATTCCAAAACCAAAACTGACCCTGCTCAGAGTCTTGTTGGTTTGAAGTTTCTTTTATCTTCTAAGCCCAACATCCAACTCAAATGAGAAGAGCCGATGTTCAGAAATATTTTTGGATATTCTAGTACTTACAGCCATCAATTTAAATAGCCTTTCCCATTCATTTTGTCAGAAGTTATCTGAAAATAAAACTATTAAAATGTAGCAATAGCAATTTTCCACATAGATGTTTTCACAGGGAATCTCAAATCAGCTTTATCAGGTATCAAATGCCATGGCTGTCTTCTGCCATACAATGATCTCATACAGTGAGTTAGGATGAGGAGGAGGAAGGGAAGTAATGCTGACTGCTGTGTTTAGCTAAAATGGATGAATCTAACATCAAACCACAAACCTACTCAGGATAGCAGCATAGTAGGGAAACATAGCCTAAGGATATTTTCCTGATGAATTTTAATACACCACTACTTCTGTTGCTATTTGCTGCTGAGCTGGTGACAGTCTCCATGTTTGTGAAGATGCTAAGGAGCATAGAAAGAACAACTATGTAGTTTACCGAAAAAAAGTGTATTTCAAAGATTTGATGTTTTAATTAAACTCTAATGTCTAATCTAGACTGCTTTTATCAGCAGTAATAGCCAAGATGGGAACCTTGCAAGTCAAGAAATGAGTGTAGTTGCACACCTGTATTTGCAAATACCAAGCACCACCCACAGCCGAGTTTGCATGCATGAGTTTGCTTCCTATGCAGCAGGGAAGTGTGACCCCAGGGTGGTCCTGGGGCTCTCTGCAGGCAGCACAATCATATCCCACAGCAGATCCAACACCAGCAGGCAGCACAATCACACCCTACAGGAGATCCAACACCAGCAGGCAGCACAATCATATCCCACAGCAGATCCAACACCAGCAGGCAGCACAATCATACCCTACAGGAGATCCAACACCAGCAGGCAGCACAATCATATCCCACAGCAGATCCAACACCAGCTTCAGCCCAGAGGAGGTGCTGATACCCTGGAGAGATGACTTTGCATGACTAAAGCCAGACAGCCACAAACACAGCAGGGTCACAAGCTCATCTATCTGGCTCCTTATCTGTAGTGGAAAGATAATCGTGCTGTTGTCTACCTCACTGCTGTGTGGTTTCAACAGTTAAATGCATTGATGATGTGAAGAGCTGTGCAAGTGACATGTAGCTCTTTACTTCTGGCACATGCTGGTCATGCTGCAAAGTTTGCAATGATGACAACAGTCATCATCACTTGATGACTCCTGCTCTGCTCTTGTGAATGAACCGATGGCCTCAATCTAAATAGAAGCTGTCTAGAACACCATAAAATGAAAAATACTATCATTGCTATTCAGTTTATTGCATAACACCTGTGTTGGTAGTTTGTGCTGTCATTGCTCTGTTCCTTAGTCTCTCCCTGAGCATGATGACTATCACCAGTATTGCAGAATTATTACCAATTTGCTATAATTAACTCTCCTGTTGGCAATCACAATAAAAACCAGGGAATCAAATGGATTTGTGGACTGAATTGCTGGGTGGGATGGCAAGACAGCACAACTTCCTTGACTGCAATGCAGTAAGGAGCACGCCTTCCAGTGCTGCTTGCACGATCCTCACTGCTGCTAGGTTGTCCAGCATGGACATGGAGATGTATTTCACTTCAGAACACCAAGAGGAGTGAGATAAGCATAACTTCATTGGCAAACCTTCCAGGAGAAAAAGGCCGTGCCACAGACTCCCCCAGGATCTAGCACAGACTAAGATAGCGTTAGAGCAGACGCTGTGAAATATAACTTTCACACTCTGATGATTATTCTTTGACATTTGTGAAGTGAAACAGTGATTTCAGTTAGTGACAATTTATAGAGAGGTGCATCTTACAAATTTAGAATTGAATCTCAGATACTGATCGCAATTCAAAACAGGAAACATGGTTAAATCTGAAATTCACTAAATGCTATTTGAAATGCTTACATAATTTGACTAGTTTAAACCTAAGCAACTTGTATAATTTATTTTTATTAACATCACATTAATCAACTAATCTTGCTTCCAGTGAGTTTAAGTGAAAATAATCCAAGCCTAAAGAGGTCATATCCACAGGGCTATAACACTTGTATAGAGGAAGGGGAAATGCTGCTTCTAAGCAGCAAAACAGAGCACCACGTTCTCTTTAGTAAACAATTTCAGAACTGTGAAAGAAAAACAGACCAAAAGGCAATTATAATCAGTAGCTACTGATCTTCCTTTTTCATCTTTATTTCCCTTTATTTATTCTTCTGTATTCATTCTATTTTTTATATATTTCTTTTCAAAAGATAACTTTTTTCCTGATGAGTAAATACAGAAGCCCAGCTGTGGTTACCTTCTGCTCTGCCTTCACTTCTGTCACTCTTCACTGCTAGTTTCCCTGGCCTGTCTACTCCCTTTCTTAGTTGAACCTGCTCTTCAATTTTGCAGTTTAATTTTTCACAAAATAGAATTAAAGAAATTATGTCTTTAGCAGTATGTTGAGCAGCAGTGTGTCTTCAGCACTCCATGTGGTGGGATTTCTTTGGGTGGCAGATGAGGTTATTTTACAATCCAGAGACTAATGGTCAAGCTCAATAACTTCATCCTGAAGAGGAAAAATTCAGCCTTAACAGTGAGAGTACCCAATTAATTAAACCAGTTTGTCCATCAGTTCGATGGATTTATCCTTACTTGAAATCAGCTCACGCGGGATCAGGACTCTTCCCAGTGTGGCTGACCTGCAGACCCTAGGTCTGGCCCAGGAGCTGCTGTGTGACAGCCCAAGATTGATGTTCTGCAGGAAATTACAGGGGATGAGCACAGAGACCCTGTTTGGCCCTCAGGCCATATCCCAGTCCCTCATCCATCCATTTTCCATGCCAAAACAGCTCCTTTGGATGCCACCAGCAGCTCTTCCCTGGCCCAACCCCCCGGCCAGTTCTTCACTCTCCTTTCCACACTGCTTTTGATGCCACAAGACATTTTTATCTTCTTAGTCGCTCTTCCCCCTCTACTGCTCTTATGAACATGATCCTCAGTTGATTTTCTTCCTACCCCTCCCGTCGCTTCTTCAGCGCTACAATTTTTTTCTTGCCCAAATACATTTTTCAGTGCAACTCCCACACGGTTCTTTTCTTGGCTTCCTCCTCCTCTTGCCTACTGTACCTTTCAGAGTCTCCTGACGTTTAACAATCATCTGTACGAGCTCAGAGCCTTTGTGCCAGAAATCTGCATCACGTGAAGCAGCAGCAGCAGCAGCAGCAGCAATCACATGGCCATATGGAGGGCTTCTACTAAGGCAATGAAATCAAAGAAACATGTTCAGGCAGGACCATTGCTCAGGAGTACCAGTCATATTCTTGCTGAGAGAACTGCCTACAAATCATTTTTTATGGGTATACACAAATCAGGTATCTCCTTTTTATGCTTACTCAGGGCATTGCAGTCTTCACCCGATGCTGTCAAGTATTTTTGAGTTGCACAGGCATTTTATTGGAATTACATACAAAACCATGTAAAAGCTTAAGCACACTGTAATGCAGTAGGTACTCATACAGAGAACATAAAATCTTATGAAATGGATATAGCCATATAGTATTGCTCATTTTGAATCGTTCAGATTTGAGAATATTTACCATTCCTGAATGGCCCAGCTCCTGTGGAGACAACGCCAAATGCAAGGAGTAGGCAATCACACAGCATGACTAAATAAATCACACTAATTCAGCAGATGACCATAATTACTTGAGCCTCCCGAGACTTAGCCTTCTTTAGAAAGGAACATATGGGTCCCAAAACCTAAGCTTTGAAAAAAAAAAAAAAAAAGGAAAGAGAAGAATAAAATCATTAGGGCTGTGTGTCAGTTCCCTGAGTTACAGGAGGCAATAATGGATGAAGGGAAGGTTAATTATCCAGAAACAGCGCTCGGGCAGGACGCGGGGCTGCGGACCCCGGCTCAGCTCTGGGTTCTGCGGCCCGGCCGCGGCAGCAGCGGGAGATCCGCTCTGAAAAGGCTCGGGAACACAATCAGCAGCGCAACATCGGCAGCTGCAGCTTCAGGGGCTTCGCTGAATCACAGCGGCACTTCTTAAAAATTAACTAAGTCTAAGGAGTGTAAAAGCCTATGCAGAGTGCCGCAAGGGCTGGCTCTGGCAGCGGCGGCCGCACGAACCCGCGGCTCTGCATCACCGGCGGATGGGGCTCCCACCGGCTGTGACGGACTCGGGGAAGGGGAAAACAGAAACGCGAGACCCTCTCGCTCGCCCCGGGGGTTCCGGGGACCGGCCGCGGATCTGCCGGGGCGGGCAGGGTCGCTCCCCGCTGCCAAGGCGGCACGGGAAGCCCATTCCCCTGGTTAGGCACAGTGCTGGAGGCCCGGCACCCCCGGTCGGGGGTTCAGCCGAAAAGCCGCTTTTTCAGCCCAGAAAAACGAGCGGCTCGCGGCCTCCCCCCCTCACCGCGGGGCCGGGGGAGCGGAGCGGCGGCCGCGCCTGCGCGGAGC
>VZRZ01006608.1:1039938-1088367 GCA_013398175.1 Climacteris rufus
CCCCACCTTCCCCCTGGAAACTTGGCTTCCCCTCTCTCGGGATCTGTGTGCCCGGCTCCTCCTGGGCTTTCCCGGTGGGGCAGGATCATGCCGGACCAGATCACCGTGTCGGAGTTCATCGCCGAGACCACAGAGGATTACAACTCCCCGACCACCTCCAGCTTCACCACCCGGCTGCAGAACTGCAGGAACACGGTCACGCTGCTGGAAGAGGTAAATCCTCCACCCCCCCACACCCTATCCCCTTTTAAAAATCCTTTTTCTTTCTTTTATTTTTTTTTTGCCTTTTTTTTTTTTTCCTGTATGGCTCTGAGAGAGCGTCAGAGACGGGGCAGCACCAGCCGCCCAAATGCACGGCAGCCAGAGGCGTTGGTATGCGTGTAATCTGGTTTTTTAATTGTAATCTGGTTTTTTAATTGTGGGACTTTGCTCTTGTGTTGAGCTAGTTACAGAAAGCTTTCCTGCCGTGGCGGCTCGAAGATTAGTGCGCAAAGCAGTTGTCTGAACTTAAATGTTGCTGTGGCACTTCTTGATGTTCTCAGTGTTGCGGGTTGGAGCAGTAGAAAAAATGCGTGAATGTTGGGATTTTTAGAGGAAAGATGAAGGGTGAGTTTTGTTTGGGAGCGTTAATAGAGGTTTTCCCCAGCCACTCGTTCCATCAAGTCAGCGCAGAACTCTGCAGAAATCTGCCAAGGGAGACTTGGTTTGAGAAATGAGGTGAGGATAAGGGATGAACGTGGAGTGAAGGAAATAACATGAAAACAAAATTGATGGAAGGAGAGGAGCAAAATGATGCAGCAGAAGTGATCATACAGTCTCAGCATCTCAACCCTGAAGCCTCAGTGTCGGGGATTTTTTCATGCTTGTTATGAGCTTCATTGAAATGCTCAAGAAATAGGAGTGTGAAAGTGGGTAAACTTCCAGAGCTGGTTTCTAAGGGACAGCAGTCCAATGCTTCCTATTTGAGGTTTCAGAGAGATTTCCTACAGACTGGGTCAGCAGTTATGAGCAGATATCTTCCGAATGACTTTAAAACAAGAGTGTCTTGCCCTGTGCTTGCTTAGAGGTACAAGCACAATGGTGCTGGAAGAAGACAGCTTTTTGCTGCTGTTGCAGTGAGTTGCTGCTTTAGATTATACACTTAGTTTATCAAGTATTTGTCGATTCTTCAGGAGCCAGCACGTATCTAGGAGATGGATTTAATAGAGTCTTTTAGTTCTGCTGAATGTGTTGGCAGGAGCAAAACATTTGGTATGCAAGGAAAGAGTATTAATTATTTAATTATGGTGTTTGCCTGATAGTCTTGGGTATGGAAAATATAATTCCGTAGGCTTAATATCAGCTGAAGTTGTAATAAGAAAACTGCCCACGTTCAAAATTGTAATAGTGCTATTGTCTACAGCAACTGAGTACATTTAAAATTATGTATTTTATTTTCGTTATGTAACCTAGATTAAATTCTGTAATTTTTCCATGCCTGTAACTGTTTTATTGCTCTTTTCTCTTGTAACTAAGCTATGGCTGCTTATAGATTTGTCAGAAATCAACCTGTTAGGTTAGTGTTTGACAGTATTGCTGCCCCCTGGTCTTGACTATGTGGAATAGGTACAGCCACTGATATGCTTATTATCACAGTTGACAGTGTGCATAGTTAAGTAAAAATATGAGAGTTTAAGTAAAAATAGAGTTAAGTAAAAATTTTGTCATCACTGGTGACTTCTAGGGTGAGAATACAGAGTAATGCTTTCATGGTTTGGGAGATAGATACATCAGTGCAGGCTGATTGTGATAATGCCTGCCCTAAGAGAACCAAAATACAGAAGATAAATACACAGTGTTCTGCGCTGCTTGTGTGGACTGTGCATATTTTAAAAGTTTTTATGTCAGATTTGGCAGCAGTAAATCAGAAGAATAAAGAACAGTGGGTGCTTCTGGTGCTGGTATTGCTATTCCTTGAATTTTTTTGTTTGTATAACAGTTTTATGTGCCGGATTTAAACTGATTGCAGTTTAAACTGATTCTGGACTTGTTTTGCATTTTTTTTTTTTAATCTGCAAATATAAAAAAAAGCTTTATTTGATGGGAAACAAGGTATAAACAAGCTCTAGTGTTATGTGTGGAAAAAATCTGCAACTGTCCCAAATTTTTGTTTATTAATTTGCATGGGGAAACACAGACAGCCAGGATGTGGCAGGCAAAGGGCTCCTTTGGAGTCTTTGTGTGTGCAAGCTACAATTCCAATGAAGACAACAGTTTTGCTGCTGCTTTCAGGCTGGCTTGGTTTCTGTGCACCTGCTTACCTAAGGCAGTGGATGCTGTGAAGCAGGGCATGGGAAATGAATGGTTGAAATGAGTGTTCTGCTGCTGCTGTCGATGCATCGTGGATGAGCAGAGAACCCCTCAAGCAGCTCCTGAACTTCAGTGTTGAGCCTGCTGTGTTCAGGCAAAGGGGATGATTCTGCCCTTGCAGCTGTTTGATTTTTCACTGAGTGTTGCATCTGGGTTGGAGCTCTCTCTGGGCTTTTGCAGGCAGTGTCAGGCTCTGTGCTGTTGTGGTGCTGCTGCCTGAAGCATCTTAGGTCGTTATTTTACAGCTAATTTAGTTCAGCACAACCTGCACCTACCTCGGTGACTATAAGCTGGTTTGTGGATTAACTAATTCTTTCCTTTATTCTAGACAAGGTTGCAAACTGGAATTCTTTTCTGAACAGAAATGGAAGGGGAAATGAATGGGTTTAACAAAAGTTAGCTCTGTTTCCCAGCCTCTCAGTCTGTTGTGGTTTCTGCTGTAGCACAGATCAGTGGTTAAATCAGAACCACCTTTTTATAAAGAATGTGACAAAAAAGAAAGAAACAGTTTTGTATGTGTGTGCCTCTCTTTAGTTTCCTGAAGTTATTACAAAATTGTGAACTTACTGTTCCTTAATCACAGCTAACAAGTTTTCTGAAATAATAAAATAGGTGATGGACTCATTGCTGATTTTCTCACTTGCCTGTCCATCAGTAGAAGGGCTGTTCAGCTGGCTGAATTGCTATATATTATCTCCTAGTTGCTACTCTTTTCCTATTAAAATTGCTTTCAGAGGAGTTTTTGTATCCAGTTAGATGCAATTTTGGGACAAGTTTCAGCTGAAAAACCAGAGCAGACATATTTACTGATTCTGATGACTTTGCATTTGGTGAGTTTTCAGTGGAAAGCCCAATAAAATACGAAGGCATACCTCACAAAATGAGAAACCATGGAAATGCTCTTTCAAAGGACATCTCTGTTCTCAACTTAAAAAAAAAAAAGGCAAGACAAAAAAATTCTCCACCCAAACTTTATTTAAATTAGTTGTAATATTATGAAAGAAGGTATGAAGAACATGCTACTCTAGCAGTTTATCAAATAGGAAGGTTTCATGCTACATATTTTAAACTACTGAAACTTAGGAAAATTTACAAGGTTTTTTCCTTTTAAGAGACCAAGCTTAGATTTTTGTCATCCAGTCACACCAGATGAGGGAAAAAAAAAAAAAGACCCTGCCATCTTTGTAGCCAGACTTAGGCATTTTAAACAGCAGTTACTAAAAGATGCAAAATTTTTTTAATAGTTTTTTTTTTTTTTTAAGGCATGAGGTTATGTAATTGCCTCAAGTAAACACAAGTTTTAAGGTTCCTTCTATTGCTAAAATAATGGGGCTTTTTCAATCTCAGAGAGGGAAAAATAAACCATTATATTGTACTATAGGTCTAGTTTGAGAGAATTTGTGATCTCTACTCCCTTGTGTTGATTTCTTCAGCATAATCTTACAGTCATGCAAAATAGACATTTTTAACATATTTCTCCATGCACCTGGGTGATTTTTTTTTTTTTTTTAAATAATGCAACACCTTTCCTCTTTAGAAAGGCTGAGAGAGTTGGAATTCTTCAGTGTGGAGAAGAGAAGGCTCTGGGGAGACCTTAGAGCAGCCTCCCAGGGCCTGGAGGGAGTTACAGGAGAGCTGGAAGGGAACATTTTACAAGGGCACAGAGTGTCAGAACTAGGGGAAGTGGCTTTCAACTGTATTACATACAGGGAAGAAATTCTTTACTGTCAGAATGGTGAGACACTGGAACAAACTGTGCAGAAAAGCTGTGGATGCCCATGGCAGAGGGTGGAACTGTAGGATCTGTAAGGTCTCCTCCAACCCAAACCATTATATGAATTTATAATAATCATATGAAAAGGGAATTATTGCCCATGTAGATGGGTGGTTAATTACTTCTTTAAAGAAAAAGGTTAAAAGGCTAAATATATACAGATTACTGATACAATCCCTTAAGATACAGCCTCTTCTTTGTTCTGACCAGACATGCTTTTATATCCACAGAAGCTCCATGATTTGTGTTACTCAAATAGATTTTGAAGAGTTGAGTTAATGTTACTTTGTGAGCTAGTTGGAATTTTTAGAGAATGATGACATCTGTTCTGAGAATAAGTAGTGCACATGTGGGATCACCACAAGACTGCCTTGATTATCATTCTGCTGTGTCCCAGCTCCAGCTAAAAGGACATCTTTGCACTCAAGGGATAGCTCAGTTATCATGACCAGGCAGTTCTGAGTCTTTCTCCTAAAGTAACAGATGTTATGCAGGACTGTCTTGAGATACAGAGGTTAAGCTTAAATATTTAAATTTTCTTTAGTCAGGCTGGTAGATAACAGACAGTTAGAAACTGATGATAAAATAAAGAATAGCTTCAGTTGTGTCTGATGCCAATTTTACTATTTAATGCCTGTTTTACTGTTGTACTTCTGTAATACTTGAACATTTTTATTGGTTAATGTTATTTCTTTCTTTGTTTTGCTCTTTCGTGAGAAGTTGAAAACTCCAAGTAATAAAATTGGCTGCGGATATGTTTGTGTTTTGCTTTCAGGTTGTTTTGGTTTAATTAAAAAAAAAATAAAACCAACATGGTGTTTCTCACTGTGCTGATCTGCTGGAGCACAGTGGTCTGTCAGTCTGGGCTGTTCCTATAACAGATGTGTGCACATACATCACTGACAGAATGACTTGTCTGGCTCCTGCTCACCTCATACTGAGTTTTGTTCTCAGTGCAAGTCTGGTGTGATCTAAGGATTAAGGAGATTTCTCATGTTCCCATGTTCTTCATGATGTCATGGGTACTTCTCTAAGATTGGAGATGGGGAAGAGGAAAGTATGGGTTTGTTATTTTTTTGGTTTGCCTTTTTAAAAAATTTTCTTTCAAAATATGTTGTGTATGAATCATTCTCACAGTTTCCCATATGTAGCTTTCCCTCTGTGCTTCAGTTATGCATATTTTTTCTTATTCTACTGGGAGGAAGTACTTTTGGCATGAGGATGAGGGGATAGCATTTTTCCTCCTTATAATTTTGTTGAAACTTGTGTAGCACTGGAGCTGCTGTAAGTTATACATCAGATCCTCTGGGGTGATTTCATACACTTTTTACCACAAGATCCTTTTCCAGTGACAAAGTATTCTGTCAAAGGAGGCAGGTGAAACCATGCAAGAGGACAGGAACATTTCCACTCTGAATCAACTTTTTGTTGGTATTATTATTCACAGACTTTGTTCATTAGCCTGGACTGTGTAAATGGGTAGGATCTATTTTGTGTGTGTGTGTTTCAAGAGAAAGAAACAAGAGAAACATTCTTCTTGTTTCTTAATTTCTTAATTTCTTTTCTTCTTAATTTCTCTTGAAGCATCACTTTTGTATAATTGCACCAAGTAAATTGTAGTATCCTGTTCTTTGTATTTCTTCATTTTTAAAGTTAAAATAGATTTTTATTTTTAGAGGAGTGAATCCAGGTAACACCAGCAGCACTAGACTTAAACCCAGCTTTTCCTAACTTTGTAACTTGTTATTTATGGCAGTTAGAAACAGTCTTGCATCACAGAGAGCTTTGTACTTAAGAGCTGTTTTTTACATAACAGACCACAAGCAATCTTCAGTTTTTGAAGAAACATGCTTTTGACAGCAGACCATCCTAAAAATAACAGATAAGCTTATTTGTTTAGTAAATAAAACTCAGGATAATTGTTGCTGTTTTTACAATGAATGGCAAATTGCAACAAATATAAAAATGGGCACGAGAGCATTCTGAAATAAAGAGGCCACAGTGACAGCACATGGGTGACTCCCAATCACAACACTGAAAATGTGATGCAGGAGGAGTTGACAGCAGTGCCCTGTATTTGCAATAGCTGTCTAGCAAAAATGCAGCTGAGGGTGCTTTTATATTTGCATGCTACAGTATTTATTCATTTAGTGTGTAATCAGTTTTACCCTTCATTTGACAGTAGTCAAAGCATTCGGCTGTAATAAGCAGGCAATCTCCTTTTGCTTAAACGTGACAGATGTGAGCAAAAATAAGAAACACTCACTGGTAGCTCAAAGTTTCAGTCATGGCAGATGAATTAGCTTTGCCTTTTGAGAATTTGTGTTCATTTTAGGCCCATTTTTGAAAGTACTTACTGCATTTGGTAGCTCATATGTTTTTTTGAGAAGTATTGCTTCTTGTTTTGAACTCCCGACAGGCTTCTTCGTGTTTACTCATCAGTTAGGAAGCTGTGAAAGTGCTCTTTGGTGCACTCTGTTCAGTATGCTGTGCAGATAAATCCTGACTGTGTGTACCATGTAGTCATGGGAACTCGGCCTTGATGAAGGAGAGACACTTAAAGTGACATGGCTTAAAGGTGGGTTTGATGTTTAGACTTCTGTAGTTAAAAAACAATTAAAAAGTACTTTGAAGAGGACAGAGAGGGGGAAGACAACCCACAAAATCATGCCTATAAAGACTGCACGTGAACAATTCAGAACAGGAGACTGGTTGATTTACTTTTCGGTATTTTTCTTAATCCAAAGAGTAAAACTCAATTTGCATAACTATTTTTGAGATTTGTAGCAATACGAATGAAGATGGTTGTTAATAAACACCAGATATGAAGCAGGTTTACAGAGGATAATTGTAAGAAAGATCATAACATCTTATTTTGAATGGAATAGTACCTTGCAATAAAACCTTTCAGGGAGAATTAAGCCTAGAATGGCAATTATCAGTATTGTTTCAAGTGCAGAGGCAGGCAGCATAAGCGTGTTCTAAAAAATGTGCTCTTAACTGATAGTGTTTTTATATCTCATAAGAAGCTTTTCACAATCAATTTAGGACCATGTTATGATATTTCTCTTAGAGACTGTTTCATCAGGTTTGTTTGATACTGGCCAAGAGTCCTAAAGTTTATTGGTGAGTACAAAGGAAAACCCCTGAGAAAATAGCATGAAGTTCCTTTCCTGAAGGAGTGCAGCTGGAAGTCCACTCCCTGCTGAGAAGTGCAACAAACAGTTATTTTGTATTTCTAAAGAGACAGTGTTAATCTGTGTTATTTATCTATATGTATTGGGCTGCAAATATCAGTGGGCTAATGCTGAGTTTTGTGGTAAGATTTTTGAGTACAGTGGGCTTGATTGTGGTGATTATAGAAAACATATCCTTTAATGCTCCTATGAAAAAACAAAATGCTGTAAGGATCCCATTTCCCCCTTTACACACATAGTTGTGCCTGTGGGTGGACACGTGGCCTCCTTGTCTCTTTTAGTCAGGGGTGAAAGGAAAGGCCTGAAGTTGTGTTGTTACTATGGTTAAACCAGAGCCTGTATGCTTTTTCTTTCTTTTTAATAGCCACCTCTCTCTTGACCTTACTTGTTTTATCCTTCTTGTTAGATTTCTTAACAGGAGAAATAGAAAACTCTTTCTGATGCAGAAATAGAAACTTATGATACCAGTAGAGTCTTTTCATTTCTTGGGTTTCCCTTGGTTAAGAACTAAAACTCAAGTGTGGTGCTGCAGGTAACTTTGTGCAAAAGCACAGTCTGTAGGACTGTAAGACCTTGGACATGTGTACTGTGGCAGCTTTCTGTGCAGGCTGGTGCGAGATGGAGCAGGTAAAGGATCTGCAGGGCAGGAGGGACGTGGGCTGGGTTGCCAAGCCCAAAGGGTGGGGATCAGTGAAGCAAAGTCCAGCTGATAGCAGCTTGCAAGTGGCACTAGGGCCTTCCAGGATCAGTTCTGGGACCAGAACTATTTGGTGTCTTCTAGTTGTGTGGATGGTGGGCTTGGGTGTGATCTCAACAAGTTTATTTGGACAATACCAAGTTGTTCAGTGTGCTGGCAGGCCATCACCTTTCAGCAGGACCTGGAGAAGGCCTGACACAGGAGGAGCTTTATGTGACTCACTGAAGAGAAATGTGAAATCCTGCACTGAGGATGGGGTAGCCACGTGCAGCAGCACAGGCTGGCTAGAGGACAGTTTTGTAAGGAAGAACCTTGGCCATGGGTGGGTGACACTGAGTGTGGCTTCACAGTGGCAGAGGCCAGCCATGTGCTGTGCTGTGGCAGCCCAGGCAGCAGCCAGGAGATGGTGCTTCTTCCTCTCTCTTCACAAACTGAGACCACATCTAAAGTATTGTGTTTGAGGTTCACCAACACATGGAAGAAGTTATATACTGCCACAAGTCTAGGTGAGCATCACCAAGATGATTGAGGGCCTAGAGCACGTCACTTAATGAGGGGAAACTGGACTTCTTCAGCCTTAGACAAGAGACTAAGGGAAGGTCATATTGCTTCCTCCCACTTTGTAATGTTGGAGGAATGGGAGGAAACTGAGAAAGCAGAAATTCTAATTAGATTTGAGAGGGTATACTTGTGGTTATTTATTGTTTTTATCCTGGGGGCTGTTTTGTTTTTTTTTGAACCACGAGTCTGGTGAACAAGTGCCCAGAGAGAATGTGGAACCTCTTGTCCTGAGACACATTCAAAACTCCACTTGACTGTAGAAGTGGGCTTCTTAAAATTGTTTGGACTGCATGATTTAGTCTTTTAGAAGATAAGAAAGCAGAGTAAAGTGGTTGTTTAGTTTCATGAATGTGTTTTCAGGTAAAAGTTTACAGTAAGCTTGTTCTTGGAAAAACACCACATTTAAACTTAATAAAACTGGTATAAGCAAAGTTGATAATTTTTTTGCTTCAATGAAAGTCTTCTTTAATAGAGGAAATGGGATACTACTCATGCTTCTGTAAATGTGTAGTTCAAAAAAAGTTTATCAAATTTGAGAGTTTGTATGATTTTTAGGAATAGTTTGAATAATTACTGAAAGTTTGACATTGATGTAATTACTTTTTAAATGATCAGTCTGTACTTCTAGAAAGTCAGCTAATTTATTCTGTAAAGTTATGACTATATTACAGCATAACTATGTCTCTGCTGGATTAATTTTTAATATTAACTTTTCCTCTTAGGAAGAGGATTTGAATTTTGAATTCTAGACCTCCCACCTTGAATTTATTACATTGATTTCCTTTCTTCTTGTAATATATTTTACTTTTCAGGTAAATTATCTCTTGATTTTTTTGATTCTCAAAGCAAGAATTGTGGACTAAAGAGGAAAATATACCTGAAGAGGTGTCCTTAATGCAAAGCTTAGTCTTTTTCATAGGATTTCAGGAAAGCTTACTAGGGATGGGGGAGGTGAGAAAGAATAAAATATAGCAGGTTTTGTTTGTTGGGAGAGCTGTGGCTTGTTATGAAACCACATTAGGATTTAGATATCCTATTTTGGTTAGATTTTCAACACTTCATTTCGTAAAATCATAGAATATGGGCAAGTTTTTCCTAATGTCTAACCTAAACCCACTGTCTTTCAGTGTGAAGCC
The DNA here is from genome assembly GCA_013398175.1 of Climacteris rufus. NCBI lineage: Eukaryota > Metazoa > Chordata > Aves > Passeriformes > Climacteridae > Climacteris > Climacteris rufus. The sequence continues at coordinate 1,049,653 of VZRZ01006608.1, forward strand.
TTTCCCCCTTGTCCTATCACTACATACTCTTGTTAAAAGTCCCTCTCCAGCTCTGGTGTTGCCTCCTCAGCTACTGGAAGGTGCTGTAAGGTCTCCCCAGAGCCTTCTTTTCTCCAGGCTGAACAACCCCAATGCCCTCAGTTTGTCTTCCCAGGGGAGGTGCTCCAGCACTCTGATCATCTGTGTGACCCTGCTCTGGACTCCTCCCAGCAGCTCCACATTCCCCTTGTGTTGGGGACCCCAGAGCTGGACACAGCCCTGCAGGTGGGGCCTCACCAGAGCAGGGTAGAGGAAAGAATCACCTCCCTCTATCTGCTTGTCCCACTTTGCTTTCTCTAGTCAAGGCTACAATTGGCTTTTTGGTCTGCAATTGCACACAGCTGTCTCATGTGTGATTATTTTGTTTGGACCACCAGAATGCTCAAGGTCTCCTGGGCAGCACTGCTCTCAATCCATCCATCCCCCAGCCTTTGGTATTGGGGATTGCCTGGACCCAGGTGCAGGACCTTGGACTTGGCCTTATTGGACTTCATGAGGTTCATGTGGTCCCATTGCTCAAGCCTGTCCTGGTCCCTCTGGAGAGCATCCCATCCTTCCAGTGTGTGAGTTGCACTGCTCAGCTTGGTGGCATTGGCAAACTTGCTGAGGGTTCACTGAATCCCAGGGTCTGTGTTATTAATAAGGATATTGAATGGTGCTGCTCCCAATGTGGGCCCCTGAGGGACACAACTCATTGCTGATCTCTGTTTGGATGTTCAGCCATTGATCCAAACTCTTTGAATGTGGCCATCAAGCCAATTCCTTGTCCATCCAATAGTTCATCCATCAAACCTCTCTCCAGTGAGTGACAAGGGTGTTGTGTGTGACTGAAGTCAAGGCTGATGACATAAAAGCACATGACAATGAATGTTCATCAATGCAATGCTCATGCAAAAAAAAAAAATAAATTATTAATACTTCTACACATCAGTGTCACAGTCTGGAAAGTACCACACAATGAATGTAGTTTATCTGTGCAGTCTGGAGGAAGGAAATGAAGACAACTGTTAGAAAAATGTAATGGTGATGTTAAAACAAACTTAAGACACTTCTGGTCAGTGATGACAGAGTGCTGGTTTACTATTTGTTAATTGTCAGTTTGTGAAACTGTTGATTTTTAATAAAGTTGAATGATGCTAGGATGAGTCTGGGAAATTCCATGTCCATTGACATGTTGAACAATCCCTTCTGTGCTGAGTATGTTGTCAAAAAACTCATGCAAAGTGGTCTGTGAAGTATAACAGAGTGTGTAAATTGTGCTAGCCTCTACCTTGTTGTAAGGAGCAGGACCATGATGGTCCATCCCTGTGTTCTTAATAATGTAATGTACAATGGTGATGGTGCTTGTGAAATCAGTGGGAATTGATGACTTTTAAATAAGGATTTTTAAGGAGGTAGCTTAAATGTAAGATACACTGATGTTGTTGGATGTGTTTTGGTTTTTTATTTTTCCTTCCCTAGTATGTGCCAAAATTTTTTGGTAAAATTGTGGGTAAAATTGTAAAATGAAGAGTGATGATGCTATGACAGTGCAAGTCAGGATATTCTGACTGTGTTGTCTAATCCAATCTCTTATCCTAGAAGAGTATTTATATTATCTGTATTAGTCATTAAGTTGAAACTTACTATAACAGACAATGAGTTTATAGCAGACAATCAGTTGTAACTACCTTTAAAGAGAGAGTTGAATGAAGTTCCCTTAAATATTTTGATAAAGTTGTTTGTTTTTACTGCAAAACTGGTCTCTCACACACTACATTTTCTGAACCTTGTAAATGTTGCTTTGATTTCTTTTGCAAATTTTTCTTCGTATGAGGCCTTGCCAAAATTAGGCTTTTATGATTTGATTTGGGAAAAGCTACTTGGGCAAAACAATATAATTTTGATTGTTTTGCAAGGCAGAGGGATATACATTTTAGTTTTCTAGTATATTGTCATGGCTGCAGCACCTGTGTCATTTTTGAGGGGATGTTTTGTGGTGGGGTTTTTTGTTGCCAGTTTGGTTGCAGGTGGGTTTTTCCCCCCACCTCTAGCCTCTGTTGGGGAGGGATGAGAGGGGCCTGAAGAAGTTCTTGGATGTGAAGACCTACTTAAATTATTTTTCAGTGCTATGATACCAGGGCTGTCTGCACACAGGTTTGAAAAAAATGGTGGTGTTCATTAGCTGATGTGATTTAAACTTACAGAGAAGTAAAATCTTTTGGGGTGGGTCACCTGCAGAAACCTGAATGCCCAAAATATTGTATGCTCACTAGTACAGTCGTAAAGAAAGAGATTCTAGTTCTCCCTAAACCCTCCCTTCTAAAAATGTTTATAGTCCTCTGGTGGCAGCTTTGTTGCCAAGTGGTGTTGCTTTCACAGGAAGTGCTTGGAAGGAGACCTTGTTTAAACTGGCAGAGAAAACATGAGAAGAAATGCAGTTTTTTCTTTGCTGACACTTTGCAGGTTTAATGAAGCTCTTTGCTGCTGACTTAAACCCTCAGATTCACTTCCTGCCCTTCCTTGTCTCCCCATTTCATTTGAAGTGCTCCATTTGCTTGCTTTTTTTCCACCACGTCTAGGACAGGTTCTTCAAAAATGTGTTTGTCTGTGGTTAAAGCAGCTGTAATGGGGTTGCTTTGCTTCAGCAGAGCCTGGGCTATTTGCTGAACTCCTGTGTAGTTTAGTAGAGCTTCCTGTTTTTCTCATCCTATTTAATTAGGCAACAAGTTGCAGCAAAGCAGCTTCCTTTAAAATGAATCAGTGAATATTGTGTGTATTGAAAGTATGAAAGCAGCTCATGTCTCTTTGAATCTTGCAAAATCTTGGGTATTTTTCCATAGCTTTAATGTTTGTGTGAAAGGCCAAACCTGGTTGCAAACAGAGCAATTTTCTACCTTTCTGTCTGTTCCTTTTCAATTTGATTTGATTTACTTTTTATTCTCTATTGCTGCCTTTTGATGGTAACAATAAAGAGCTGTCCTGACTTTTTTTTTCTGTCATAATCTCTGTTGCCTCATGTCTTATAACTTGTTCCTACAAGTAATGGTGCTACTTCATTGGGTCCAGATGTATGTATGCTATCCTAAGATAATTATACAATAAAATTGACAGGTACTTATTAAAACTGTCTCGTTAGTCTCGTAGAGAGCATTGTATAAAGTGATTATTTTTAAAGCAATACAAATGTTTCTCTGAAACACTCAGTGTATGTTTGCTTTGAGAAAAGCGAAGGGAAATGAGGAGAGAATACAGTGTAGCTGGTTCAGAGCATAGTTCATATAATAAACCTGGGAAACAATGACAGATTTGGGGATTAATGTGAAATCTTTGACTGGTTCATGAGTCAGACTGTACTGGTGAACTCCTGGGTGGAGTGATGACATTTTGCTGGTAGCTGTAGTACTCTGAGAGCACATGTACAGTGTGTACAGAGATATCTGATGGATGCCTCCTCTCTGATAGTGATTTTGCCTGTTGTAAACATGCACCTGGACCTTTGTCCAGCTGCCAAAAGTTAAACCAGAAGGCTGTCATTTAGACTGACTCAACAGGACGTTTTAGAGTCTCTTTCTCTCATCAAGTGTTATATGACTCTCTCAAGCCTATAATCTGTGGTAGAGGAAGAACACCCGAACTTTGTTCATCATAAAGCAGCGTTAAGTAGAGCTGGAGTTTGGCCTGAGGCTTTAAAAATAAATACATGCACCTGTAGAGAATGTGTTAGGTGCAAGGAACACCCTGGCTGGTTGTGATTCCTGAGCATCAGTGAGTGAAGTGGAGTGCTTGAACGACTTCCCAGTCATTATGGACTGAGCTACCAACTTGCTGAATAATTCCACCAGTGAAGGAGTTTATGGTGCTTCTGCTGGAAGAATTTGCTGAATAATTCCATCAGTTAGGCAGTTTATGGTGCTTCTGCTGGAAGAATTTGCTGAATAATTCCATCAGTTAGGCAGTTTATGGTGCTTCTGCTGGAAGAATTTACAGATGAAGTTAAAGCTTGACCACGATGGAGAATTTTTAAAGAAAGATTACATCACTCTCAAAACAACTCTAAATGAATTAAATATATAAAACATTAGGGTTTTAAATATATAAAACATGAGGGTTTGATAGTGTGAATTTTTAACTATTACTTATACATGCCGTATGTCTTTTTAGTATTGTTTTCTGTCTGTGAAAAGCAATTGGAGGAAAAATAAATTGTTATCTCATGGTCAGCTGAATGCTAGAGAAGTGAGTTTGTCCCTGTCCAGGTAAAGAATTTGTCTGAGGTATTCAAAAAATCATGTAGTGTGTTTTCCACATGACCAGTAATAGGGATTTCTTAATTTCTGAGAGTTTGCCTTGAAGTTGAGTTACTTAGCTGAATGAAGAGAATACTGAGGTCTCTACCTGAAGGCATTTGAATGTATTAATTGACCATAGAAAACTTACAAAACACTAGTGACCTGACACTTTACATTAATGGAATATTTTAACTCTTAATCAGTCATCTTACTGTTTTTGACAGAGCCCCAGGTAAATTCATTCATACTGTAAAATTCTGAGATTATAGTAGAGTCTCATAAAATGGCAAAAGCAATTTAATATTTCTGTTTTCAATGCAGGGTTTGAATAGCATATAGTTGTAATGGGAAGGAAAAAAATGCAAGCCTAGAAGTTTATAATGAAAGTAGACTGAAAATGCTTTAAAGAGGAGTTCATTGAGCAGCACTCAGTGTTTTGGGAAGATGGACTGGGATAAATGAAAATGAAAGTCTGTGGAGACAGATGGTCATTTAGGGATGTGTCTTACATGTGGTAACAATTAAGATGTGAACGGAGCCTGCAACTGGGCTTCTGTGTTCTGTGCTAGCCTTTCTTTTTGCCCTCTGGGTCAGGGTTTACTCACACATATCAATATAAAAAATATTCACACAGCTCAGTATAAAACTGAATGGAGCTGCTGCTTTTCTGTCTGTGCTGTGGTTTCTGGCCCACTAAGCAAGGCACATGCAGCATGTAGGAAAAAAGTGCTCTTTCTTCAGCAATAGGGACATTTAATTTGAATCAAGCTGATACCTAAAGAATAAGAGTTGGCTCAGGCATGTCACTTCTCTCCTGAAACTTAAAGACAGATGATCAGTTTATGGTTTTATAGAATCATAGAATGGTTTGAGTTGGAAGGGACCTTTGAAGGTCATCTACTTCCTACCCCCACTAATGAGCAGGAAGATCTTCAACTAGTTCAGGTGTATGAACTTTGGTTTATTTGACTGCATTGTAGTCTCAAGCAGGCTTCTCTAACCAATAGTTTTATTTGTGTTGGGCTTTGATTTTGTCAATTAATCTTTAGTCTGATTTAGTCTGATTTTGGGCATTCTTAGGAAGCTTTCAGCTGAGTTTGAAGAAGCCCTACTTAATACTTTGCTGCTGAAAGTAAATGTGGTCCTATGAGAACTTTGTATGTTGTAGAGGGCATCTGCAGCCTGGTTTGGATCTACTTTCTTTTTTTTTTCATAATAGAATGAACAAAATGGTATAGAACAATATGTTGGTTGAAAAGATAGTTTGTCTAGAAAAATAAAAATGCATACAGAAGAATAACAGATCAAAGGCAGACAAACTGATGTGCTCCTGAAGTGCATATTGGTGTAATACGCTGTGCTGCCTTGGACTTTGCTTTCCAAAAAGTTGTGTGAGCCATGTGATGAAGAATAAAGCAAAAGGTAGATAATGGAAGTTTATTATCATACTGCATGATCTGCTGGGCTCCAGATGTTTTTTAGTACTTAGTGAGTTGAAGCATCATGTTATTGCTTCAGAATGTTAGGGCAGAAAACTTTAATTTCAGCTGAGGAAAGAGAAAGAAATGTTTAAAACCTTCAACAGTATTAAACTTGAGCAGTATTTTATAAAGAAGTTATATGAATTTCTGCTCAGACTTTAAGCAGAGTATTTGGATGATACTTTCCACCCAGCTTTCCATCTTTCTGTTTTATCTTGTATCTTGTCACTTCTTGGAGGGCCTGGAGTTGACTGATACCAAGTCTGTGTGAAAGTCTCTTAAATGCTTCAGTTCTTGTAGCAAGATCTCCAGAAGAGTTAGGTAACAGTCCTTTCTACAAAAGCCACTTTTATTTTGCAGAAATAAAGTTATTATTCACAGCTTGGTATATTCTGTTTTGGTGAGTATGTTGTTCTGAAAGACAATATATGTCCCTCTAAATTGTACTCATTGTAATTTCTATTCTGTTATCCATTTTTATAGCTGCGTTCACTTAAAGCTTCTCAGACTCCTTGGCTTATGTGAATATGACTGTGAGAAAAGGGAATGGTTAGGAATTGAAACACACATTGTGGGCTGAGAAGTGTTCTTGAATTGTGTGCTATGGTTGAAACAGTAAAAAGTTTACTTGTTCAAGATATTTTCAAAAATTATTTAGGTTGTTAAATTTTTCACCAGAAAATGCCACTACATTGAGTCAAACCACAAGTTTCCAAACCTGTATCCTGCTCTTTAACAGTCACTGATCAACAGCACCTGTCTTGGGGAGAACATTAACAGCAAAACTTGCCATGGTACTATTTCAACAATTTGCAGCTCAGAAATTTTCTGAGATGAAGGTGATAAACTGTAAACACACAGATGTCTTGAATATCCATGTCACTAATTAGAATTTGTTAGCATCTATGGAAACCTAAATTGCACAGCTTACCTATGTGGTGTGGAGGATAAAAAGCAGCCTTTTAAATTAAACTTGCATCCTTATGATTTAATTTGACATTTTAGAGTATAAGAAAATAATTAATCATTGCCTTTTTATTTCCTCTGTTCCTTACAGATGTAGACCTCTCTTGCTGTACATCAGTTATTTCTTCTTGAGGATGAAGAATTGTAGCATACAGGTGTTTAATTCCACCCTCCTAGGAAACGTCTCAGTGGTTGAGGTCACCCTAGTTGTCTTCTTATATCCCTCTTTTAACTTTATGAGATCCAAAGTACAAAATACAGATGTACTATGAACATCCATCTTGGTATAATTATGCCTTTTGTGCTCTTACCCCGTCCTCAGTGGCTTGATATCCTGGTAGCTCCTAAATATTCAAGGGATAGTTCAAGAAAACTCTTAAAACTGCAGCATGTATTTTGTCTACCATGTAGTGAGTGATTTAGAGGCTCACATTATGTATGTAAGTTTACAAAAGTGTTTTGCTTATGTGCATTGCTTTATACCTTTATATATTTTTTTTTCTTCTGCTCTCTTAATGGGCAGATGGAATTTGTGAAGTTGCCTGACCTCTCCACATCTAGTTTTCATTTCTTGCTTGAACAGCTTAAATCATCAGTGACCTTTGTGCCTTCACCAACATCATCCTTGCTAGACAGTGATGGATGCATGGAGCTGCACAATTGTCAGAACTGCTTCCTGATGCCTTCTCTTGAATGACTAAATAGACAGTTTATTCCTATTTCCTTTCTTTCTAGACAGTTGCTGCTCCAGAGTAATGGTTTCCCCTCATGTCATGTCAGTTATTTTTTTTTATCAAATGCCTTTGGTGTTGGATATTGGTAGATCTTTTTGAAAATTCAGGTAGACCGTGTCAAATAGGTTGCCAACAAACACATTTGTCCTCCAAAAAGTGTAAGAAGTATATTAAATGACTTGGCTCTTGAGGTATCACTTTACAAAACTCATGGTTTGGGTTGGTTTTTTCTCCCTCTCCCCATGGTTTGTCAGTTTCTTGGCCATGTTGAGGTGTGAGAATGAGAGAGGAGGTTCACAGCAGAATTCAGACAAGCTTTTTGCTTTAGATGTGTTTGAAAAATATACTAGTTTGTATGCATTTAGAAAAATTGTTACTACAAATGTCCTGTTTTGTGATTTTTACACTTAATTTGCAGAGTGCTTCTGTGATTTCCTTGTTTGCCCGTGACTTCAACTTGATGGAGGATGTCTAAGTAATCTCTTTTACTGGCTCTTTTGTCATTGTGGTTTCTTTGAAAAGATCTGTTTCTGAAATGACAGCCCTTCATTTCCTTGGGTACAATTACTTAAAATATTATAATCAAAGGTTTGAAGTTGTGTATTGGGGAGAATGGGAGAAGATCTCCAGCATATCTTGAAGAAGTGTAATATTGAGAATTGTATGTGAGTCCTAATTTAATGCAGGTAAATATTTATAGTGTTTCACCAGGAGACCATCTCACATTAAACCTAATTTAAATGTATTATCAAAAAGTTTTTTTTTTTTCAAGTAAACTTAGGTTAAAAATGCCAACGTTTGTACATTTTCAGGAAAAAAGAACTTTTTAACTGATCTCTGCTAAAAACGTGCAAGACTGGAATGCTTATGGAAGAATTTTAGCTTAGAAGTGCACTGAAGATATCAGCATCTACATTTCCTTTTATTATTTACTTGAAGAGGTTCTGACACTTGCTAGCAAGTGGGATTGGTGAACATATTTTTCATGCATTGTCCCTGTCCATTGAGGTGATGTTGAATGTTGGGAAACTTCCTTCTTTCCATGTGGAAAATTAGACAGCACTTCTGTGGGTCAACAAAGATTAGAATATCCTGGTCTGAAGTTGTCATCTTAGAATTGGGCAGATGCTTAATTAAAAACATGAAAGAGTTGTCACAGTAACGACACAAAAGAAGAGCCAGAGGCACCTGTTACCAGGAGGAGAGAGAAGGAAGGAAGGGGGGCAAGACCTGCCTTCTTTTATTTTATATACACTTAGAAATCACTGTTCATTGGAGGAAATCAATTCTTCCTCCCTCAATTACAGTGGTCAAAGGAAATGTCCATCAAAGTTCTGTGTCCATGAGAAAGGAATGTGAATGATAAGATACAATTACAATAACATAGCTGTGTTTACAGAAAATAACCGTGAGAGAGAAAGTAAAATCATCCAGCTGCAAAAGCAGGGCAGCAGGCATCTGCCTCACAACTGGCATTGCACTGGCAAGGAAAAATGATGTTCTGGGGGATTGGGGGGCATGAGGGATGGAAAGGGACATGAAGTTCTTTAAGCATGGTGGAGGAATAGCCTTTCATGTTATCTTCATCATGTGGCTCTCTTCATCTAGTTTCTTCTTTTCGTTAGAGAGACAGCAAAATGTGTCACTGGGTTTAACTAGGAATTTGTTTGAGGCCTGAAGGTATTCAGAGTATGGTTTTTTTGGGTTCTTTGATGTTCATTAGGGAGTAGTTGTGTGCCAGGTAATGTTTACTTTATTATTTTTCATTTTCTTTGCAAACTACCATCTTACTGTTTCATACTTTCTCCTGGAACCATTAATTATTTAGCTTTTCTTTCCTAGACAACCTCCTAGACTTTAGAAAAGTTGGTTATCTGACTTCTGTGGGATTAAATTTAACATAAGGAAAAATGGAGAAAATGTGGGTTTGGGTGTTCTTTTTTGTATTAATGGTTTTTTTCAGTTTTTTTACAAAGGACTGTACATTTATTTTTTTCACAGCATGTTAGTATCAAAGTTACATATGAATGGATAAGTTATCCCCATGCAGTCATTAAAGTCAGTACTTTTAATATTACAGTCTTGATGTCATGCTCTGTGCTCGCTTTTTCTATTTTTATGATAGACAGTAAATTATACATTAATTTTATTTCCTGTTTATGTTCTAAGTATTTCAGTGTTTGTCTTTCAGATAATTTTAAATAAATGTTTGATTTTTAAGTCTAATGGAAACACTTCACAGTTTTAAGAGATGGCTTCATAAAATTAGCAGAACTTTACATTTGGTGTCATATTTAAACTAAAATACTGTTTAGAAAGTAAAAAGAGTAGTTATTCTTTGCAAGTCATCACTTACAGCAAAGGGAAACTGTTACTTTATTTTTAGCTTGCATAGATTTGTCCGGTTCTTGCTTTTTTGCTTTGTTTTCCCAGTCTCTATAAATGTAAACCTCTTCACTCTTCAGATTGTGAACTTGCATCTGAAGGAAATCATGTGGGTGAGCTGGTAGCACAGCCAGGTGTCAGGGGTGTTTGCTAAGCAGATGAAGAGAAACTGAAATAGAGAAAGAAACTTGCAGGGAAGGTCGGGGTGACAGCACGAACGAAAGGCCTGTGTGGTTTGTGCAGGAAGTTACAGGATTCAGCTTGAGGCCAGCAGCAGCCAGATGCCCGTACCAAGGTCACTGTGGGTGGTTGATGGGAGCAATGCTCTCTGAAGGATGAGGAATAAGCTGGATTGCTCTCTCTGTAATCAGCCTGTGACCCAGGCTGTCCTGCACAGGGCACCAGTGTGGCAGCTGAGCGCTGTCCTTGCTGTCAGCCAGCAACACCACTGAGATGTTGCCTAAGAGAAGTGTGAGAACCTGGCACCTTCTGGGTATTCTCACTAGCCCTTCAGATGTGTCATTTTTTCTGTTTCTTAGTGAATAGCATTTACTGGTTATCACGTTTCAGTAAAAAGGATTGTGAGAAACATACCAGAAGAGCTTTAGCTAATTCATGAAAGTTAGAACTTTCATTATAAAGTTGGATGAATGATGAATTAAATGATAAGTGGAATTGTACATTCATTTTTAAAAGTTACTCCCAAGATCAAAGACAAATTCCAGCCACTTGAACATAAAAACATGTTGCCAAGTGTATTGTGTCCTTTGTTGAATCAGAGCTGGCTCTGTCCAGCACGGAGGCAGCTTCTGGTGTCTTCTCACAGGAGCCAGCCCCTCTCTATCCCCCTGCCCCAGCTACCTAAACTTTGCCACATAAACCAAATGCACCAAATCTACCTAGCAGAGAAGTTATTTTAGTGTTGAATTTCAGAACGTCCTTATCCAAGGTATGGTAACAGCTGCCAGGTGTGGCTGTGGATTAGAGTGATAAAAGACTGATCAGATCAGGCCTGACATCAGCACACAGGGCTGATAGTGCAGTGCTTTGCGTAAGACTCTAACGTGAAATTACCTGAAAGTATTTGCCAAGAACTAGTTTGACTGTTAGGTGTACTTAAAGGACATTTAAATCAGTTTTCCAGAATTATTCCATGTGTAGCAAGTTTGGCAGTTTTGTGGGAAGCAGGCTTTCAGCAGAGTTGGTCTGGGAGCATATAACACATGCAGTTCTTGTAGGAGTTACTGTGCTTGCCTTGCAGATTTTGCAGAATGGGTGTAGTGAGTGGCTGCTGTCCAGATTCCTGAGCATGTACAGGAGTTTCTGATGTACATAATGTGAACAGGTACCAGTATTGGGTCAAAAAACCTCTGGGAATTCAGACAGCTGCAGAAAATCCTCAGTTTGAGTGGGCACAATTTGTGAGTTTCTTAATCTGTGATACCACTTCATTGCTTGGACCATCCAGCTGAAATGGGAGCTTGTACTTCTGAATGCTTCTTTGAATAATCTAAATGTAATAGGCAGCTGGGGTGTCTGGTAGCACACCCCTCCTTGGTAATTTGCTACATGGTGAAATTGAAAATTCATTACTATTTCTTTACCTTAAAATCACGATCAACTCCAACCACGGTAAAATAGAGTGCAATATAAAATTTTCATCATGACATTGAATGTCAACAAACAGTTCAAATGTTTCTAAGTGATGTGGGGAAAAAAATAGGAGACTGATATTCACTTAGAGCTTTTCTCTCCCTGTCTCTCTCTGTCTCTCACTGAGTCAGCTGGAGAACGGCCTGTCCTGGATTCTTTCTTTCATTGTACCTCCTGCTGCACCTGGTAGAAATCACAACCAGCCTTGATGTACTGTTTGTGTGTATGACTAATCTTATCCTTGAAGCCATGGGTGGAAAAGAGGGAGGGGTCTAGACTTAAAACCTTTCTCCATTTTTTTTTCTTTCTTGGAGCTGCAAATATGAGTCAAGGTGTCTTGCAAACGAGCATGTTGTATTTGACAGGCTGATTAACAAATGTGTTTGCCTGAGAGTGTGGTAAAATCTTCTGATACTTTTTGTGACTTGCTAAGTTTGTTATGTAGCAAAATATTCCTGAGTTACCTTTTTTTTTTTAATAGTACAGACTGTCACTTTGTCCACCAGAAATCATATTGTATACAGGGTACTGAAGGGGATAAGTATGTGTCATTACAGGCATTGAATTGCCTCTTTGCTGTGATTTATTATGAATGAGTTGTAGCAAAATCTGTTGAAAATGGCTCCTTTATGTTTACTGATGCCAGTGTTAAGTGAAAAACTTTTGTTCTTAGTTCAGCAGTACAGTAACTGCACCAGTGATGACTTACCTGATGTTAAGACCACACATGTGTTATTCTTCTTGAGAGCACTTGAAATGGCTGAGAGCATAGTATTTACAGGCAAAGCAAAGTAGTGGACAGCTTGGTTTTCATCCTCTTCTATCAACAGTTTAGATTGATAGGGCTGCAAGCTGACAATTATGTTCCATCTTTGGAGGCCCTAAAGATACCTTTCAGGTACATATGTTTTAGTGTTTCTCTTGGTACTTTTTGAAAATAGTGCCTTTCCTGACGAGTGAGTTGCTTGGAAACTGCTGGATGATTTGGAAAGTGTATTTTCTGGTCAAAATACTCCTTGGTAATCTATGGTGCAGATGCAGTGAAGGCCTGTAAATTAGGTAACTGCAGTGATTGCACAGTGCTGTTCATTCCCAACAACTTGTAAAAACGTGATCTTAGGTACTTTGTGTTGGTTCCAGGCTAGGAGCATGGACAGGGGTATCTATTAATGGTTCAATTTCATTTTATTTGTTAAGATGCTGTATAATGGTTATATATCTAAGATTTGGAAAACCCAGCTTATATTGTGTGCTCTATGGATGTTCATACATTGGTAGTAACTTACTGATTTTTCAAGACTTGGTTTTATTTATCAGTATTAGTGAGTCATTTCTACAAGGGTTGTTTTGTTTCCTTGTGTCACAAGAAATCATTTAAAAACTGCTGCTTGTGCTAATAAACAGCAAAAGAGCTTTATACTGACTCAAGGCATAAACAGAATAGAGGTCTCAACTGAGCATGCGACTGTTGGGCATAACAAAATCAAAGCAGCTGCTTGAATGGCTTGGAGGTTTTTGTTTGTGCCAACCTTGCCAAGACATCTGTGTTCTATAAGACATTAAGGGGAGAAGTTGATTTCAAATAGTTGTATGTTTTTGACAACCTGGCTTTTGAATAAAGGGTTCGTAAAAGTTGCCACAATCAAAAATGCAGCATGCCATGTACTGTGCCTTCCACTGCAATCTGTCAAACATTCAAAGTGTTTTAATAAGATTCTGTTTTAATTTGGAGTGTAAATTTTATAGCAGCTGTTCTCTTAGCAAGCAGGGAATTACTCTGGATTCATTGCAACAATGGAACCAGTACTGAGATTTGCCTTGTGAAAACTGGGGGGAGAATCTTTGCTTTTGGGCTTTTAGATTAGCTGTTGTATCACTGAGTTGTGAAACTAAGAGGCACATAAGGTATTTGGCTTTTAGCTATGAATTTCAGAAATGAATGCCAGAAGAGAATATTTTGTGATAGCTTCATGAGTACATCTTTGGAATATCCTTTTTATAGCAGAAAATTGCCTCCAGCTAATTAGTTTAGAATGGTTTTTCTTTCAGTTTCACAAGGCTTAGAATATAGCTGAGATTTTTTTATTCCCAAAACATCTAATATGCACATTATAATCCCAGATTCAACCTGACTCCAGGAGTCTGTGATGCTGTACTTCATTTTAAGTTATACTTGTAGGGATCAGAAGTATCCACTGCTGTATTGTGGAAAATGCTTGCTTTCTTATAAGACTGAGGATTCTCTGAATTACTTGAGCTCAGTTGAAGTCACTGTCACTTTGTTATAGGAGTAATACTTTATTTTGATGAGGATACTTAATGTATAAAGATACATGCTGCTGCAAATGGTCCAGGAAGGTTTGGTTTTTAAACTCAGAAAACAATCAAGAAGACCTAAGATGCTACTAATCGCTGTGGAATAATAATGTTCCAGTGAAGTTGTTTTGGTTTTTAATTTTATAGTTCCCATATGTAAGTGCATGCACACAGTTGTTGTTACTCGAGTGACCATGTAGTTTTACCTTTTTGTTATGTGAAGGCACCTCAAGGTAGTAACAAACATTACTCGAGGTAGTGTAACAAACAATCTGAAAAAAATCTTTGGAATTTAAATATCTTACTTATTAAAATAAGTCTTACATGTTTCATGATGCTAATAGTTAAGTAAGTGTGAACTATTTGTTTGTGGAACTCATAATTACAGTCCAAAACCGAAGTCATCATCTTTTAGGCTTTCAAAGGCCAAGTTTCTGTAGCATCTGCTCCTGCAGGGTGAGCTGGTGAGTAGCTGAAGGTGCTCCCAGCATGAGCCTGAGCAGGGCAGTGCCAGCTCCCTCCAGCCCTGGCTGCACATTCTGCTGGGCCACGCACATCTGGAAGGCACAGCAGCACCATGGGTTTGCCTTGTCTCCTGGGAAACCATTTCTACAAGCAAATTTGAAAAATCAAGGAAGTTCTGCATTTTTTTCTTTAATATATTTAGTAGTGCCTATAATGGCATCTTGCAAGCTATTCCTTTTTTTTTTTTAACTGCGTGGTTTTTAGATGTGTATTTTATAATATTAATTGGTGTGTTTTATCATATTAATTGGTATTTTATCTTATTAATTGGTATTTTATCTTATTAATTGGTGGTCAGTTCATCTATGAATTCACTCAACTGTTTGGTTAGACTGTGAACATGTGACGTGTTCTTTGGCTGTTTTGCAGGTATCTGTTGGAAAAGCCTGTTAAAATGTGTTATTTGTCTGTTAGTTTTTTGGGTAGGTAGTGGAATTCATGGGGTTTTTTGGAAGGATGTGAACTTTTCTTGATCTCTCAGCCAGAAGGGCTGCAGATAAATGTGTTTTGTAAGCTGTCTGCAAGGTATTGACAGACACAAAGAGAGAATGGCAATAATGGAGACTTGAGGAAAAAAGCCATTAAATTCTCCAAGTGAAAGTGGGAGGGGAAAGAGACTTAGGTGGAAGAAAGACCAGGCATGGGGTGGGTGAGCTTAGACAAGCACAGTAAGGATTCAGAAAAAATGAGGAGCCCAGAGCACTTTAGCAGCAGACAGAGGAAAGGACACAGTGTTAGGTGAGTTGGCTGTAGGTCAGTAAGTTAAAACAAATACAACCAAAAGGTGTTCTGTTTTTAAAAGCACACAGCAAGGCAGCCTTTGGGAAAGCAGGGCACTTTCAGAGGTGCATGAAATGCAGCATCTTGGAGCTTGTTGATCTTGCCAAGGCCTGAACTTGGTGAGGGTGAGATTCCCTGCTTTTGCAATGGGTTTTATGTAGGTTGAGGTTTTTTTGTTTGTTTTTGTTTGTTTGTTGGTTTGTTTGTTTTTTAATATTTACTTGTTTAATCCAGTCCTGAACAAATTCACTGATCTCTAGCATACAGATGAAGAACGTGTGTTCTCTTGAACTGTTCTACTGAGAAATGGGTCTCTTGATTTCCTTTAAAATGTCTGTGCTGGCTTGCACTGTTTGTTTTACTTTGAGGGGAGGAGCAGTCTTACAGCTTTCCACTTTTAACCTGTTGTCTCTTGCTGTCTTCCACTTGTGTCCAAACTTGGCTCTGGCCTTCTGTGTTCCTTTGCTTGTAGACTTAAAGGGAACTTCTTTGACTTCTGTGTTGCCTCTTATCCTTGCCAGGGACTCCCTATGAGTGTGCTCAAATGTTCCATATCTCTCTTTCATGTTGTCAGTAGAAACTTGAAAAGAGTGCTGTCTGTCATGCCATCCAGTGCTGTCTTGTTGAACTCCTCCTCTGTGTAGGAAAGCATTTCCATTTTCTTTCATGTGTTGCCTCTGTCGGATCAGAGACTTTGTTTGACACTGGCAGAGTTCTTACCCCAAAGGAATTTGGCTTCTGCTTGGGTACTTTGGCAATATAAGTAAGAATACTTCTGCCTCTGCTAGGATTTGACTTCTTCTTTTTTTTTTTTTTTNTTTCTTTTTTTTTTTTTTTTTTTTTTTTTTTAATTGTTAGGATATATAATCTATGGGGAAGGTGTCTTTAATTGGTCAAGGCAAGTCCTTGTTGCTGTTAGAAATTAATTTCTTCTCTTCATTTTTTAAGGAAATGGGGAATGGCATATACATGCTAGTAAAATCCTGATAATTTAGACTTTAAAATAGATCTTTATTTTACAAATGACTTCTTTTTTTGATTCAATAAAATTGTTTATGTTGGAAAAGACTGCTAAGATCATCAAGTTCAACTGTCAATCCAGCAACACCACCATGTTCACCTCAAGGGCTATATCCACATGTTTTTTGAATGCTTCCAGGGATGGTGAGTCCACCAAATCCCTGGACAACATGTTCCAAATGACATCAGCTTAACACCTGAGTATCTGAAGTACAGGGTGTACAATGGTCCAATCCTTCAGTCAGGGCATAAATTTGGCTGTATGGTAAAAGGCTCATTTCCAAAACCACAGAGGCACCCAGTGGGATGGTGACAGATGGGGAAATTGTAATAATCTGAGAAATGGAGCATCCTGACCTGGCTCTTCCAAAGTCTGCCACAGGAGACTCATTGTGGAATGAAGGGGAAGAGCATCCATAAATTCTTCAGGATATATTATGGAATGTCTGGGGGAAGGGCAATAGGTGTTGCCCTGATTTTTGTAGTTTTGGATGTTGTCATTCTTCTGTAGCTAGTTTCTCACACTTTTCTCTATAAACATGGCCATGTTATTGTACCTGTATCTTATCACTTGCATTCCTTTCTCCTGGACATAGAACTTTGATGGACATTTCCTTTGACCACTGTGATTGAGGGAGGAAGAACTGATTTCCTCCAATGAATAGTGATTTCTAAATGGATATAAAAAATAAAGAAGGTGGGTCTTGTGCCCCTTCCTTCCTTTCCTCTGAACCTGGACACAGTGTCTCTGGCTCCTTCTTTTGTGTGTTGCTGTATCAATAGTAGATAAAACTGGCTTACTTTTGTATTAAAATAAGCTGGAGGATGCACTCAAGCATTACTGAGTGTTTAGTGCACAGAGCAATTTAGATCTTGTCTGGAGTAAACCTGCTGTCTGAAATGCACCTTATGTGGATAAGTTATATTTTGTTATACAGATCCTATCCTAACATTGAGATATAGATCTATTTTCTATTTTATGAAGTAGCACAACTGTATGGGTTGTTTGTTTGTTTGCTTTTCCTCCTTTAAACAGCAGCAAAGCTTCCCCTAGGAGGAGTTCCCTTCCATGCTCTCTAAGGGGCTCTGTTTTGGTGCACCATCCTGATGAGGGAGCTGCAAGTCATATTTACTTCTTGAAAAGATTTAGGATTGCAAATTGGTTCATCTTTCCTTATTGTGGTGTGTTCCCCTGTGCTGCTTCTTTTCCTTCTGTTTGTGTTATTTCCTCAGTGCCTATGACTTTGTCAGTTGAGTGTCTGTAAAATAATCCTTTGTTTATGGTCTTCAAGCTCTGCCTTTCATCTTTTTTTATAAGTACTGTGAAATGTGCCATACAATCCCATCCACCCTGGGAGCTGGTTATCCATAGTTGCTATCACCTACTGTATTATGTGTCTTTAACTATTATTTCTATTTATGTACACTATACAACGGTATGTAACATTGGCATTAAATCAGTCTATTTTCAAATTCTGGAACTCTCCCATTTTGTGATTAACAAGTGTTGCCTTTTATGATTATTCAGTATATAACAAGTTTGAACATGTTCCAAATGTGAATGGTTAGAAAAGTAGTTCTTTACTGAATCTTCTATTTATATTCCTCATGTGAATGAGCTGGAGGTTTTCTTACTTTCTTCCTCGTATTCAGACAGAATACAAATCAGCAGTAGGATTTTTTTGCATCATTGCACACAGCTTCCTTTTCTGCTGCTCCATTCTATTTGTGTCCTGTGTTCAGCCCTGCTCCAATACAGCCCTTAGCATTCTGTGCACTGCTGCCTTGCAGGGAGGCAAAGAATGCAACGTTCAGGAAAGCTTTGAAAGGCTGCAGTTGCCAGGTGTAGGATTTACTCTGTTCTAGCTGCGTGCTGGTAACTTGTATTAAGCCAAGCCAAAAATAGAATCCTACAATATTCTCTTGTGAATTCACAGGGAAAGATTTATGGTCATGGGAATGTAAGTACCTTTGCTTGCTCAGCCCAGAGCTGTCTCTAACCCAGGTGAGAAATGGATGCTTATGGAAAGAGTGTAGAAACAGCTTGCAGAGATTTTTCTCTTGGTATGCTGTTCCACCGGTTTTTGAACAGGGATATTTTGAGCTGGAGTTGCATTAAAGCTGTTGTGATTAAACCAAGTATTTCTGACCTAAAGGTAGCATCACCGTGTCATTTACCATTTCTGTTTTCCCTGCCCTCAATTTAATCCAAACCTGTCATGATATAAACTGGAATTTTGTTTTTTGACTGGTAGGTGTTGGCAAATAACTTTTTTTGTTTATTTGTTTGTTAAAACATTCTGGGCCACGGTAGATACTTCTCAAATACAGCATAACTTGTTGTCATTGGTAAGGAGATCAGTGAAGGGCTGAACTCAGCATGATAAGTTTCTCCAATGTCTGATGCACCAAGATTATTTCCGAAAAAGTGCATGTATAAAAAAAAACTATATTAAAAATGTTAATCTTAAAAGGCTTAATAACAGTCAGTTCATTTTTCTGTAAAGGATTATGGATTTTATTAAAATGAACCGGCTTTCTGGGAAAACTTTCTACTCTCAGTGTTTCAATTAGATGCTTTAGTTCAGTAACTTTCCATTCGCTGCATAAAGGCTGGATGTCCTTGAGTCATATAAAGAAGTTAATTAACTTTCACTCTTGGTGGCTATAGGGCAAAAGTTACAATTTCGGACAGCTGTCCTTGTAAAGTCTGACTATAAATCCCAGCTTTTCTTTTTATGTGACTATAAAAACAAGCATTCTCCAATCTATACATGAAACAATCAAGTTCTGTTCTCTTTTTAGTTTAAAACATACTGTAAAATATGTAATGGAAATTTGAACAAATTGCATATTTTGAGTTGAGTTTAATAATTTGATTTTGATGGAGCACATCAGTATAATTTGTAAATTGGAGTAATCTCTAAGGCCCATGTACATTTAAAAACCAAACTGTATGAAATGGTTCATTGGTGTGGTGAACATAATGGTTCACTTAATTCCTTGCTGGTCAGTTATTACTGAACCTTTCAGAAAATCTTCCCCATTCTATATGTGGATAACTTTGGGGGCACTTCCAATGATATCTGATTCTCAAATTTCAAGAGGGAAAATTGTCCTGATTTTCTACAAGGCTTTTATGGGGCTTTTTTCCCCATCTTTTTACTGAGGTTTGTCTGTGCTTGGTATTGTGCATATAAGGTTATCTACTGGTGAATTCCTTCTTGTTACAGCTTACATAACAGAAATGCCATTGGTGAGGGGAAGAACAGCTGTGCTGGGATAGTCCAGAAGTTGATAAAAGCCAAGGAGCTTTTCTGACATCACCAGCAGTAAAGGGTAAGAGAAGAGGGTAGGAAAAGGGCAGAGATGTAAGGATGGATACATTCTCATGACCTCCCCATCTCCAGTAACATGCAGCTCTGGGTATGGCAGAACAAAGGTATTAAATTTATATTTAAAGGCCATACTGAATTTTTCTTTCATGACTTTATCGGTTTTGTCTTTTATTTTTCAAAGTATGTTTAATTTTTGAATTCACAAGGAGTTCCACAGCTTACCATATGTGGTTCAATGCACTCTAGTTTTCCTTTTTTTTTTGAATTTGCTACCTGCTGGTTTGTTTGAAGTCCTCTGCCCTTTATGTTGGAACAGATTGTGTTCAGCCATTGGATATCCACCCCACTTTGCCATTTGGGATTTTTATAGGCCTGTGAGGCCAGGCAGGGTGCTTGGCCTGTGTCTTGCCATGTGCTCATCTCCAGAGCTGGAGCTTGTGCCTGCTGTGGCTGCTCTGCAGAGATCTGAAGGGCTGTGCTTATTGTCTTGGGTAAGAAGGAGGAACAGGTGAGACTTTTGAAGGAGCTGCTCTGTGAAAGTACATTCAGGGTAAAGTATTTCTAGAAAAGGTACTGTCAATTTCCTACAGCTTCTGTTCCACCATTTAGTGTTTTCTTTCTGTCCAGCATCTGGCCTGTAGAACTAAATTCCCCCTTATTAAATACCACCTTGCTATGAGTGAGAACTGTGCTGAGAGGAAGTGCTGTCTGCTTGGAGTGATGTCTGGTGTGGCAGATAAATGATCTTGTAAAAGCAGCAGGAGGTATTTAAACCAGGTTACTAAAGAGTTAATAATACAGAACACTGGAAGTTACATAAAGTGCTTTTCAGATTTTGCTCCACTGATATTGTCAAGTGCAGTAACTCTGTAGCTGCAAATGTAAAACTTCAGTCTGTCCTTCAGCAGTGGTTTATGCACTTGTGAAGATCATGAGCAATGGCATAAGGAACAGCAGTGAGTTACTGTACTTTAAACGGTTGACTGAGTTTCTGAAGGTTATCATAATTTTAAAATCAAGAGAAACAATGTGAGATTTACCCAGGAAATCTGTAGCTGAAGTCGCCCCTGCTGACAAAGGAGAAGATGGACGAGCCAGAGACACCTGTTTCCAGGATCAGAGAGAAGGAAGGAAGGGGGGCAAGACCCGCCTTCTTTATTTTTTATATCCATTTGGAAATCACTATTCATTGGAGGAAATCAGTTCTTCCTCCCTCGATCACAGTGGTCAAAGGAAATGTCCATTAAAGTTCTGTGTCCAGGAGAAAGGAATGTGAGAGATAAGATACAGTTACAATAACATAGCTATGTTTACAGAAAGGAACTGTGTGAAACTAGCTACAAAGAGAATAAAATATTCACAACTGCAAGAAGCAAGGCAACATTCATCTGATCACATTTCTTGACTTTGTGAACACCAGTGTGCTGGGATAAAGAAGGTAGTGGGAATGTGTGGCTGGAAGAGGGAAATGGGAAAACCCTGTTTTTCAGGTCCTGGGAAGCAACTGACCACTCTAACTTTCTGCTAAAAACTTCAGGGATAACTCTTGTCCTGTTGCTTTCAATCATAAAATGCCAGCTGGAATGTCAACAATTTCATCTTTCCTCTCCAAATTTTCATTATATTAGCTACCATTTTATCTATACGTTCATTCTGTGTTCCAAAGAGAATTTTTGAACCATACAAATGTATTTGGTGCATATTGTAAGACATCTTGTATTTTTTGATACCTGAAACAGTGAAACAGTTATTACTTCCTAAGGAAAAGGAGAAAAATCCATTTTCATTCATATGCCTCCATTGAATTAAATTGCATTTGGAGGTATTAAATTTTTTATTAAAAATTACTATGAGGAAGCTGCAGAAATGTAAAAATGAGGAAAGTGTCTTTCTCAGTAAAAGTGTTCATGGAACAGTACTACAGTTATTGATGATAACATTTGTATCATGTCCCATGGCATGAAAGCTTGAAGGTGTTTGCCAAGAGAGTACACTCTTGCAGAAATTCAGAACTTTCTGTTGGGTTCACAGCTTCCTTGCAGCTTTGTGATAGCTACTGTGCTGTTATTTAATTTTAAAATACTGCCTATTAATCTACTGTTGTTCCAGTATCTTAGTCTGTCTAATTTTTATGTAAAATTATTCCTTGATTGTGGAAACTTCCTGATTGTCTTTAAGACTGATGTTGACTGACGTTGACTGAGCTTAATTTTATTTAAGCACTAGCTACATCCATTAGATCTAGCTAATATGATATTTAGAGTGGGCTGAAATTAGTGTATTGTGTGTGAGAACCAAGGTACTGTAAGATAAATGCTATAAATTAATGGGGTTTACTATTAGTCTTAATATTCTGCTTTGGGGAGGGGATTGTGTAGTTAAAAGAAAAAAAGCATTAGATTAACATATGAATAACTTGGTTTCTGATTAAATATGCTTCGTTATGTAATTACTGTTCTTTTGGATGAGTTTTAAATTATGGCATTGCTTTGTCCTATGTTTAAGTGTAACCTATATGTTCTAATTTCGTGTTATACAAGAATGAAAAGCTACATGGCAATAATCAGCCTTGTCCATGCACTCTTCTTACCCTGTGGTAGCAATCCTGGTTTTCATTTGCTTTCCCAAATTCCTTTCTCCGTTCTGAAACATAAATTGTATTCCTTATTTTAGAGAAGGATATTGCCAACCTGTCTTCTTTTGAAGTGACATATATCCTCCTCCTAGGATCCTAGAATGATTTTTGTTGGCAGGGACCTTACAGATCATCCAGTCCAACCTCCCACTGGAGCAGGTTTGCTCAAAGGCCCATCCAGCTCAGCCTTCCAGGGATGGGGCACCCACAGCCTCCTCAGACAGCCTGAGCCACTGCCTCACCACCCTCACAGTAAGGATTTCTTCCTAACATCCAGTCTAAATCTGCCCTCCTGCAGTTTGGAGCCATTCCCCCTTTTCCTATCATCCATGCCTTTATAAAAGTCCCTTTCTTTAGCCCCTTCAGGTACTGGAAGGTGCTGTAAGGTCACCCCAAACCTTCTCATCTCTAGGCTGAACAGCCCCAACTCTCTCAGCCTTTGTCCCTCAGACTGCTGTTTAAAAAAACCGAACCAAAATAGACACAGCACAGTTTGTTGCACCATTATTTGATGTTCATTGTGGGTGTTTAGTACAAGTGTTAGCAAAAGTGTTTCAAGCCCTAGCTTGAGGAAGAGCAGGATGATTGTGCCTGGTCTTCTCTACCTCCACTGAACTTGAACCTTCTCCTTCAGGTGCTGCATATATGGAGGTGTTGTGTTATAGGACTGATTTTTGCTTTTGAATCTGTGCAATTTGAAAGCTTTTTGTCTGGGTCTTTTAAAGCAAGTTGTTGCTTGTGTGATTTAGCTATGTTTAGGATCCTGACTATAAGTTATGTCTGAAACTTAATATTATTAAGCATATTTATAGAATATTCTCCAAGGGCATCTGTTCTCTAATACAGTCATGAAAGAGAAATAGCATGGGATTCTTTTTGCAAAACACAATACTAGGTTAAAAAAATTCTGTGAAGTAAGTAGCAGTTTGCTTGCAAAGTACTCATAATGTTTCCTAAAATGCTGAAAATTGCTGCCCAATTCTTCTAAGTTTTACTGTGGTTTTAAAACAACATCTTTAAAGTCAGCACTGTATTTAAAGTGCCCTTGCTATGGAAAGGAAAGTGGTAGATTGTGTGTTGTCCCAATGACTTTGTGAGGTCATATACACAATTTGGGGAATTTAGGGTTACCTTTACATTGTAAGATTTCAGTGGTGTTAAAATATCCTCTTCTTGCACCCCTGGTTGATTGCTTATATATGCATATACACTTATATATGTTCACACAAGTCAGAAAATCTCCTTCTATGCCTAACCAGTTTGCAAGTGGTCATAATGTGTGCCAGCATCCCCAAAATAAACCCGAGAGAGTCTAATCAAACACAACTCTTTAGTTTCCATATCCCTTCTCATTTCACTTTTTTCACTTGTATATTGAGAAAGCAGATCTTACTCTGGTCTTAAGTTGTATAGAGAACTATTCTGCTAATTAAATTTCTATATCATTGCATCATATATATTATACACTTATCTGTGGCTTGGTTTTTTTGGCCTATATTGCTTTTAGAGGTCTGTAGGTTTTCTGTACCACAGTGAAGATGAAATATACATTTTCTAATGTACATTTATGCTATTTTTGCATGTTGA
The DNA here is from genome assembly GCA_013398175.1 of Climacteris rufus. NCBI lineage: Eukaryota > Metazoa > Chordata > Aves > Passeriformes > Climacteridae > Climacteris > Climacteris rufus. The sequence goes on from VZRZ01006608.1 coordinate 1,073,383, forward strand.
TTGAAAGGCAATATAGAAGAAAATAGAAGCTTTTAGATGAGGGTTTTATTAAAATATTGGACTTTACTATCCTGATTATAGTGTTTCCTTTTCTGTAATTTTCCCAGTAAATTATGTATGTCCAGAAAATATGTTTATATCAAAAAACATGACATGAAAATTAAAAAAATAATGCTTCACATCTAAATTATGCTCTTATTATTTTATTTTCCTTTTGTAAGGGGAGACTCAGACCCCCTCATTTGTGCATTTTGTAATCTCTAGTCACAACCTAACCAGAATTAGAATTAGATTGGAAACACAACTTATTGTATATTGTAAAACTTCTCATTTCTGTTTTTAAATTTACTTTAAAAACGGCAAAAAAATTGAATGTATGCTAATTTTCTAGATTGTTTCTAAATGTGTTTTTCTTCTTCTTCCTGTTATTATCCCATAGTGTCATTCTGTGTTATACCCTGTAATGAGGATTGATTGTAAGATGATAGACTCTCTTAGCTCGTTACATGATTGTAGCTCTGAATTTCATAAGTGGTGGTGGTTGAAAGCTTAACATGATGTAAGATGAAATCTTACTGAGTCTGTCATCATTGCAGTCTCCAAGAACAGAATGACACTGAGAATGCTGTAGTAATCTTCATGGTCTGTGTCGTACTGGAAATCGGTTTTTTTTCTTTCTTTCTTTTTTAACCTCTTGAAATCTGCAGCTTGGAAAAAATGAACACAATTTTTTTTTTTTTTTGCATGAAACAATATTAGTGCGTTAATATGATTACTTTTTTCTCTGAATGGAATAATTCTGAAATGGAGTATTGCAGTCATGCATCATTGTAAGCATTTAAATATTTCTTCAGCAGTTAGGAGAATGAGCAGTTAGGAATATGAGCTGTTTCTGTTCTCAGGTAAGAGATATCTGTTCCCCCCATCCTCAACCAGGGCATTTTATTTTTTAAAAAAGGGTTTCTAGCAGTAGTAGCAATGTTTTGAAACAACTTGGTGTACCATGACTTGTTTGTGATGTCCTCCCCATCTCTGCTGCTGGCTGATAGGAGATCCCAACAATTCCTGATTGGAATTTAGGGAGCAGGAGGGGTGAGTGTGCTGTGTGCCTGCAACACCATGGAGAGGCTGCATTTATTCCTCAGTGTCATTTTTTACTTCTGTACCATTCACAGAATCTGGGTACAATTTTTGAGGAGTTTTGCTGCCTGAAAATATGGTAATAATAACTAGCAGAGCCTGCTGCAAAATATTCTGTGGCTTTAGAAGATGAAAGGATTTAACAGGGGACAAAAGTATTTCATAGTATTTAACTCTGGTGCTGCAACTGAAGAGCTCTTTTGTGAATAAAATTTATAGTCTGATATGGTGGGGAGAGCAATTCTCCAGAGACTTCTGTGTTTTTTTCCAGTTCAAGTTGCTAAGAATTGCATTTCTTTTTAATAACCCTGTGTCTGTTAGCACATCTATTGAGTATGTTTATGTTCATGCTGTTTGCATGTCATCTTCTCCTCACTTTGCTTCCTTTTGAAAGACCTTGCATCAAGTATTTGCTGTCTTCTGATGTATTTATTGTTTGACTTTTCTCTAAAGTAAATAATCTTGTTCTGTTTTGTGTGGGTCTTTGTGTGTTTAGGTATGTCTTGCATATAAGCTTGTCAGGTTAGATTTTTGTTAAATGAAAATGGCATTTCATACTGTGTTGGATTTTTCAAATGGCAAGAATCTTCAATGAGTTATGCTGGAAAAAGGTAATTTTATAGAGTAGTATATGATAGCCAATACTCACACTCAAAGCAGTGTATTCCCTCTGGCTTTTGTAAAAAGTGTAAGGAAGAGGTTTGCAAGAACACAGGGAGAGAATGGGCTTTGATTAGTTTAGAATCATTCCCTTTGTGCTTTTAAAACAGTACTTAATAGATTGTTAACGTGGACAAGAAGGATCAACTCGGAGGAAAAAAAATTGACAATATGCCATGACTTGCTAAAAAGTGGAGTGCAACAGCACTGGTTATTTTTAAACACCAGAGCATTTATAATGTAGGGATGCTTTGGTTATGTTTTGTGCAACACTTGCTAGTGCTATGAAGCCTTAATGCTGGCAAAAGTTTTGTGTGCAGTGGCATCCTTGGGTGCTGTGGGGCTGGCTGTGGGTTTGCTGGTTTCTGAGCTATAGCCATATTTTACCCCAGTGTATTTATCCAGCAGCTGGACTAAGAAATAACTATGGTTGTGCTGCAGTGACAGATAAACTGGGAAGTTTAGCATTGGTTTTGCTCTCTTATGTTTCTGTCCTACTGCTGGTTAAAGAAGTGAGTTTGTATCTAGTGAATGATAGCTGTTCCAGCAGCTGTAGCTGGTTCAGGGTGTGTTGTTGCCAGTGCAAAGATAAATATATTGATAAATAAGATAAATATATTGATAGTAAGGAGCTGTGGGTGCCCTGTTGTGCCCAGAGAAGCTGTGGATGCCCCATCCCTGGAAGTGTTCAGTGCCAGGTTGGATGGGGCTTGGAGCAACCTGCTCTAGTGAAAGGTGTCCCTGCCCATGTCAGGGGCTTTGGGATGAGATTGTTTTCCAACCCAAAACATTCTGTGATTCTCTGATTCTGTGATATTTTTCAATAAGTTTCGTTTCTACCCCGTGAATCTGATTTAGAGCCTATGGGTGAAATTTTTTATCTGTCGCTGGCTGGTTTCAAGTGTTGTCACTAGTTGTGGGCTTTTGAGCATCTCCTACACAACAGAAATTAGAAAATAAATCTGATCTGTGTCATCAACAGAGCTGGAAACAAATTTCTTAGCTCATTTTTCAGGTATCTCTAAATGTACCTTGTGCACAAAATGAGTTAAACTCAGAAGTATTGAGGTAACTCAACTAAGAACTTACAGGATGAAACTGCTCAAAATATTGTTAAGCATTCCCAGGTGTGTCAGAGCGTGCAAAAAATCCAATATCTGCTCCATGCTCATTAGAAAAAGAAATGTGATGCTAACTTCATTTTATACAGAAGTAATCTTGTATAGATAGTGATGAGTGTCTACATTCTTGCTCCTGCAGAAAAGGCTGCTGGGTAGGAGTCTGGATGAAAAGAGGGATCCAATTGTCAAAACAAATTGCAATTAGCAATCCTGCACTTTTACAAGCAATATCTACTGTGCTGCCATTTGAGTAATACTTGAGGAATAATTTAGTAGCTAATACTTTTGCAGCTCGTTTTAGAGCCCACACAAATGAGCTTGCTCATCTATTGTAGCCTTTACAGCTCTGGAGGTTGGTGATTTTTGTCACATGGGCAGGGTTTGGAGAGAGGCTGTTGTGTTGCATCAGAACATGTAGCTAAGAGCAGATGTGAGGAAAGTTCAGCTGATGGAATCTATGATAAGTTTTGGTGTTACCTGAAAAAAATATTTTCTGGTAAAATGTGTTTACTCAGTTTGATCACTGATGCCCTTTTCATTAGTTTATGGTTAAAACACTTGAAGCTTACAATTTTCAGAGAAAAGATAAGTTTTTAAAAACATTGTTACATTTTAATTTGTCTTCTTTTTGGAGCAACTGGTAAATGGTGTGCAAAAAGTTGTTGGCAGCAGTCATTACAGTGGTAAGTGCTTGTTGATGTGTTGTTTTGGTTTGCTTCCTCTCACTGGGATCCTTTGGGATTTTTTTGAGTAATTCAGGACAAATTCAAACTGGATCTTTCTATATCAATCTCTTATACAAAGATATTGTCTCTAGAAAATTCTTAACACCTTAACACTTCCATTTTTGTCATGTAGACATGTGCTGAGACCAACAACTGGAAACAAGCTTCATACTGGTGACTGGCAGGACCAGTACAAAGGGAGTGGGGAGGGAAGGGTGCTTTGAGTCACTTTTCTGTGTTCAGAGTTAAGTAGGTTTGGTTTGCTCATTTCTCATTGAGTGAGCTCCAGGAGACCAACACTTGATGCTAATCTTCTCTGTAGTTTTATTTCACTGTGGCAATTGTAGGGATTTGTGTTGTTGCAATTTCAGTGGCATGCAATAACTTTCTAGCTGTCTGGTCTGTGTTTATTGTATATCCAATAAAGTCTGGATTTTATTGTGAGGAAAGCTGATACTGCTGCTGTACAGCCATAACTTTCTAAGGTGCTATTGCTCTACTTCATTCCGTGGGTTCTGTAACTGGAACTTGAGCAGAGGGCAGGCATATTTTATAGTATAAACAGCAGTAACTTCTGTACCAGGGTTAGAGAAGTGTGTAAATTGGTAAGTGAAAGATTTACTACCTTTAGTCCCTTGAAGCCGATAAATCATCCATGTGTTTTGCATGAAATAATTATTCCTTTATCTGACAATACAGGCATGTGACTACCAAGCATTAATTACACCCATTTGTGTGTAGAACTTCGAATATTTTATATTTCACATGGATTACTTTTTTAATATAAGAAAATAATTTCGTAAAATACATGGAGGGAGGAGGTTTTGTCATGAGTACATAGATTGTGCATGCTCTGATTGCCTTCAGGGTTCTGTCCTGGGTTTGTCTTGTGCAAAATATTGTCATGGTTTAAAACATTTCTGTTGTGGTATATTATTTTGGTGGGGGGGTTCTGGTAGTGGTAGGATATGGAATCTTTTAGGGCAAACCTACAAATGGTGTGAAATTCTGAACTTCCTCTGATATAAGCGTGAGTAATTTGTTCCAGTGGGAAAATGCATCTCCTTTGGATAATAATCTCCTTGAAGGGATTAATAATATTCACTAATACATGCTGATGTATTAATGTGATGGTCAGTGTCTTGAGCCACTCTTTTATTGCTGTAAGGCTGAAACAGAAGTCAGCAGGGTTTTTTCCCTCATCAGATTTTAAAGGTTTGCAAGGTACACAAACCATATTTGATATTTTAGCAGCTCTAGGGGCCAAAGGGGCAGTAGCATCCTCTGTTCAAATGTGCCTCTGATGCTGGTTTCTGGAAAAGCTAAATTTAATATGCCTACAAAGCACCTTTGTGATCGGTTTCTGAACAGTAGTGTCATGTTAATTAGAAAGAACGGTTTATGTGTTTCTCTAACCATGATTTTTATGTGTATTAGCAATAAGCACCTCAAATATTCCTAGGTATGATTGTAGCATGTACACTTTAAGGTACATGAACATCATGACAAATATAGAGTCAGAGAATGGTTTGGGTTGGAAGGGATCTTAAAGATCATCCAGTTCCAAACCCCCTGCCACAGGCAGGGACACCACCTGCCCATGCACATTAAAATATACATATCTATACACAACAAAAAGACACAGGGTTCTAAAGAAACAATTAGTTGTCTGTGTAAATGTGAACCTGACAGTTTTTACTACCTCACTGATAGATAGCAAACCAAAATTACCACTTTCCACACTGCCCTGTAGTATAATTTCTGATTTAAAATTTAGAAGCTGATAAAACAGAACACGGCCCCAAAATAGAAATGCCTTTCGCTGAGATCAGGTTCTAGAGGGTTGAAGAGAGGCAAAAGCAGTGTCTGTCTGTGTGAACAGCAGTGCAGAATGTCTAGCAGAGACAACTGCTGGGAGTTGGGGAATGTCAGCATATCCCTCTTCTGAGCTGGCCCTGATAGCTGTGCTGTGTTAGGCTGGTCAAAGTGCATGTGCAGGTACCCAGTGGTCTGCATCAGTCAAATGATCCATTGAGGGAATCCACCTGCCCTCCATCCCAAAATTAATTTGATTTTATATCCTCAGGTTTATACCTTTCCTAATGATTTGTCTTTCCAAAATCCATAAGAGAGTAAGAAAATGTTCTTCTGTGAACTTAAAAAGGCCTTCTGGGAGATGGTATCACAGAAATGGAGAGAGAAACCTTTGCCTGCAGTGGGTGGTGGTAAGGAGGAGTTCAGTAGGTAGGAAGGAATGCAGCTGAATACCTAGAGACTGTCACAGAGACTCCTTGGCTCTCTAAGACATTTCAATTTTCAATAATGTAAATTTATGCCACTTCTAATGGAAGATCATATTTTGTGTCTTCTGTGATGGGCAGTTAAAACATTTAGTATCCTAAATGCTTGAAAATAAAATTAATGGATATTGCAAAAGCATGATTTCACCTACCTAGAGAATTCAAGGCTGTTCCTGTCTAGTTTAACATGCTTAGAAGGTGATATTACTCTGGAATAATAATTGAATTGAGCATTGAGTGCAACTTAATTCCTTTGCAGCAGAGTGCACCTAAAAATTACCAGCAAAAGACATCTAAGGGGAATGGAATATGCTTGGAAACAAATTATATCCAGTTATATAAACAAACAAAACAAAAACAAACAACCGAAAAACCCCAACACCCAAAAGCACCCAAACAACCCTAGATAACAGTTTTTGTGGACCTGGTTCATGTGTGGTTTATTTATAGTTTTGGACTATGAAGAACTAGTTCACATAAAATTGTATTTGCAAATATAAAAATACTAAGTTGGCCTGTGATGTCATTCTGACTTAGATCACTGGCTCCTTCAGGCTGTGGATGTCATCTTTGTATATTGCTTTGCTCAGTGATTCCTCTTTTAAAATAATGAATGTTCCCTTCCCTCCTGCTCCCCCATTAGTGATTAAATCTAATTGAATAGCAAATCCAATTTGGAAGGTTTTTCTAGTCTGCTTGTCATAGTATTTTAGATTGATAACTTTAGGAACAAGTTTCTTGAAGTTTTTGATTTTGTTACTTCCTCTTGAATGTCCGATTTGCTTCAATACTAAACCTTAGTACAGAGTTTTATCTCTGAATCTCATCAATGTTAACCACTATCTTTCACTCAAAATATTGGTTTGAAATTCTCATCCTGTGTTCAAACTCTCAGTAGACAAGTGAATCATTTTTTTCTGGTCATTGAAGATGGAGAGAACCTCAGCAGAAACATCTGATAGCAACTGCCCGACATAGCAGGCAGGCAGAAGCAAAAGCTTTTGACAGCATTTGCAGAGGAATCAAAGGAGAAGCACTTGCAGTGCACTGTCTTGGAAAGGAACACAGAGTTCCCAATATTTTATTAAATTTAAAAATGGTAACTTTTCCTGGCAAAGTCAAGTAAGTCAAGTAAGACTGGGGAGCAAAAAAAATAATGATGGTTGCAGTTCTTAATGTTTGAGTCCATTGTTCTGCTGCAAATGAAAAAAAAAAACCAGAGATAAATAGCGTCAGAAAGTGTTTATATGAATTTTGTGGTTCCAAACATTCCAGTTTTAGCTGCCACAGGACTGGTTGTGTGATTTGAGAAGAGGGTAATTTTCAGTCAAGGAGCAGAAATACTACATTTTATTTTGTTACAGATTTTCAGGTGTTGTTCAACTATAACATTTTGCACGGTTAAAATTGCGGTACTCCAAATAGAACTGTTATGTATTACCTGGTTTTTCTCTGTATGAATTCCTACTGTAAGCATTCACACAAGGAAACACTCGTGTTTGGAGCTTCCCTGAGAGCAGTGCCCTGGTGTTTGACCACTTCTAGTGCTTGACCTGCAGTTCCTGATGGGTTTATTGGAGCTTCTTAATGCCCAGTGTGATGTACTTCAATCATAGAATGGCTTCAGTTGGAAGGAAAATGCAATGTCATCTAGTTCCAACCCTGCTATCATGGGCAAAACTCAAAAAGCTCAAAACCCCATCCAACCTGGCCTTGAACACTTCAAGGGATGGAGCATTCACAGCTTCTCTGGGCAACCTGAGCCAGTGCCTTACCACCCTCACAATGAAAAATCTCTGCCTAATACCTAATTTCAATCTACTCTCAGTTTCAAGGCATTCTCCCTTCTCCTATCACTCCATGCCCTTGCAAAATGTCCCTCTCCAGCTCTCCTGCAGACCCCCTTTTTAGGTCCTGGAAGGAACTCTGAGGTTTTCTAAGGCTTTCACTCTCAAAACCATCTCAGTTTGGACAGTGGAAGCTCTGCTTACTGGTGAAGCTCTCCAATCTTCAGTGATTTGCAAGTGAACATAGTATGGCAAGCACTGCCAGCTTCATTAAAACTTGACATTTCTGATCTAATATTACCCAGGTGATGGAAAATTACCTGTGGTCTAAATGGGGAAAAAAATATAGGAAACTATTTAAACATTTCTGTGCAATGATTAGAAAATTAATCCTCAACGCATCATTACTTAGTAGAATTTTATACTGGATTCTGGAACCATAGCTGGAAATTTGAAATTCTTGAAGATATCATCTTGAAAACACGTATTTTAATATAATTCAAATTATTATTCATAATTCATTGTTATTGTGAATAGTCCTTTCAGTCCCACTAGGTTCCACAAAATCAGATATTATTCCTTTATTTTGATGGCTGCTTTTCATCTGCTGTATTTTTTGAGTTATGTTGTGGAATTTGGTGCAAGAGGTTAGTGTGATACTCAGTGTCTTTAGTTAGAACACTATTACTGTGGGAGAACCACAGATGTTAACAAGCAATTTAGTTGTAGTAAAGACTATAGGCCTGGTGTAGAACAATCTGCTATTTCTTGCTGGTTTGGGATTTTTTTTCCAAAATATAATACAATTTTAGGAAGTGCTTTGTCCTTTGCAAAACTAAAATAGTGTTTTCTTCTAGCACTGTCACTGCTGCTCTACTCTGCTGTGGGAGCATTTTCAGTTCAGTTTTTTGATTCATCTTGAAAGGGTTGAACGACCTTGGACTTTCCTGTGGGCTGTAGAAGTTGTACCTGCAATTTTTTCTAGCCTGTGGAACTGCTTCATTTGTGGGTTTCTTTTTAGTGTTAAAGTATGTTCTGCTAATCCATGAAGTAAATATTTAAAGTTTGTTTACTTCTTGCTATTGTAGGCATTAGATCAAGACAGAACTGCACTACAGAAGGTGAAAAAATCTGTGAAAGCAATATATAGTTCGGGACAAGGTAAGATATTGTTTTCAGTTTCATATGAGAACCAAAGCTTTTGATTTCAGGTTTGAGATGTGTCTTGCAATTTATCCTGTTGAAGTGTATAGCTTAAGAAATGCTTATCTGTTTAGCAGTGTTTGGACTTAAAAATTTTCTTTCTTTACTTCTGATTATACATCAGATTAATGTGCTCTCCAGTTCTTTTACCTTCATATTCCTTCTCAAAGGCCTCTAGGAAAATTCCCGTTGGTAAATTTTCCTGCTGGTGTAGATAAATTTCAAGCAGTTACCTTCAACTGGAACAATGACAAAAATTATCCTCAACTGAATTTATATAAAGGACTTTTACGTGAAATAAGATTTAGAACTTGTTTAAAAGTTCAAAAAGTAAATAAATAAAGAGAAATATCTACAGGTAGATATCTTTGTTTTGTCAACTTGTGCTCTCCCCTCATAACATTATGTATTTCCCTTCTTACCTAAAATCAAAATTATATATTTCCATTCTTACCTAAAATAGTGGAGATATATCATTATTTTGCTTGTTTGAAGACATGGTGATGTTTTAGTGGGGATATAGTTATTACTTTGATAAGAGTTTGGTTAGCTAGAATATTATTGATAATCAGTTTGAGTACAGTAACAAATGATGATCAAACAGATAAATATGCAAAGCTGGTTAAAAAAAGTTATAACTCTATGCTTCTACCTCTGTTTCTCTAAAGTTCTAAGAACTATGGCAAAGGCAGATAGGGTAACACAGCTGTGCACCTTCCAATAATGTTCTGGCTGTAAATACAGGATTTTAGAAAATCCCAGTTTCAATTTCCTAGCGATGAAATCAGTTGAGCGAATATTTTCCATATACAGAGCTACTTTTGAGTGCTCTTGGTTTGTGTGTTGTCCCATTAACTTGTGTTTATGCAAGTGTGTGGGATTTTTAATATCTTGTAGATCCTTGACTTTTCTCATTTACCAATCACTGCTGTTGGGTTGTTAGCACCATGCTTTCATTAGTTTCTCTGTAATTTCATTTGACAATGAGTGTTTTCCCAATAGACTGTGAAGCCTGCTACAAAGTGAGAATAGTATTTGGTGCATGTGTATTTAGTTTTATGCTTTTAGAAGTATTCAGATGCTTCAAGAAACTTTTCTATTTGAAAGTACCTACTTTCAAATAGAATTTCAAAACCTGAGTTTCAAAACTGATGAAAACTGTAGAACACATTGAAGGTGTTCTGCCTTCTTTGAAATGTGTAAATGATACTGGAGAGTTCAGATACCATTTGAGTCTTGTGATGAATATAATATTATTTTCAAGCCCTGTAAGTAAGGCAGTACTATATTATGAACTAGTTGCATTGAATAAAAGCAATTAAAGGTGGGTTAATTGTTTTGATTGGGTGCTCTGCACTTAAAAAGGAGCAGAGATAGTTAGGTAGCTGAGTTTTAAATTTTTTTTACTTGTTGTTGTTGTTTTTAACAGTCTTGTTTCAAAGGGACAAGTTAGTAGGAATTCTTTTGGGTAAAGAAAGCAATATACATAATCCTCTGGCTCCCTCTTCAGAATGCTGCTGTCATAGGCTCTGTTACAATGAAAAGCTCTGTGCAGGAGGCAGTGATTGGTAAACTGGGGTTAGTAAGAGCAAGATGAAAACCGTGTTTCATGTGTGAAACCTGACAAAAATAAATGTAAATATACAGTGACTGAATTAAAACTCAAGCTCTTTTTGCCTCCTTGTACAAGAAAAATTGCTGAAAATAAGCTATTTTCTTATGCTTCAGTGATGAAAGTAGATTTTGTTGATGTTTAAGTAAAACATAGCAGAAACAGCTGTGAAATGAATTGTGATTTATCAGTTCAAGAAACAATTATGTGGCTATTTTTGTATTTCAAAAGAAAACCTCTAACTCAACTTTGAGAACTCAAAAGTGGAATGGGTGTTTTACAAATTTAATTGTTTGCTAGAAGTTAAGACTGTATTTAAATTACTAGAAAAGTTTTTTTAGAGTTCCTGTGCTTCATTATATCTTTTGAGAACTCTAGCTGAACTGGTGAGAAAGGATTATTAGGGGGCAATAGAAATTTAATTCTTCAGTTCTGTAATCCCATTCATACTCTACCAAAAGTCATAGCTAGGATTTTTTGGGTTCTATTGGTTTTGGGGTTTTGTTTTGTTTAGTTTTGTTTCCTGAAGTAGCATTTGAGCAGTGACAGTAATCCAATGCAGTGGCTCATACAGAATTATTCAGGAAGGCCAAGCTCTCTGGTGTGTTGGTTTGTTTCTCTTCAGTGCTGAATTATGAACCACAAGGGACTCTGGTCTGTTACAGAGAGCTCGAAGGTCACCTAAATACTTTCTGCTCTTCCTGCACATCCCTCACCCCTTTGTCAGATTTACATTTAGAGCTGCTGCTGTGGCAATGAAAACATACCAGCACAGAAATATGGAAATCCCTTAGAAAAGTCCCTTCCCTATTTTCATTTCTGAAAATACTGTTTGGGAAAGAACTGTTAATGAAATGCAGTCAGACATACCAAGGGATACCTCTTTCTCCCCACTTCCTCCTTGTCTGGCCTGCTGTGTAATTCCAATGATAGATTGTACCTGTAACTAGGAACCCCTCTTATGTCAGTGGTGCTTGAACTTAATGGAGAGTCTGTCCTGACTTCCTTTCCTGGAACATTTGGGATTCAATTGTAACAGCAGCAGATTGCACAGTTTTGTTGTAGATTTTTCAGTAGCTCATCTTCATGACTTTCCTGGTGTAACTCCCAAATGTAATCAAAAGAGTTTACACAATGGAGAAGTAAAAATGTGAAATCCATACAAGACCAAAGGTACTGAGTGGATCAGAAGTCCACATGGTCTCCCACAATGATCAACAGCAGATGCTTGAGGAAGTAAAAAAACTGTGCAAAGACTGATTTAAAAAAAAAAATATTTTGTTTAACATTTTCTGAATTCACAATGATATGAAAGTTAGGAATTACCTTGAGTCAGAAATTATATTGTGATGTTTGATACTTCTTAATGGACTTCTGCAATTCATTTTGTCTAAGGAATTTGAATTAATGTAAATCTTTATCATTCACAGTCTTGCATCAATCCAGTTTGCTCCTGTGCAAAGTTCCCTAGTGCATGTTCTTTGGGCCTTAAGTCACCTGAGGAGACTGTCCCTGCCCATGTCTCAAAGCATTGGCCTCAAACCCACCAAAATTACTCACTTGATGTGAAATTAAGAGAGTATTGTGGGCATCAGAGTTTGTAGGAGTCTTTGAAGAGCCAAAGCTTGCTAGAGTGGAGTCAGAGGATTTTTGGTGGATAAATCTAAACTTGATTGTGTGGACCATTCTGCCCCTTGAAGTAGGTTTCTGGATTGAATTGTTTCCACTATCGCTCACAGTGTTTCTCTTCTGAACTCCACAGCCCTAGGGGGTTTTGAGGGGTTATTTTGCTTGTTGGCTTTTTACAGAAACCATCACGTTTAATCATCCTTACTCTCTTTCTCTCCCTTTCTAGAAAATAGCAGCACAGAGTTTGTTTTCTAAAACAGGAAAGAGGAGGAATGAATTTTGAGTATCAGGGACAGGAAGTGCACACACTATGAAGGGTTTAAGCCCACTAATGTCAATATTTTGATGTTGCTCTATTGCATGCTCTCTTTCTTAATAATTTCTGATGATCAGCTTTGTTTTGCTTGGTAGTGAATGTCAAGGTGATAGAACTCCAGAAACTTTCCTTGTAATGTCTAGTTAAGCAGTAATTTCCTTCGAGTTAGGAGTGTTTTCCCTCATGTGCTGCACTGCCTAGTGCACATCCATGCATTGGCCCTTCCCCATGGAATTATATGACTTTGGAGCTCCCCTGATGCTGTAGACTCTGCACAATTAATGGGTGTATGTAGAGAATTCTAGTTCACTGGTGACCTCCCTTTGTTGAGAAAATTAACTCTTTATTCTTTCCTTTTCTCCACACATTTTTTTGGCCTGTCCTTCCACCTTAGGAGTCTCATCCCTCTTAGTTTGTTTAGTTCATTTTAGTGCTTTTGTGAGGAACAGAACTTCTTGGAAAACAAATAATTTAATGTGGACTTCCTCACCCTGTATGCTTTTTGATCCTCTACAGGTGGGAGTTTTTTGAAGTAAAATTTTCTCCTTATGAAACCTGTGCTTCTTGTTCAGGATTTTGTATTTATCCACATGTCACCAATTTGATTCTGCACTGTAGTTTCTACAAATTGCCTGAGGAATATATAAGTAATATTGCTGGTGGTGCATATTTGAATTCTCAGTTCTCTCTGGAGCTTACTAAAAATAGCTATTATATTTGCTTTTCATTCTTCCTGTTGTGTTGAGGCTGGTATAAATAAGAGGCTTTAATTTACAACTATATAGTTTGCCTATTTTATTCTTTTGTATGTGGCTCTAAGTGACTTGCCATTGCTCATGTTATCAGATTTTAATAATTCTACTGTTAGATTTGGTATAAATCCACTGAAGCAGAGAAGAAAGAAAATTTTTCCATGAGACCTTCTACAAGTGTGTCAGTGATGAACAGAGATGCAAAAAGAAGTCATTTACTTTTCTGGGCTGGCTTATCTCTCAGTGCTCTTACACTGTGATGATCTAGAGAACCTTGCAGGCTCAGTGAAATACTCCTTGCTATGAAATCTATGAAAGAGGCTTTTATTACTTTTCCCTTGAACAATATCATTGCAGAAGACATTACTGTTATCAAGTTCAGACAATTGTATGGTGGTCAAATGATTTTTTTTCCTATTATTTTTTCATTAGATTTCAGCTTTGTGAAGGGTGAAATGAGAAAGGGTGCTTTCTTATATCAAATCATTTCTACCATCCTTTTTAACCTTGCCAGCTTTCATGCTTTTCTAAAGCCTTTCTGAGTCATCTTTCATTCATAAATGCAGCTTGGCTCTGACCTTGGTTATTTTTCCTCTGGCTACCCATGGAACAAAGCTGTTTTATAAGTGTAACTTAAAAATAGTTTTAAGTCGATCAAAATTCTGAAACATTATTTTTCTTTTTTTTTTTTTTTCACTTAAGCAGATATACAGAAGTAATTCTCAGTAATTTAGACATTCTCCAGGTTTCTTTTGGAATAATTAAAATATAATCAGTGACAGAAGAGAGTTGTGTTTTTTTCATTTTTCTTCTGTAAACCATTTAATTTTTTGTGCTTGTGTTCTTCAATGTTTTCAGGGTAATATATCTGAACAAAACTATCGTAGAGAAAGGAAATTTTAAGGCTTTCATTTTAGTGATGTGTTTTCTAGCTCCAACATATACAGGCTTTAACCTCTCTTCACAGTATTGGTGTTTCATATACCCCTTACTTAATATGCACAAGTAGAAAGGAAGTTCACTAGATTCAGAAGCTAAAATTCTGGTAATTTTTCAGTGGGAAATAAGCATAGTACTTAATGAATGCTGTGCGTTCCAGTGAAAGAATACAAATTCTTTGTAGGCCTTGGGAGTCTGATTTAAGTCTTTTGTGTTTACACTGGCAAAAGTTCAGCACAAGGTGACTTTAGGCATCCACAGCTTCAGGAGAGTGCCTGGGAATGCAGAGCAAGGTGGGGTTCAGCCCTGGGAGTCCTTCAGCCTGCGCCTCCACAGAGCTCAGAGCACACATGCCCCCTGCTTCAAGCAGCAAAAGGCTGCTGCAAAGGTGCCATTCCTTCCTGAGGTGCTTGGATCTGCACCAAGAGTTGTTCCTCTTAACACTTCCTCAATATACGTGTTAGAGTTCAGAAGGGATGCCACAACATTGTTGTGCACGGGGCCCTATGGGGATTTTCTCAAAACAAAAGTGAATTCTGGGCTTCATGTCGCTCAGCGTTGGAGGATCGTGGAGATGAGGAGGTGCACAGCTGTCAGCTCAGAAAACAGCACTGCTGTGTGCAGCTCAGGGTGCTGCTTTATACCACAGCTGCCACAGCCTGGTGAGGTTCTGAGCGTGGCCTGAGGTGCTGGTGGCCCTGCCAGATCCCATGGGGAAGGTGTAAGAGTCGGCCTGAAAATTCCTTATCTGCCTCACCATCATGGACAGAGACTGAAACCCTAAAAGAGGACTTTTGCACT
>VZRZ01006608.1:1088544-1133271 GCA_013398175.1 Climacteris rufus
GCGAGCCTATTGGCAGGACCACGAGGGCTTCGTCTCATCCCTTGGTAGCTATTCCTCCTCTCCCCTCTCTCTCTTCCTCTACTTTGTTTCTTTATTTCTCCTTCTCTCCCCGCTCTATCGCATAATTGTGTTGTTGGCACTCAATAAAGGTGCATTATTTGATTAAAGTTGAAATTCCCTTTGTGCCTTTTGCATTTTGAGATCGTTAAACGAACCATCACGACCCCCGCTTGTGTTAGTGGATGGTGACAGAAGGGGATGATGAGTGAGGTCCCTCTGAGGGGAGCTGCCCTCAGCAGCGGGTGCAGAGCCCATCCTCAGCTCTCAGGGTTCTGGCACGGCTCAGGGCACTGCTGGAGGAGCAGCATGCCTGGGGAAGCTCTTCTATTTTCATCACACTGCTGGGCATTGCTTAAGATATTGAAAAGACACGAGCCAGTTCTGCAAGGCAAACCCTGTTCCATGTACTGCTGTCCCTGATCCTGTCTCACTCTCGGCGTGTTGCCCTGATTTTTGCAGTTCTGGATGTTGTCATTCTTTTGTAGCTAGTTTCTCACAGTTTTCTAGATAAACTTGGCCATGTTATTGTAACTGTATCTTATCACTTGCATTCCTTTCTCCTGGACACAGAACTTTGATGGACATTTCCTTTGACCACTGTAATTGAGGGAGGAAGAACTGATTTCCTCCAATGAGCAGTGATTTCTAAATGGATATAAAAAATAAGGAAGGCAGGTCTTGCCCCCCTTCCTTCCTTCTCTCTGATCCTGGTAACAGGTGCCTCTGGCTCTTCCTTTGTGTCATTACTGCGACATCGGCATTATTAAAGTTCTGTACCAGAACTTTTAGCTAGGAGAGTAAATACTGTGCCCATTACAGCTTTCTGTATGCAAAGGAAAGTCTATAAGGGCACTAGAAGTAATTCCTGAGTTTGCATGAGGCACCAACAGTGAGATTAAGCTCTTTGCTCTAAGCATGTCAGGTTTCGCATGTCATATTTTAGCATAGGCTACATTGCAGATTTAATTTTTCAACTATGTGCATTTAAGGTCAAGTAGGGAACTGCCTTACCTCTTCAAGAGAAAATATTTCATCTCCTCTTACAAGATTTACATTGATATTTGTGCAGAAATTGAAAATTTCTTATTCTTACAAACTGCTTGAATTTTGTGTGTACATGTGGTAATTACAGAAGTAAATGTAGAAGTATTCCTTAACTTCACAGTCAAAGCCTCATGACTAGATTTAGGTGATTTGTGATCTGAGATTCTTGAGAATTTCCTCTGTATCGTTTGAGGACAATGACCTTCCTGCTTCCTCTTTCTGACCGGGAATTTCTTTTGCCTTTCCACAGAAAAAGGAAACAGGCTTCTTCAGCTTTTTCAGTCTCTTTACAAATCATTTTTGAAAATGCTCTATGAAATAATACAGTGCTTAAAATCCAAATGCTAGGAAATCCTGTGAGCTGAGAAGTGCTTCACAGACAAGGACAGGGGGTTCCATAATCTAGCAGATTCTTTCTGACCTTCCATTATCCCTCCTTTTCCTTCAGCACAGCTGGCTGCTCTTGAGCTTTACTTGCTCAGGACTGCATAAGCTAAAGCTCCTTCATAGATAAAGTCCTCTGTGTATATTTATGCAAAAGCCTCTACATCAAAACAAAATGCATATTTTATTGTTATGTAGTGGTTTCCTTGGGTTCAGTACTAAGCTATTTGATTAAAACTGTATGCTTTTGGAACTGTTGTCTTAAAAACATTCTGCTTGAATTCCAACTTTGTATTAAGGTATGATTAAGTGCATGGCCTTTTGAAAACCTCAGTGTCTGACTTTTAGAACGTGAGTGGTGTGATGTGTGGGGTTTGGGGCTTGGTATTAGTAAATAAGGATGGTTCTATTTTTTTTTAACAGGTTTTGACTTTTTTTGTTGGAGCTTTAGTGCACTGTTGTTTGAGTATCTGTAATAGTTTAGAAGAGTTATTGTTTAACTCTGCATTAGGTGTTTGTTAATGTCAAAATAGGTTTATGCATTGTGAGACGTTATTCATGAGACTTGTTTGAAACTTGTGTCCTTTTTCTTTTCTTCCATCTTTTGAGTCATAACTTGTAATTCAGATGCTCTCAGGCAACGTGACAATTTGAATAACATGAAACTTGCAGATCATTTGGGGAAAAACACGGTACCTACTGGCAGCTATTCTTTCTTTCCCTCCCTCCTTTTCATTGCACAGAACATGTGCTGTGGCTCTGTGGTTTTATGTTTGTGGTTTGCAGAAAAAAAAGCCCACATAGTAAGGCTAGGAGACTCATTAAAGTGAAATATTGGTTTAATTAATACCAGTAATAACCTCTAAGAGAGATGAAGGTGATAAAGTCTATCCCAAAGGACTGTAGAGGTAAATTTTCTATTTAAAGATACTAAAATGGAAGTAGCAAAAATTATGCAAGCACATGCCAGCGAGTAAAATAAATAGAAGCAGGAAAGACATTTCAGATGCAGTGATCTCTAATTCATTCTTGAGTCAAGGATTTTTCTCACTTTCACTGGCCTCAACCTCATCTTCTTGGTTCTGACCTCTCTGTATGTGCAGTTTGCTACTAAATACAATAAAATGAGTCTTTGGCTGTGTACCAATACAAATTCCATGATCAGGGATAACTCAGTTTTACAGAGCAGGCTAAAAGGGAATCTTTGTAAGATGTTTCTTCAGTTGAACTTGCAGTCGGATTCGGACTTGGTCTCCTTATTTTTATATCTGATACTCTTGACTGGTTTTGTTCTGTGTCAGTGTCTAACATTTCAAAATATAATTTCATGTGTGCATGAAAGTTCCTGTAGTAGGCAGCTATAAATTCCAAAGTTATTTACAAAAGGAGCACACGTGCTTGTATTGTTTCACTGATGTATTATTGATCCTATTACTTTGTTAATAGCTACAGGGCTTTCTTCTTGCTATATTACAAATCCAGCTTATTGATTTAGAAGAAGAATATATATGTCTATTGCTAAATAGTTCTTTTTAATCTTAAAATTATTTTAATTTTCAGTAAATGACTTGTAGCTTTTTCCAAAGAACTGTTTGTTAGTTAGTTTGTTAGTTTGTTGCTAGGTTGCAGTAAGCGTAAAATTGACTGGCTACAAAAAAACGTTTATGACTTTTGATTTTTCTTTGCAGATCATGTTCAAAATGAAGAAAACTATGCACAAGTACTAGATAAATTTGGAAGTAATTTTTTAAGTCGGGATAATCCAGATCTTGGCACAGCTTTTGTAAAATTTTCCACGCTAACTAAAGAATTATCAACATTGTTGAAGAACCTGGTGAGGAATTTCAAACTTTCCTAGCTTTCAACTTGTTTCAAAATAAAGTGCAATACAACAACTGCATGATCTTGATGACTAATGATAATTTTTGAGATGCTTTCAGCTTTTTTCAAAAAACAACACAACAATTTTTGCAGAGTTGATCTCTAAAGGGTGTTATTACACACTCTTGGTGTTTGATTGTTAATTGGCAGTTAAGAAGAAAAACATAAATGTTGAGACATCACTTGAGTCATCATTCTCAGGTGTTCTATATCTCATGGACTTTAATTTTAGATCATCCCCTGACTTGAAGTCTTTCCAGTTAAAAATACAATCTCATTAGTTATGAGTGTTTTGTTTTACCACAAAAAGAGGAACATTCACTTTCCAGAAGAAAAATAACAATTTGAGGAGCATGCTAAAATGGTGTTAACAGTCCACTCTCCCTGTAGTATAGAAAACATCCACTGCTTAAATACTAGGTTTCTGAAGGTGGTTTAAGGGTTTATCTCATTTCAAGTTTGTCTTAGGCCTTTTATTTCTGAAAGCTGGATAATAAAACTATAGTCATAACAAATATCTTTGAACATTGGAAGTAATGAAGCTGCATTTCTTGTTAATTACAAATCATGTTTCATGGGCTTGATAGCTGTTGTAGTCAGAAAGCTGTAGCTTCAATTTTACTTTTTTTTACAGTTGGGCTTATTGCCAAGCTTTTTTGATGTGTGAAGTATAAGTGTTATTACAGACTTTGTTTTCTTGAGTCCCTAACACAACCATAACTGCTGTAGGTCACACCAAAGGTCTGTGGAGCAAAGTTCCCTGGCTTTAACACTTGCTCAAGACTGAGTCTTCTGCTTTCCTCTGTAGAGGACTTCTGTCATTCTGGTTTTTTTTGACCTGCTTTAATCTAAATTTAGCACACAATTAAAATAAAGTATTTTAAAATGTGAATTAAAGTGAGTATAAGGACAGCTTGGGACTAGAACTCAAGTTTTTTGGAAGCTTTCTGGACCTTTTCATTCCTGTCAGGGTATCCACAGAAATTTTTAAGCTCTTAGCTAGCAAACAAGATGTCAGGGCTTATTTATTTATTTATTTAAAGTAGTTCTAATCAAGAGGAAAAAGCACTTTTAATTTAGGAAGCCACACTTATTCAAAACAATGTTATAATATTTCAGCTATATTATGAAGCATTATCTATCTAAATTCTTGTTGATAGGATTTAAAATAGTCTGTAATTTACTTCGTTCAGCAGTCTCAAATAGACAACAAACTTATTTTACAACTGTCTCAGCATTTTAAAACTGCTTATTTGTCTCCTTTCTTGTCCCTGAGAAAATAATGCTGTGCTGTTCTTACACATCATTCTGTTTAATACAATTACACTGAAAGAGAAAAAAGGTGTTTATATAAAATAGAAGTTGAGGTCCATTGAAAAATCAGTTGAGAGGAGGACTCTCTAATGCCACTGATAAAGCCCCACAGTAGATGCTGAGCCTTATATTAATAAAATCAATTGGAAAAATGGCAGGAGTAATTAAGATGAATTGCAGAACAATAGGCTTTTTTTAAGTCTAGAACAGGTTGTTGATGCCTTATGTGATAAAGGTATCATAAAATAATGAATGGCTGTCAAAGACAGAAAGGTGAATAAGCAGAGCTACACAGAAGGCAATGGGAAAAAATGCTTGGAAACTTTGGATCCTTTTTGTTAAATCTTTGAGCTTCAAT
This sequence comes from Climacteris rufus, assembly GCA_013398175.1. NCBI lineage: Eukaryota > Metazoa > Chordata > Aves > Passeriformes > Climacteridae > Climacteris > Climacteris rufus. The sequence continues at coordinate 1,093,586 of VZRZ01006608.1, forward strand.
TATGAATCATTTAAATTTCCCTGTGAATTGTGATATTATGGATATTTCATGAGAAGGCAGGTACAGAATAACTTATTCTTCTTTGTCAATTTTAGAGTGGTTGCTTTCAGAGTTTTATTCACTTACTATGAAGTAAAATCAGCAACTCGTATTACATACACAACTTTTGGAAACCATGATTTTGAAATGACTGCTCAGCACACAAGGGCAAGAATAAGAGTGTGTCCATTAATCGTTTTAACAAGGCCAAAGAAGTTGCTATGCAGTTTTTACTATTAACTGTTGATGTTATCATTAAATATAATGTCCAAAATTTAAAAATTTATGAATATAATAGTTAAGTTGCTAAGTGATTGTTATTAATATTATCTTATAAGAAAGCCACACAATGACCTCTTCTGTAAGATTTTGTAAAGGTGATGCATTGGCATTGGTCATTTCCAACACTGGTCTATGTTTTCAGCAAACTCTGAGTGTCCCACCCAAATCAGTTGCTCTGTTTTTTTATTTCTACCTCCTTTCCCATTCCAGGTTTTTTTTTTTATGCAATAATTCGTTATAATACTGCATTAAAAATATCTATAAAGACCTATGTGTATGAAAATGAGGGTGTCAGTATCTTTACATTGATCTAGATGAGGTTTTGGGAGAACATTTTTTAGCCCTTGCAGATTACTTCTTTTGAAAATTTGCATGGTGCTTGCCTTTTTCCGAGTGTTTAAAGCCTGTTTTTCTCTACTTCTCTTTCCTGTAAATGTCCTCAGCTAATCTTTGTAGGCAAATTATATTTTGTTCACAACCCTTACCAAATTGTTGTATGTGTTTTTATTTGTTAAGGGTTTTTTTTGCCTTATTTTGTTGTACATGAGACTGTTTTGGTTTGAACTGTTTCCAGTTAATTTGGGCTACTGTTTTATCAAGTCTTCAATCATGTAATAAATTATTCCAAACCATTACCATATTGGAGTAATACACTGCTATTTAGCTTTGGTTTTTTGCCCCAGCTGACACACTAGGGGGTTACTGTTCTGTACTTTCAAGCCAAGTATTAATGGCTTGAATTGGTTATCCTTAATGGATACACTGGAAAAATGAAAAAAGCTGCAGTGTCTTTTAAATATATGAGGAGTTTGAGTGGAACACTAGAGCTGGAGAACTTGTTTGAATGGTTATTTTGATATTCTTGTCAGTAATCAAATAGACATGGACTCAGTGGGGTGAAATTTAAACTGCTGAGAGTTGCAGGAGATGCCAGGGTTACACAATGGGCAAGGACAGGAGCAGTGTTCCCAAAAAGCTGGGAATATTCCCAAATAGCCAGCTTTACACAGTGGGCAAGGACAGGAGCTGGGAATATTCAAAAATCTGGGAATATTCCCAAATAGCCAGGTTTACACAATGGGCAAGGACAGGAGCAGTGTTCCCAAAAAGCTGGGAATATTCAAAGAGCTGGTGGCTCTGTTGGCTCCTTTTGTTCCTGCTTTGTGTGCAGCAGGTCCTTGCTTCTTACCTGCAGGAGACATTTCTATTCAATGTTTGCTTCAAGAGGCTGAGGATTACCTCGAAGTGCTTTCAGAACTTGGCTTATGTGCTATTTGTAAAATTTGGGCTTTATGTCACCTAATTTAAGTAAACATTAATTCTAGTGCTTCTATGTCTGATGCAAGTAAATGTTTATTAATTCTTCCTAGACTTGAATTTATAATTAATTTAGAAATGTTGAGGTGATTGCAACTTGATTAGTGAAGTTCAAAGGCTTGTTGGCAGTATTTTGATAAGGTCATAATAAACAATTTTGAATGATAATGTTTTTGTTTTCAGCTCCAGGGTTTAAGCCACAATGTTATTTTCACTTTGGATTCTCTCTTAAAAGGAGACTTAAAAGGTGTTAAAGGGGTAAGTGTTGAAAACTAAGTTTTTATTTCAGGTTCAGCTATCTTGTGACTGTTTTCCTTTCACTCGTGAGATTATTTCTTATGTTGGCACTCATTTAATATTCATTAATTTAGTCCAAAGAACAAAATTGGTGTGACTGCAATGCTTCTTGAAAATTTAATTGTAAATTCCTGTTTTAATGTGCACAGGAAAGCAATACTTTATAAAATTCAAAACTAATATTTTTTTCAACTGCTGTCTGAAAAGTTTGAAAAGAGTAGTTCTGTTGCTATTTATAACTTGATAACTATGAATAGAAAGTTTTAAAAATGTTCTCAGTACTTTTTCTATTTCCTAAGGACCTCAAAAAGCCTTTTGACAAAGCCTGGAAGGATTATGAAACCAAATTGTGAGTATTTTTTCCCACTCTTTTATTGTTTTTTTTCTCACCTTTCCCTGCTGTCCCAAACTCTGTCCTGTATCTTTGGATGTAAATGTGGCTGAGCAAGGCATCTCTTCTGTGGATCTCTCTTCTGAATTAATAGAAAGAAGATATTTGTATGTGCTCAGTGAAGGAGTTACATGACTACCTAATGTTTCTTGACTATAAAGAAGATACTTAATGTGCTTAATGCTTCAATACTGAACATTGTAAAGTGAATTGTGGAGGTTTCAGATGGCATTTACACATTCTTATAGTCATATACATAAAATCTGTCAGTACTAAAAGTTATGAGATTTTTATGTTGTCTTGTGCTTCAGAACTGTGTATTTTTGAGAGACAGGAACTTGAGTGCAGTTGGTGTGGCTACTAAATATCTGTGGTTTTAAAAAATATTTCCATGCTCTCATTCCTATTTTCTGTGGGTGAAGAATGATTTATAAAAATAAAAGGTGGGAAACAAGCAGTATCATAGTTGCAAAAGTGTCAGCAGACTGGTTCAGAATGCTCTCAAGGACATGGTGGGTGGTTGCTTTATCAGAATTCAAGAGCTCTCAGGAGTTAATTAATATTTTGTATCCTGTCACTGATTCCTCTTGTTTATCCTATTATTAGCATTGTTTCATTTGTGTGTAACCAGGAGGGGAAAAAAACAATCAAAGAAAAGCTCAGGCCACTAAGAACTGATGAAATATTTATTATTGGCATAATTTTCTTACCTATATATAGTAACTCTTCCTTTCAGAATGCATTGAGCATTCAGATGTACATGCAGAATTCTTTTTTGTTTCCTTTTTAGTTCTTTAGTTCTCCCAGATACTGCATATTTTGCCAAGATACTGAAAAGTTTTCTAAAGACAGCCAAAAAACCCCTGTAATTCTGACTTTCTAATTGCTAAGTATAAAATTAAGGATACCTTTGTGAGCCTCTTTATGCCAAATGCCATTAAACAGAACTGAGAAGACAGAATTATGTCATCCAAGCCTAATACTTGGAATAATTTCTGGGATTCTGTTCTGAAGTTGTGAAGTTTGCAGAAGGATGTCTGTTGGTCTGTTGTCTTGTTGCTATTTTTTTTCTCTTGGGAGCAAATTTCACTTGAGCTTATTAAGACCAAGTAGGAAATGTCCCTTACATTTCTCTGAGAATCCAGTTCCCAGAATTTGTTCAAGATCAAATATGAAGTCCAGTTTAGAGGCAAAGTGCTGAGAAGTGTTTTGTTCTATGTAATAGCCTGATGCTTTTCAGTTGGAGAAAAGCAGAGGTGAAACAGAAATAGCTTTATTTTTTTTTTCCCCTACTGGCAAGAAGTACCAATCTAATAAACACACAGTGCTTAGTCAGTGGTTTTACAGGAGTGCAGCTCCAGTGTTTATTTTTCTCCAAAAGACTGCTGGAGAAATATTTTGTTTTATTTAAAAAAAAAAAACAAACAGAAAAATGTTTAGATTTTTCTACTCCAAATTTGCTTACAAATTGGGCATCCAGTTAATCTGCAGAGTAGATATGTAAGGACAGCCACACATTCAAGTTGTAATTAAGGTCTCAGGATGGCCTTAGTTCCATATTTACATTTCCTATTTCAAAATGTCAGTGTTGGTTTCTCTGGGTGTTGTGTCATTTAGAATAGGTGTTAAAACTCATATGCTGCCTTATTGTTTTTCTTCATTCTTGCCTTACAAGCATTACACTTATTTGATTAAGTTATTCTGACATTTTCTTACCAGGTCTCTGGTTTCTTAAGCATGTGTTTTACACTGCAGTATATAGAGATGGAGGCTACAGAGCAAGTCATACAGAAAGAATTATACAATTATTTACTTTTTCCCCAAGTAGCACATAAACTAGAGAATAGAGTTGATGGAAGAGCAGTTTCATGACTCAATTACTTCTGGAGATTTAAAATGTGTAAGATTTGGTAAAATGAAGGAACTAATCTTCAGAATGGCTTTTTAATCCTTCTTAATTTTTTTTTCCCCTAACTAATGCTAGATCATGTTGTAATAGAAAGAATTCTCTAAAATGTTTTCTAATGCAACTTTCAGTACAAAGATTGAAAAGGAAAAAAGGGAACATGCCAAACAGCATGGGATGATAAGAACTGAAATAACGGGAGCTGAGATCGCAGAGGAAATGGAGAAGGAAAGGCGGCTGTTTCAGCTACAGATGTGTGAAGTAAGAAAGAAATTTCAGTTTTTAATTGCAACACCAGAACTTATTATTAACAGACTTTTTGGGCCTCACTTGAAAGTGGTGAAATCTGCTTTGTTGTTTAATGGGGGTGGAGGGAGGAAATTATTTTAATGTGACATAGTAGAGCAATATTAAGATAATTATTTTAGCAACTCTCATCCAAAACTTGGCTTCTTTTTGTTTTATTCCTTTTCCTTGTTTTTAGATTATTGTGGGCTTAAAATACACTATGGACATATTTCTTATTTTGTCAGGTTTATGGTTGAGCAGCTCAGGAAGTATTTTGATATCTTTCTTCTGACTGCTTTCTGAAGCCTTCTAAAATTTCTAATAAAGTGATAAAGTATAGTGATACACTAGCTCCATAAACTGATTCTTACATTACTAGTTCTATTTCTTGCATTTTAGTGGTGATTAATTTAAATTGCACAGCATTTATACTTTCAGAATATTCCAGTAATTGCTACATTAGCATTAAAAGAGGGAAATATTTAGAAAATTTTAGAGGATAAAACTTTTTTTCCTGAATTTGCTTTATGTTTTGGGGTGTTTGAATTTGGAACAGTTTGAAATAAACTGTTACCTGTTTTGTAGTTTGTTTAGCAGTGGTGCACTGGTGGTTTATGAGTCAGCACCCAAGTTAAATATAGAGTTTAATTCATTGAGCAAATGATGTTTTATTGTTTGAAAACTGTTGAAGGTTGTGATACCTGATTGCCAACATGTTTTCCATTGTCTACACAGTATCTTATTAAGGTTAATGAAATCAAGACAAAAAAGGGTGTGGACCTTCTGCAGAACCTTATTAAGTATTACCATGCACAATGCAAGTAAGTACTGCAGTGCTTTAAGCTCTAGCTACAATTTTCATTTTTGCACAAGTTTTTCTCTTGCTTTGTTTAAATGTATCAGGGTTTTTTTTCATAATTGTGGTCTTCCAGATGTCTGCATCCTCTCCTTATGAGGTTGGAGACTTCCAGTAGAGAGCATGGGAGAGTGAGTTAGTGGGTCAAGGCAAGGATGGAGAAAGAGGCTAAAGGAGAACCTTGCATGTTGCTTACAAAATTAATTTTAGTTCCTGAGGCATACATCTAGAATATATTTCTATGAATATCTGGTTTATTCTAGTTAATAGCTGCTAGACTTTTATGTGAGTTTTAAAACCATTGTGAAAGCCACTCATTTCTTTGGATTTCCTTGAGGTGAAACTGGTAAGATAGGACCTTGTCATCAATAGAATCACAAAGGCAAACACACAGAAACTGAAGTTAAATACAGGAAAAAGAAGTAAGAAATTACAGAGGGAGAAACATGTTGGCTAGCAGTGACAAAAACAAGCTAAGCTATATTCTCTCTAATTTGGTATTTGTAAATTCACAATGGTATATCTCCACTCTTGAAGGATACTGTACTGGAAGGGGTTTTTTGTTGGGGTTTTTGGTTGTTGCATTTTATTTTTGTTTTGTTTTGAACATGGAGGGAGCTGGATATGTTTTATTGGTTTTGCTGCTTTTCTCCACAAGACAATCTACTCTGTGTTATGAATTAGACATATTCCTGATAAATCACAGGTATTTTTCATTCCAGTTTCTTCCAAGATGGCTTGAAAACAGCTGATAAACTTAAACAATATATTGAAAAGTTGGCTGCTGACTTATATAATGTAAGTTTACTTACAAATAGCTTTATATCTGAAAATGAAAATATTTTGTTTATATAAGTGCATTTTAAATATAAGTACAAGAGTCTGTATTTAATTGTAATTTTATAAATAAAAAGTGTGTTATGTGAAACTGAACATAGCCAGATGAGGAAAAAACATCTTGACTGTCAAACTTCTTATGCAGATTTGAGAGCTATTAGGAAGAGTAGCTTTCATTCTACTACTAATTCAATGATACATTAAGATAAAACTACTTTAAAGTGTGAATACTGGAATCAGCTTATTTTATTAGCATTAATTTTAGTACCATTTTCATTTTTAGAACCAAGCTATTTAATGATAGCACCAAGGTTTTGAAATTAATTCATTTTTGATGATCATTGAAGAAATTAATAATATGGAATCAACGCCCACCTGTCACCCAAGTGTTCTTGTATTCTATAATCAGAATTAGAATAATCCCATTTACTATTGTCATTTGTTGCTAAATTAAACTGTATTTTCATTCCTTAAGCAATCTGTCAAATTTATTGGAGTTATGTAATATTTCAGAGGCTAATTTAATTGCATTAGATATAGTGGGCCATTAAAATGTAACAGAACAAACAGTGCATGTGGAGTTGTTAATTCATTTTAACTTGCTTTACAAGTAGTACATGCACAGAAGGTGAATCTATGAGAATGGATTGGTGCATGAAAATAAACTCAACTATTACAAAAACACAGAATAATTGAGCTGGTTGTTCAGGACATCTGACATGGTGTATTGAAATGCACAGAACATTAAAGTTGCATCCAGCAAGCATATAATGGAATCTCTTTCCATAGATAAAGCAGACACAAGATGAGGAGAAGAAACAACTTACTGCTCTTCGTGATTTGATAAAATCTTCTCTGCAGCTTGATCAGAAGGAGGTAAATCATTTAGATATGTTATTCTTGGAGATAATGTAAATTTGTGAATTTTGTATTCAGACAGTGGTTTAATTAATGGTCAGTTTGTGCAGTTATTGGTTCAAAAGAGTTGGACTTTGAACATTATGACAAAATGAATATTTAGAATGTTTAACTATATATCAACAAACAATATTTTTGCATTAATTTTCTCTTTCCAGTTTATGTATGAAAAGATTTTTTTTTAATGTACTGTAAGAACAGTTGTAGGGAAACAGATAACTGCTTCATCTAGCTCAGCATCCTGTCCTGGACAGTGATAAAGAATGATTGTTAGGCTAAAAAAATAAAGGGCAGGGATGCACACTTCCTTCTTGTGTTCTGCTATCCTCTACCCAGTTTGTGTCCAGGACTTTCCTGGCTCAGGTGATCCTGGATCAGGATGAGAACTGAGAGTCAGAAATAGTGAATATCCCATGGTCACAGTGACTGTTGGGAGGGGCAGTGTGGCTTTCCTTTAAGAAAAGTTTCCTTACCCTCTGTTCAGTTTTCTTCTAGGTAAATAAGACATTCATATCTGCCAACTGTCTGTTATTAAATATTAATTATAACTGCACATTAGACAGATGCCATTCTGCTGAATGTATATTATTATCAAATATATGATTGAACAGTATTGCTAATATCAAGTACACATGAGACCATAATTTACAACCAGGTTACTGAGTCAGACAAATTTCTGATGTCAGTCAGTAATGGATGTTGAGAGTAAAATGCAGGGCAATAAACACTCATATTTCTCCAGAATGCCCTCCCATTAGTAGTTTGACTGGCTTGGAAGTCTTTGAATTTGTGCAGTTGCTTTTTGAAGAAGGGTAAACCACCAGCTTATGTTGCAGCTCTGTCCTTCCCACCATGGCTGCATGTTCTGTGGAAAAACTTTTCTCCTTTTATTTGTTTTGAACTCTTAGATCTGCATACCTGACTCAGGATATCAGTGTATGTGAATTTATGATATCATCACTAGATAATTTCTGATATTTCTCCTTTTTTTAAATTTTCATATAAAACCTAACATGGACTTGCTTTTTGTCTAGTGCTTAGTGCAAAGGAGTTGTGTAAGTTTAATAATGTGTAAAACTGTGACATGTCATTCTGCTTCTGAAGCTTTGTGGTGAGCTCACAGTATCTTGCTCTTCCCCCCTGCATCACTTGGCATTTTTTTATGCTGATCTTCACCTGTCATTTGTTGTCAAGCTACTCACTGTCATTGAGTTCCTGAGAAATTCATCAGTCAGCCTTTCTTGAGTATCCTGAATAATTTAATGCCATCAAGCAAACTTTGACAGTTTACTGTTCACTCTTTTTCAGACTCTTTGTGTTAGACACCACGTGCTGGCACAGCTTTCTGTGAAACTCATTTGGTTATTTTGTGCTTTTCACCTGTTGTCTCACCTGAGGACTTTTCCTCTTGTCTGTAACTCTTTCCCCTTTATAAGGAGGAGTAGGTGCCCTTTGGAAGTCCAGGTATCCTGCAGCAGTCATCACTTACTGATTCTTTCAGAGAACTCCAGGAAATTTTTGAAACACAACCTCTCTGTACAAAAGCTGCACTGATTTTCCAGTATATATAATAAGAAATGCACTCCTAAAGGTAGTTTTCATTAATGTCCCTTATGTGGTGTGAAGCTAAGTAATCTTTACTTTCCTGGAATTCTTCTGAAATTTTTTAAAAACAGGACTTTAGTAGCTGGGGTGAGTATTTTCATGGCATTTCATGTGATTTTGTACATTGTGATTCTGGCTACTGTGTACACATATCTACACGTGCTGTAAATGTGTGGCTTGAAGTTAGGAAATGATTTCAGGTGGAATCACAGTTAATGAGGAATGCTAGATGAGTAACTCCTTACAGTTGTGGATTTTTTCTTTTGAATACTTGCCTATGTGTGCATTACATAGCAGATAAACCTCATCCAGGAGGCTGTTCCTCCTCCTGCACATCTGATGCCATCATTCTGAAGGACAAGACAGCTTACAACACACTGTACATGGTTTTTAGAATTTCTCTCATCTCACAAGTGCTGACAGGAGCACTACAGAGCACCTTTGAATAGATTCCAATTTATTGTGAAACCTGCCAGCTCTTTCTAGTGCTCAGTTTTCCCTTATCTCATATTTTACAGTCTTTCCTAATGCTCTGTTTGTTGGGGTTTTGTTTGCCTTCCATCTCCAAAATTCACATGGACCTACTAAATCTCTTCCATAACACTTACAGAGCTTTTGTTACAGGCATTATTTTTGTAATCTCCCTATTATCTAAATCACTCTGAACATAATTCCTGCTTGTTCTTCATCTTGACCCCCAAAAGTTGAGCAGAGAACATCGGATTTCAGGAGATATTTGGAAATAACTTTAAATCCTAAATGGTTTTTATTAATCAATTCCCAACACACAGACTTGCACAGACAAGAGTTGCTCTTGTCTTATGTACCTTTTCTTCCACAAGCTGATTATTTGGGAAGCAAAAAGAAGTGTCTCCTCCTCTCCTGGATGCTGTGTATGTTGAGTTCATCCTTGGTGGTAATCAGCCAGTTCTTGGAAATAAAATAGTAGGACAAACAGGAGGTTTTCTTCAATACCACGTGTTGAACATCCATGGCTGCATATGGTACTGTCAAGTTTCAAAAGTTGCTCATAAAGTATTATGAGGCAGAGTAGGAAATGAAATAAAGTGTTTGGATTTTTGGTTGCTTATTTCTTGGATGTGGAGTAAAAATATTGTGTTTTAGTGGAAAGTAACCTCATCTAAAATGTGGAAGTAATGTCAAATACAAATGTGAACTCAAATTTTGAAACTTGAATGCAGTTTGAAATAAAGTAGTTTCACAGGCATCACCAAAATTACCTGTGCAACTGTTCTGACTGTAATCACAGTGTAGACAAATTCTGGGACTCTGGAAAAACTCTCTGTGTGTGTATATGTATTATATATATTTATAGAAAATTATAAATATAAAAATAAAGTGTTTGGTTTGAGTAGAATTGAAGTTGTGTCTTAGAAGAAAAAGTAGCAGTATTGTGATTCTCAGATATCCAGGCAAATCATAGGAGAGACAAAAATGCTGTAGTGAAAGAATCTGCTTTCTTTGATAAAATAACCATTTGATCACCTTGATGTTCGATTTTCTCTTTCAAAATCAACATGAGGACTTTCACTGATGAGATTCTGCTGCATGACATCATCACTCTGACAGCAAGGCAGAGTGTAATTATGCTGGCAGATATTGAGAGCTTGATAAAACAATGTGCTATTTGGGTATTCAGGGTTTAATCCTGAAGCAGCATTCATTGCTCCTTGCTTAAGAGACAACAAAGCCTGACATGGCCTGGGTTTCCACCAGTCATTCTCCATCATTGTGTGTCTCCAAATCTTCAATTACATAGAGCTGGCCTTTATTACTGACAGATGGCCTGGTGGATTGTGATTAAGAGCACATTTTCCCAGTTATATTAGTGCATTACAATCTCACCGTTGGAAAATTTATGGATTAATGGGATTATCGAAGAACACAAAATGAATGGGATTTTCTCCAGTGGATTTGTAAAAATTCAGAAGTACTTTTACCATTGCTTTGGCAGGGAAGCAGTTGGAAATAATAAAATTGACCACTGTTTTTTGTAGTTCTAAGTTTCTTTGACCCTTTGTGCAAGAAAAGGAAGTTGAAACTGCTGGTAAATTCTGCCACCTTTAACCTCTTTGGAGTTGCCAGGAGACCAGGGAGATGTCCTGACATTTTTGAGGTCTCATGATGCAACTCCTGTTTCCCTGTTGCTTGCAGTCAAGGGGTTGGTTTAGCTTTGTGGGCATCTCTAATGACCATACATATTTTGCTGGCATACCTGGCCTTTCATCAGTGAAAAGAATATTACTGTAATCACTGCAGTCACTGCCTGGTTCTTGGGAAAGCACTTCTTGACCATCTCTGAACCCTGGGCTGGGCAGCAATGCCAGTGCTGCAGCTCCACTGCAGGAAGTGCCATTGACATTGCTGTGTCTCTTGTGGCCACTGAATTTTGGAAAATTCCTATGGTTTATGGCTTTTGGGAAAAATATTTTCATGAATACTAATATAATATTAATTGTGTGAAGTATCTGATCTTGTATGTGGAAAAATCCTCATAGCCTAAGCAGCATTTTAAAAGAAACCAGGCCTTTAATAGAGGCTTCTGTTCCCTAATTTTGTGTATTAATTATTGCTACAAATCTAACAACAGCTCTAAGATGAATATATCTAATCTTTAGAATCATGTTTTATCAACTATTTCTTTCCATTTTGATTGATTTCCCCAAATCTCCATCTGATATGCTATTTGCAACAAGAACTATATCTCATTATGTTCTTTCCTATGCTCATATCACCAGGACTCTGATTCCAGTGGGGATTTGAAATTTGCTTTTAACTGGGCTGCTGATTGGGATGGTGGGAGCACTGCTGGCAGCATCCAGCTCACAGCAGCCTTCCTGCTGCTTCCAACTGCTGCTGCCAGTTTTACCAAAACCCTGCTCTAAACTGCTGTGGCAAACTTGTTACCAAATGGAAAACAAGTGTAAGCACCCTGAATGAACCAAGAGAGAGTAATCTTCAATATATACTGGTTGTGATAGTAAGAAACAGTGCTTTAAAGAGGAAAGGTTATTGCCAAGGGAGTAATTGAACTTCTCATTTTTTGGATCTAAATTTTTTTTTTGTGAGATACTGTCAAATATTTTGTAGGTTATTGTTTCACAGTTCCATTTAAAACCATGTTGATATGCCCTTAATTATAGCTTTTTATATATATTTGCGAAAATTAAAAATTAGCTTTGGGCCTGATCTTTTTCAATGAAAATTCAGAATTAGCTCCAGTGGTGGAAGATAAAATATAACTACTATTTTAGACAATTTAAAGATTATAAAGACTGAAATGTGTATTAAAATTTGATATTGCAGTCACCTTAGTTGTTTTGTGAAATCAATGTCATATATGCCAGGTTGCTTGGAATTTTGTTCTGATGTTTTGTTACTTGATGAGGAAAAACATGCCTGAAAAATAGTTCTTGACTTCTCTCTCTTAGTGTCATTAGAAAGGGGAAACTGTTTTGACAGATATGGGGGCTAAAAAAATTATGTTCAAGGAACACTTTTTTTTAAATAAATAATAATTCTTGTTTTAAATTATTTGCTTTCTCTTTCCTCTATTGCTTTTGCCTTTCGTGATCGAAGTCTAGGAGAGTAAGTCAATGTTTTAATGAACTTTTGGGGATATTTTTTTCTGATGTGCTTATAACCAGTTAATCCATTTCACTTAATAGTTTCACTAGATCAGGGCAAAAGTTATTTCAGCTGACTTCATTCACTAAAACTCATGAATTATATACATATTTGTAATTTGGAAAAAAAAATAGTGATTATTAGCATTTGTGTTTGTTTATATATGTGTTCCTATATATATGCATGCAGCGTTTTATTGCTTTCTTTTTGAAATTTTATCTTGGCCTTTTACTCTTTACTTATAAGATTATGCTATATTAAATATCTATATTTTAAAAGTCTTTGTTTTGAGATACATTTTTGCATCTAGCCTATACTTCAAAAGCCTAATGAATTAATTAAATCTTGAACATGCAGCTGCTTCAAGATCATGTGATGTAAAAGCAAGCTCTCCTATTCATGTAAAACGTGCAGCAGGAGTTCTCCTTTTAAAATTTTAATTCATTGATGATTTTGTAGAGAAGAAAAAATAAAATAGGCTTAAAGGTTAGGAAAGCTTACTGTGCACATCAGGAGAACATTAATACTGTTTTGCCCTTTTTTAGGATTCACAGAGCAGGCAAGGAGGATATAGTATGCATCAGCTTCAGGGGAATAAGGAATATGGCAGTGAGAAGAAAGGTTATCTTTTAAAGAAGAGTGATGGGTATGTTCTGCTAGCACATAATAGTGAACATTATTGCTTTGTTAATGCTCTGATTTTAATTGTTCTCTACTGTCATTGCTTAAGGCACATCCTCCTAATGCACGTGCCACAAGTACTTGAGAGTTTTAAAGTTCAAATCTGAACATAGAACTGAATAATAATATAACAAATATAAAAAGCGTGACAGGTAAACATAGAAAAATAAAGTCATAGTTAAAAGCAAGCTATTGCCATTATAAGTTCCTAAAAGATGATTAAGACCTGTCACAAATCTCCAATTACTTTTGGTGAAGCATTTAGTAAAATTTTGGCTGCATCTCTTTGTTTCTTAAAGCCAATCTTCTCAAAATGATAATGGGATTAACATGTTTTGAAGTCGTGTCTAATTACTGAACTTGTTGATATTCTTATGTAGGTTAAGGAAAGTATGGCAAAGAAGGAAATGCACTGTTAAAAATGGAATTCTTACCATATCACATGCAACGGTAAGTTATTTTTTATACCTTTAAATGAAAATAATAAATTAGCTCATGTTTTCCTGAGGAATCAGTTGGTGCTAATCTGCTATTGCAAAAAGGATGTTACTTCAGCTTCTGCTGAAGTTTTGTGGAACTGTGCCTTATGAAAAGAGTATCAGTATTTTAATAAGAAAATGGCAAATGTATTGAACAGACTTCTCAACACTTCAGCTGAATTTGCTCATAAGGATGTTCATGGTATATATGAGAGGCATGTAATTTGGAAATAGTGGGAACTCTTTGGTAATAGGTAAGAGTGATATATGAGTACATTTGTTAGTATTTTGAGTGCTTTCAATTAAATTTTGAAATTCTGGGAAGTTTTGATTGCAGTGAGTTGTGGGAATCAGGCACATATCTGAAGGTTCTTGCTAGGAATGCTCAGTCATGAGGTAGCACCAAGGTGATCATGGTGGAGGCAGTGCTAAAACTGGCTTGTGGGACTGTTACAAAAACTTGGAGTTACTCTTTAAGGAGATGGTCCCATTTTCCTCACCCTTTTTCCCCCTTTGCCCCAAATTCCACTGATGACCATGAGTTTCTAAAATTTACTACCTGTATAAAATACTTCAAAGATACATTTAGTTACCATGTCTTAAGTGAACTAATTACAGAACAGAATATTAGTATCTGCCTTTGTCCTGAGCTCTGAAACTCCAGATCTCTGTCTTCCCACTTCCCTTTTAAGGTTTTAGGATTATATATCTTTGATTTATTTAAAATGAGAGCAAACTTGGCATGCTGTAAGGAAAAACTGCATTTTAATTTTGTCATTGTTGATGAAATGCAACAAACTTTAATGTCAGTATATTGTAAATTCAGTTTTGTTCCTTTAATTCCTGCAAATAGTCAGAAAGAGTGGCCATGAAGATTTTAATTTTGTTTAGATTTAGCAATGTGTCCATTATGACTGACCAAGTCAGACAAAGTGATGCTGGTCTGCAGCTTTTTGCAGGTGCATACATGTGCATGTCCAAGCTTTAAATTAATATCATATCTGCCACTCCAGAAAGGTAAAGTAATCCTAAATCAATACATTTTAAAAGTAAAATAAATTATCTTTTTAGTCCAACAGGCAGCCAGCTAAACTGAATTTATTGACCTGCCAGGTGAAGCCAAATGCTGAAGATAAGAAGTCCTTTGATCTAATATCACGTATGTAACAACTTTACTATCATCTTGCATTAGATGGGATTTCTGAAAATGTCATTGCAAGATGCTTTGAATAAAAAACAAGGCCAGGGCTCAAAGTTCAGGTCTGTGTGCAGACACACACAGTGCCTCCCAAGTGTTCAGAGCCTCTAGTTCTGATGATGGACAAATAGATACAGAACCTTTTCTCTGTGCAGGTGTGACAAAAATACTGTTTGTGTGTGACAAGCCATGAAATGCAGCGTGGGTGCAGTTCCCTGAGTTCAGAGAGATGTTTAACAGCTTGCTGGAACATGCATAAGTTATATCCACCAGGAAAGGGGAAAGACCTTTGGCTTCATCCTGTTTTTTGGACATTGTCAGTTCTGCTTCTTGGGTGCTATTTGAGGAGATGAGGAAGACAAGGAGATCCAATTTCTCTTGTTCTCTGATCCTACATTAAAAACATGCTTCCATTTGTCTAAAATTGGTAGTGCCTTGTCCTCTCTGCATTAAAGATCCTGTGGTTTCCCATCTCCCCATTTTGGTCTTGTGCAGCAGGTATTTGTATCCAAATTGGTTTAAAAACTCTTCTGAAGGTGATGAATCAACTTCCAGTTTTCAGACTTTACATACAGGGTATTGATCAACAAACAGTCCCAACATTCTGTATTGCAAAGGACAGTTTATGAAACCCTGCAATGTGGGAGATGATAGCCAGTTCACGTCTCATCTGTTGGTTAGGAGAAAGAATTTCTTGGCCCAACTGGAGGGAAAACTTTATAATAGGAACAAATTAATTTTGCCCTTTTCCCCTACTTATGTTTCAGATTTGACTTTTGAGAGGGGGAAATTTAATCCATATGTTTATTTTTCTTTAATGTTTCAAAACTTAAGACTTTTGAAATACATACAATCGGTGTGAATCAGAATTTACAGCTTTGTCTTCCTTTTTTCATTTTTTTGTTAGAATTGTTATCCATAGCTATGACAAATTGATTCATGATGCATGTTAACAGAAATTGCTCTTAAAGGTTTTAGTGGCCAAATAGGTATTACTACCAAATATGTAGATACATTAACTTTCTTCTTGTGCCAAGTGAAAAGATGTGTTTCTTTATTTCAGATAACAGAACATACCACTTCCAAGCAGAAGATGAACAGGAATACGTAGCGTAAGAATGTTTACTTTTTTTCAATTTTAATTTGCCAATAGAGGTGTATAAAATCACACATAACAGTGGAAATAATTTTTCCAGTTAATGTATAAGTAGTGCCTACTGTCTCTTTTTTTTTCTGCTATTATGCATCTATAAATGTAAAGTATTTTGTGTCACACTACAGAGCTCTTTTAAAACTTTGTGACATTAAAAACAAAACTAAACCCAAACCCAACTAACCAAGAATCCATTTAGATTGTATATCCTGCTAGCACATGGTTTTTATGCAGTTGCTTGGTATGATATTGTAGATCAGGTTATTAAGAGTCAAATGAAATATTTTTAAATTCTCCTTAAACCTTCTCTGTCAACCCTCTTTTGCAGTTCCTTCTTTTCCTCCTGATCCTACCTTTTCCTTTAAATTAAGAATAATAAATAAGTAAAAGATCTTCATATAATATGTAGAAAGTATGCACAGCCAGTGTATTTTTTTTTTCTACTGTATGCATAAACAGCAAAGCACATCTCTGAGATTTGTGTACTTCATAATCCAGGAACTTGCTTCATTAATGCACGTTTCCAACCAGATTATTTCCTTTAAAACAGTATCTTTGTGCTACATCAGTACTAGTTCCTGAGAACCATGTACCACTGGTTTTTCCTCCTTTGTCACCAGATGTGTTGTGCAAGTTTTCTAATGCTCCTCACCCAGCAGTTCAAGGAGTAAAGTTACTACTGAAGAGGACAGCAAGTCTGAGCCTTCAAGGCTACCTCATTCTTTCATTAAATAACCATATTCTAATGAAAGGCTGGGTTGCTCCATGTATATTTTAAAGGTGCAGGGAATGCAAGGTACAATAGTTTCACTTGTTTGGTAGTGTTGGGGTGCAGTTGACAGCTGAACCTTGGGAGTCATGGGTGAAATGAGAGGGCTGGAGAATTCTTTATTGTGCAGCTATTTCCTTTCAGTCTTCCACAGTTTTGTGCTTGCTCTTACAGTGCAAAGCTGACTTGCTAGTCATGATTACTTCATTCATCCTGGAACTTAATTATTCCAGTAATTTTCTCAGTCAAGAAGAAAATACTGTTCTTTCTGATGAGTCATAAGTTTTTGGCACTCTGCCATAAATTAATTTTTAATGTATTAGTTGGTTTAAAAGGCGAAGTGTTTTTTTGTCCTAATGCGTGAGAAAGGTAGAGGAAGAACACATTAGCAACATCCTTCTTCTGAAAGGCAGATCAATAATTTAGTTTAGCAGGTTGCCCTATTGGACTGTTTTGAAATTCCAGGCTGGTTTTATTTCCTATTAGAAGCACTTAAGTTTTGTTTATCACTCGAAAGTCCAGTAGCTGAGAAAGTTACTTGCCCTGGAATACAGAATGCCAGAATATCTCAAGTTGGAGAGGACCCATAATGATCATTGAGTCCAACTGCCTGCTCCTCCCAGGACTGCCTACAAGTAAATGATGTAACCAAGAGCATTGTCCAGAAGCTCCTTGAACAGCTTCATCAATGCAGGGTTGGTGTCCTGACCCATTCCCTGGGAAACCTCTTCCCATGACTGACCAACCTCTCAGTGAGGAACCTTTTCCTGGTGTCCCATCTGAACCTCCCCTGGTGCAGCTTCATCCCATGTCCTCCTGTCCTGTTTCTGGGCACCAGAGAGAGATCAAAACCTCCCTTTCCTCTGCCCCCTTCGAGGAACCAGAATGAGTTGAATGTGCTGGTGAAAAACTGCAGTATAACCAAATATTCTGTTTTTCTTGGGCAGCCACTGAGTGGGCCCTAAAAAGCTTTATTATCTAAGGTGTCATGTGAACAGCACCCTTGGACTTCCCACCTTAGTGTTTTTAGGGTGATGTGCAGGAACTGATGTAACTCCTCAGTTAGAGTTGTCACCCTCTTGTTCCAGTTTCCTCCTGGCTGGTATTTGTGTGCCTCTCTCTTGATCCTTTCCTCTTGGGTTTTGTTACTGCTGCCTCTGTTCTGTTCTTTTTACTTTGTGAACCACTTGAAAAATAAATGTGTAATTTTCCAATCACTTTCTTTAGACACACACCTAAACAGAGAAAAAAAGCAAGATGCATTTCTTTTTATTCTAGTTCAACTGACCTTACCTTGACCTTTCATTTTCTTAGTGATCACTTCACACTGCTTCCATAAATATCTCCTTAAACTTCGTAATAATAATAATAGTAATAATGATAAGGAGAATGATTATTAAAAGGGGATTTTTTTAAATAAAACATACAAACAAAGCACTGGAGCCTACAATCTGTTACAGGTTTATTACTGCCTCCCCTCAAACATTTCCTTCAGACCAGTGCCTTTTCTGATTTTTGTCCAAGCAGCTGTCTGTTGGCCTTTAATTACTGACTGACAGTCCTTAAATTCTCAGTGGATTATTAGTTCCTCTAGTAGATAAAGTACAGTATATAGTGGGAGGGTGTATGGGTAGGGTGTTTATGTATGTGTATGTATTTATATTGTAAGAAAAGTAACATGATTTTTGTTTTGTTTTTTAACATATACAATAATAGTTTCTTTCTAATTTTTTGTAATTATGGATAGGGGCAAACATATTCTCATAATGACTTTTGGGTTCTCTTCTACCCTCTTTTTGAAGATCAAGAGCATATCCATATCAGCAGGAAATGCCTGGATTATAAACAAAGCTAGATTTAGAAAATTTTCTATGAAGAAACAAACATCTAACTTCAGTCTAGTGTTTAGCAACAGTTGTCAGACATTCTTCACTTTGGAAAGACTGAATTGGAAGGTCTTGATCTGTTGTTTCTTCCTTACAAAAAAAGTTATTTCTGAATATTTATTCTGTTTATGCACTTACCTGGAAACAACAATATATGTTGCAATAGCAATTGTGAGAAGAGACAGATAAATTTTTATTTAATGAACAAAATAAATTTTTATTGCAAAATGAACAAAACCCTACGTATTGTATTACGTAGAATAGTATTGTAGATGCATTTAGGTTGGAAAAGACCTTTAATATCAATGAGTCCAACTGTTAATCAAACCCTGCCAAGCCCACAGCTAAACCAAATCCCCAGGTGCCCACATCTTTTAAAGCCCTCCAGGGATGGTGGCCCTGCCACTTGTCTGGGCAGCCTGTTCTGGTGCTTAAAAACCCATTTTGTGAAGACATTTTTTCCTAATATCCAATCTGGCACAACCTGAGGCCATTTCCTCTGGTCCTAAAACAAGAAGACAAAGCAGTTCTGTAAGACTTGATGAATTTTTCAGTTATTTGAAAGAACTCTACAAAGTATTACCAGAAGGTTTTTGACTTCATTTGGCACTGGCAGTATTGTGAAATAAAGCAAATCCTTTTTTTTTTTTTTTTAATAAAGGAAAACAAAAAAGACCAATAGAGATAAGAGAAAGAAGAAGAGTCAGAAGGCAGTTTTAGACACTATTGACATTGAATTAACAGAGCATGTGCCTGTGCTGGTCAGGGAAGAGCTGCCACTGTGGGGCCTCTTGCTGTGACTCTGAGTGACAGCCTTGGCCACAGGGTTCCCTCTACCTGAGCAAACACACCCAAAATAATGATTGTTCTGACAGGTTACATCTCACAGGAAGGAAATCTGTATCAAACCAACAGCTGGCTCAGTCGTGTTGTGTTTATTTTAATGGCATCTAATGTTTTTTTGATTGTTGCTGCTTAGTTGGGTTTTCTTCAAATTCTGCCTTTTTAACAAACTAATCAAATTGTGAGGCTGAAAGAAACTGTCAACAAATGTCAGAATAGATGCTGTTTGCCTGAGTTTAATTATTATTTTACTCTGTCTGTTTAACCAAACATTGCTATAATATTAGAAGCAAGACACTGCTGCCTCTTATTTTTTTTAATCACATTGAATTTCAAAATAAAAACTGCAGAAGAATGCCCTCTAGTGTGGGTTCTTCTCATGTAATGAGAGAGATTAATGTACATTTATTGTTTTCAGCATATCAAGTGTGGAGCAAATTTGGGTTCAAAACTTTCAATTTCTCTTTTATTTTTAAGGTTGCTTTTTCAAGATTTTTAAAGCTTTTTATTTTAAGTACAAGTTTCTAGATTATTTTCTGCACATAAAAATTTTAAAACATATGTGCATGAGGTATATAATACACAGTACCCCTATACCAGTTCAAGCTCTGAATTTGTGTTCTAAGATTGCACACATAAATGTCCTTCTGAAATGCTTTGAAGCTAATCTTTTCATTATTGTTTCAGTGAGAAATTATGAATTTCAGTCTGGAGTTTTCTTAGTTTGTTTAGAGGACCATAATAATTTCTGCACATTTCAGAAGATTGATGATTACAGACCATCTGGATGTTGTAAACATGAAATACATTGAGGGCACTGCCATTTAAAAATATTTCTAGGGAAAATAGAAAATAAAAATATTTGCAATAGATCTAAAAATCATCTGAAATCACGATGCCTGGGAGGATTTCTTTTTAACTTGCCCTTTTTCTAAATTAGCAACCCTCATCTGCAATGTGCTTGTCCTTGGTGGAACTGCTTTCCCCTCTTTACTTCCACCTGTAGGGCAGCAGCTGCTGAGAAGGGGTTTTGTTTGGTTTTAATTAAAACATTATTGTGTGGGCAACAACTTGCAGAGTGGTTGGGAGGGGAGGAAATAATGCCTGAGGTATCATTAAAGGGTCTTGATGTGTTGCAGTCAACAGTTGCTCCGAAAATTTCATGTTGGCTGTTGGTATCATTAACTCTCCTGTCATCCTCTCTTCCTTAGCCCGTTGGTTGCCATGGCAATGGTCATTAATTTGGGCACTGCAGCCTGACTCTGATTAGTGCACAGAGACCTGCAGTTTAGAGGGCAACCAGACATCAACACATTCACAAGGGTGCTTGCTGTTTCCTCTCTGAAGAGAAAGTAGGGGGAATGATTTTCTCCAGGATAGACTTCAGGAAGATTTTTGGCACCTTTTAAAGCAGTTAAATTTACAGGAGCATAATGGCCCCCTTTCTCTTGCCCAGCTTTTGCTTATTTGAGAAACCTGAGAACTATGCTGCTTTGGGTTTAAAATTGTTCACCAAAGGGATGTTAGAATTAAGACTATTTGTCTCTTCTTATTCTTACTTACCTTTTCTCAAATCTTTCCTTTTCATCTCTCACTTCCCCCCCTCCTCAATCTCTTCCACAATACAGTCGTTCCCTGTATTCCCACTAATATTTTGTTCCTGGCAGGATTTCTACGATTTCTAGATTAACCTGTATTTGCCAATGCAGATCTTCATGAAGGTCTTTGTCTTTGCTAGATGGATATCAGTGCTGACTAACAGCAAAGAAGAAGCATTAAATATGGCATTCCGTGGGGAGCAGAGCACAGGAGAAAACAGTTTAGAGGATCTGACCAAAGCCATCATTGATGACATCCAGAGGTTACCTGGAAACGAAGTCTGTTGTGATTGTGGCTCACCAGGTATCTCCATTTCTTCATCTCATCAGCTTCTTGTTGGGAGCAAAGTCATTTCTTTAAAGAACTGTTTGTAGAGTGCAAACTAATTTTCTAAGTGATGTTTCTCAGTCTTCAACCTGTTTTTAAAAGAACAAATATGACTTTCCTACGTTAGTTCTGTTTAATTCACTAAAATATTTTTGTGTGTTGTCTGTGCTTACTTCCAGCAGTTCAAGCCCCTCTGGAGTTTGAACTGTTCTTGTTGCACTGTGTCTAGATGCTTGTTGCACTTGAATGGAAGTTGCTTGGCATCACTGATCCTGTGCATGCTACTAAGTAGAAGTGAGTAATATTTAGCAAATGATTGTGGAAAAATTGACCTGGCCAGGATCTTACTCTGTGGTTTTATCTTGGCATGAGACTACTGGAATTGCAGAATCAGAAGCGTTTAGAGGTGGAATAAGTAATCTTGTGCAAAGAATGAGACCCAGAGTTGAAATCCTATCACATAATATCTTCAGAAATACAAAGTTACAGGTCAGTTATGTGTCACTTAGAGCTTGAGAAAAGGCAGCTTGTCACAGTATGACTGGTGTGGCAGCTGTTGCAGCTTTCTCATCTAAAGAAACCCTTCAAGAAGGTGATGCTCATTTGGAACTGGGTAGATTTTATGTATCTTGCAGATGCTTGCTGATGCAGGACTGATCCAAATTTGAAACATCTAGATAAAATTACTAACTGGGATATAATTATGTCAAATCCTGGAACTGGTTCATTCAATTATTTCATTATGTAAAACTACAGAAACTTCAGATTACAGTTCTCATTCATCTTTTAGTTTATAGTAAAGTTTTAAGCTTCACCCCTGTGCTCCAGCTTGCTGCTTTAAAACTCTTGACTTAATGCTTCAGCAGTTACTATTTAAGGTCAAGGAAGAGATTCATTTGAAGACATCTCTGTGGACAAAGTATGTCTGGAGTTTTTCTTTTCCTTAAAAGCTGGTCATGCTTCTTATGTAGAGCATTCATAGTGTAAGATCTGTTCTAATATTACATGCAGATCTCCTCCACGACAGCATTTTTCTTTTCTTTTGTTCCTGGACTAGCCAGCATTCCTTAAATTTTCTACAACATACTGCTGTTTTACATACTGAAAAGTGCTATGGTTAATCTTTTATGAAGGACTATTTAAAGTTTAAGAAATAAATCTTCAAAGCTTGTCGAATTTAGGAGATCTGTTACTTTTAAAAACAGGAGATAAAAGCCTTACATTATTGGTACAGGAAACAAATTCTAAATGTATTGAAATACATTCATTCAGTATGAATTTAGACTGAATTTATACTAAATTCAGTGCCTTCAAGACTGTCCCTAAATCTGAAAAACTTCATTCCATTGGTAGCAATTTGTGGTTAAATTTGCACTGGAGTTTGGAGAAAAGTATGGAATATTCTTAGTTTATTTCCATTCTTTGAAACACTAAATGAAGAATCATTTCAGGATACATTGAGATTTCTTACCACCATTGGAAACTTTTTCTTGGACTTTGATTAAATACTTTTTTTTTCAATTCTGCAGATCCAACATGGCTATCAACTAATTTGGGCATTTTAACCTGCATTGAGTGTTCTGGAATACACAGAGAAATGGGTGTCCATATTTCTCGAATCCAGTCTTTGGAATTAGACAAATTAGGAACGTCTGAACTCTTGGTAAGTTGCTTTAATTTCTGTTGGGGTTTTTAGTCAAATATTGACCTAGATGTAGGAAGCACTGAGATGTACAATTTACAGTTCATCTTTTGCATGGAATGTGCTTTTGCAGAACTTCTGCTTCATATTTCTGTATGTATTTTACAGGACCCTCACTGTATTTTATATATGTTACTGATGCTCTTGAGGAGCTTGTCACTTCTCATGTTTGTGTCCTGAGGTGTTACAGAATGTGTTAACATCCATGGCAATTTGTGCCATCAGAATTTTGCCTCTCAGTAGCTGATCTTGACCCTAAATCAGGGCAGTCTAAAATCTCATGTGATTTAAAAAAACTGATAGCTAATTTGACTGGGGAAGTGAGAATTACTATTGCTAATCTTGGAAGAAAAATGTTGAATGAATCTTAATTTGATGGATTAACTCCTATAATATTAAAGTTATTAAATGAATTTCATGTGAG
Source organism: Climacteris rufus (assembly GCA_013398175.1). NCBI lineage: Eukaryota > Metazoa > Chordata > Aves > Passeriformes > Climacteridae > Climacteris > Climacteris rufus. The sequence goes on from VZRZ01006608.1 coordinate 1,117,031, forward strand.
ATTACTGAAGGAAAAAAAAAGAAACCCACAAAGAAAACAGAAACTGTTGCAGCAGATTTATCTCCCCAGCTGTTTTTGGCCTGAGAGAAGACACTTGTTACAGCAATTTTGCATGGGAAAATTGAGAGATGATGGAAGGCAGTTCTGGATTTGGGTATAGTTCAACATTTGCACTTGCTCTCTTTTTGAAATACTGAGTTGTTTGCAAAGTTGCTATTAATTTAAATCAAATTTTACTAAGCATAACCTTCAATAGGTCTGAGCTTCTTTCCAGAAGTAGCTTCCTGATCAGTGTACCAGCACCATTTCAATGTTTATGTGTTGGTTCCTCATTCTTGTTTGGTGTTGGAGGCAGATTGTCTTGAAATACAAATAATTAGCTGTCTATTGTACAAGTTCTGGGATAACAGGATTTACACTTTTTTTTAATTGCTCTATACTTATGTGTAATCATTGAGCTTTAATTTTGCAGTCCTTTGTGTTCCATCTTTTATTAATAGTGTGGAAGACTCACATTAATAGTCCAGTTTTTAGGTTTCTGTTAGACCCCAAAAGTCCTCACCTTCATTTATTCTTTCTTTTTTTTTTTTTATTGCAGCTGGCCAAGAATGTAGGAAATACTAGTTTTAATGATATTATGGAAGGGAATTTACCTAGTCCTTCACCTAAACCCAGTCCATCAAGTGATATGTAAGTTTTGAATCTCTAAACTCTTTAACATTAAGTTTACTGTGGAATTTATCTGTGATGTAAACAGTAACCAAGCCAAGGAAAGGCTAGGATGGCAGAAGACTGGAGGTTTTTACTCCAATTAAGGATTTTCTTAGAAGCTGAGTCTCTTGTCATACAGCCATATTTCAGCCACCTCAGCTTCTCAGTGTAGAAAACTCTTAATTTGGGTTTCAAGACGCATTCTTTGACTCTTGAATGGTTTTGAGTTTTGTAATAAACACTCAGATAATAAATACAGTTGGACTAAAAGGCACTAGCTCTGTTTTTAAGTTGGTCTTAGTCCCCACAGTCAGAGTGATTTTTGTATATGACAAGAAGACAGGATAAAATTGACAATGTTACATATTTTGGGCTCGTTTGGAAGAAAGGCATGCAATGTAACAATAAATAACACACTTTTTATCTGATAGTTTTCTTTTTCCCTTCTCAGCTTCCAAGTTAGACAAGGTGATTTTAAATTAAAATCATTGACCCATTTTTCTAAAACTTTCTAAAGCAAGCTCTATTTTCACACCCCACAGGACTGCACGTAAAGAATTTATCACTGCTAAATATGTAGATCATAAGTTCTCAAGGAAGACTTGTGCATCTGCAGCAGCTAAACTGAATGAATTACTTGAGGCTGTCAAATCCAGGGATTTACTTGCACTAATTCAAGTCTATGCAGAGGGGGTAGAGCTAATGGAGCCACTGTTGGAGCCTGGACAGGTAAGCCTATCAGGTAATCAAAGAGTATTTTAAATCAGGTGTATTTGTAAAAATGCCCAGGATTTGGGGCTGCTACTTTAGATGATAAAACAAGAGAAATAACAGAAGAAAATGGTGGGGTTTTCTCTTCCTTTCCTTAATGTGGCATCCTTGTGGGAAGGAAAAGAACACTGTCTTTTGTTGGTCTAAAGGAATGTGAAATGCATCAGTGATATTATAGACTGTTTTGTTGCAACTTTAATGTGTTAAAAAGCACATGTTCTGCAGTGAATCTCTTTTAGGAAAGGTCCCAGAGAAAGAGGATTTGACTTGGTAGCCCAGGGTCACCTGATATCACATACATTATCATACCTGATTTTAAAATAGTTGCTGAAAGAGCACATTACTGACTGTCTGCAAGTCTCTGGTTACTGTAGATGAGGAAAAAATAAATATCTGATGACTTCACAGCTTATGATGAGACATTTACAGAAGTACAGTTTCTTTCAGCCAGGAAGATTCTTCTGTGTGTCTGTGTGTGTAGCAGGTTCTGAGTACTTGATCTTCCTTCTGAAACCAGTAACAGTTTTTGGAAAAATCAGTCCAGGTTGACTTCAATTATCCAAATGTTGCTCATGAGCAAAGTAACTTGTTTTTACATATAATTGATGTCATGTAGCCATTTGCTCAACAATATTTTCTCCCATTACTTTTAAACCAAACTTGGAGAAATGTCAGAGAATGTTTTCAACCAGTTGCATGAAAATAGCTAAGTTGGCAAAGCACACAGTGCCTGCCTGTATTCAGTGAAGGGGATAAATTCAATATAGTCTCAGCACTTGAGCTTATCATGGAACCACATTACAAATTCCCTGAGTGCAAGGTAAGCTTTCTGTGTTTGGCATCCACAGCAGTTAGCACAGCTTTAGCTCCTCAGTGCTTCTCAGCTATTACAGGCACTGATACCTAGAAAGGTGTGAGCACCAGTTGAAATGTAGTTTGTTGTTAGGACATTGATAGCAGCATTCTCCATTGTAAATTCCCTGATGTTTAATAATTAAATTGGAACTTTAATTATAAGTATATATAGTGTAATTTGCTTTTTAAAAACGTCCTTTATGATCGATAGGAGTTCATGAAATCTAGATTTCTATTTCTATTTCTATTTGAATGCATTAATACAAGTACTACAAACTTACTCAGTATTCCTTGACAGGCTCCTTTTCAGTTACTCACAGCTAAAATGGTTAAAGACTCCTCAGGATTGTTCCATCCATCTGGGAAAATTGAAAACTGGGTTTGAGAAAGCTAAGATCTCAGAAAGTGGGATACCATTTCCTTTGAAGCACATGGTGTTCTTTAGACATAAGAAATGCAATAATCATTTTCATCATCATTTCCTAATAATATTTTTCTTTTGAAATATTTTTAAAGAGTGAATGACATGTATCTCATAGGTCTGATGTACAAGTTGGCAGAAATGACACAGAAATCTAACTTCTGTTTGCATGTGTTTAGGAGCCAGGTGAAACAGCACTTCATTTAGCAGTGCGGACTGCTGACCAAACCTCTCTCCATCTGGTTGACTTCCTTGTCCAAAACTGGTATGGATTGCTAATTTTTCATTAAATTGTGCATGAAAAATGTACATACTTTGAGGTATCCTGCCTTGGATGGTGTTTGCTCATCACTTATAGTCTTTTTCCTTAGATACATTTCAAAAGATCATAATTTAGTACTTTTGAGTTGACTTTTGTGCTCCTGATGAGTAGAGAGTGGGAAAGATGTGTAGATTAAAAACATGGAAAGCAGTTACATAAAACTATGAAAGGAAAAACTCTGTAGTGCACAAGAGAGCATTGGTTTAGAGCACATGACAATATGAAGCAATGCAAACAAATAGTTCAGGTACAGGAGGGGTGGCAAATAAATGTGCCAAATACAGGGCACATGCAAAGGAGTTGTTAGAGTAGAAAACAAGGATCTTTCTCAGGAAATTATGAACAGATGCTACATTGACTTTGAAAAAGGTGTTCCAATAGTTAATAAACTGTATTAAACCTATTGAGAGCATAAACTTCTTAATCAGTAATTTTCAACATCTGGTTTATTGGCTGAGTTATTCTTCGTTGTCAAGGGATGTGTCCATAGAAGTAAAAAACCTTAATGAGAAGTGTGAGTTCTGATTATAGGAGAGTGTTATTAAAGTAACAAATAAAAAATAACCTACTAATATTTTCAAGTTGTTTGAAGTCATGATTTGAAAACGTTTAAAATCCCAAATTACTATTTTGAGCATTATCAAAGGATTTTTTTATTTTGGTTGGTTATTTAGAATTATTTTGATTAGTCATATAAGTTTCATAATTTCTTCAGACAACCATAATCTCATGTGTGGTTCTCTCTGCTGTGTGGTTTTTTTTGTCTCAGTCTCAAGTTTAAGAGCATCTTTACAGTCCTGTGGGCTGTGCACTTACTGTTTGATATGGGTAACACTGGGAAAAGCAGGCACCTCCTGAGCTTTGCTTTTCTGTTTTATGAAAGCATTATGTTGATCCCAAAACATCAGTAACAGTTTTTGAGAAACTGGGGGTTAGAGCTTGAGAACTGAAGGAAGGACAGTTTTTAAAAAGCCCTGTGAGCCCCTTTGCAAAGCTGGTCTTTCCCTAACTCAATGAGTGTCCTTAAATTCCTTCTCACAACTCTTTTGTTCGTTCTCAGAGCCACCCTCTTGATAGTTCCTTGACTGCCTAGGACTTATTACCATTTTTAACTGTATCAGAAAGACTTTTCAGATATTTCTATTGGGCTAATTTAGCATGTTTGAAAAAGAAATTGCAGTCAAGTGGCAGGTGCAAAACAACCAGCATGAACTTAGAGAAAATCAGGTTTGAATCTGAAAGTTTCACTTCTTTAGTTTTTTGAATGACCATCTGTAGATTCTCAGTCTTTTTCAATCACAGTTCAGGAATTTTCAGTGTCCTTGGAACAATTCTTAATAGTCTTTGAAAGTAATGTTTAATTTAAAAATATTTTTTCTCCTACTTTCTATTTGTACAGTAGAGTTATTATGTATTTATTATTTATAGGGATGCTAGATCTGAAATGAATAGCACATGTACTGTATTTTCCTGATTGTTTTTTCTTTTTTGTTTAGTGGAAACCTGGACAAACAAACAGCATTGGGTAATACAGTTCTACACTACTGCAGTATGTATAATAAACCTGAGTGTTTGAAATTGCTTTTGAGGGGGAAGCCAACTATTGATGTAGGTAAGTTCATTATTTAAAACCAGGAAATAAAGATTTCCTAAAATTTCCTTCGGTTCTCTTATCCACTTTTATTTATTTCTCTGTGGTAAGTAAGCTTTTAAAATAAATCTGTGTTGGAAAGATGAGGATCTTGCCAAGCCTAAAGGAAACATTCAGTTAAGAAATTGAATTCTTAGAAGATAATAGTGACAAAAATTCCTAATATGAGATACTAACGGCAAACCCTAGTTTTCTGTGGAGTTCTCTTCCTTACCCATTTTAAATTGCCTGGATTTAAAGTTTATTCTTTAATCTAGAGCTGGTATGTTGTAATGTGGGCTTGGTGTACCCATCACTGAATTCTTCTGTTAAAATCAATGGCAGCTGGTGCTGTGGTTTCACCCAGCACATCCCAGCACCACTGTGACTGAATTAGGGAAGGGATGAGCTTTCTCTGCCTCTCTGCTTCTCTTTGTCACCTACAATCAAGAGTAGAACCTCTGTTTGCTCACAGTTAGGATAATCTCTTGTTTTCTGGATGGTTTCCTTTCCCTACCACACTTCATGAGTTAGGAAAGTACTCCACTAATACAGCTTGTTAGGCCCAGGAATTGTGTCATCAGCATGTTTATAAAACATTTGCATTCAGTCAGTTAGTGGTATAGAAGTGTTTTCAATACCTGATGCAAACTCTGCAGAGTATGAAATTTTATTTCTCCCTTTGTTGCCATCATTTTCCTCCGATACCTGGTAAAAAACTGTTGCATAAATTGAGCTTCATAGCTTAGTGGCAGAAGTCATTGGCTTTTTTGGCCTTTTTATACATCCTTAGAATATGTTCCAACATTGTCATGTCAAAGAATTTAATGTGACTTTTTTTTAAAGTTATAATGGGAAACCTATCTGAACAAGTTAAAGCAAATTTATTGGTCCTTCCATTGAACTTTGTCCTAGACAGATGCCAGAAGAGTGTTCACACCTTTTTGGTGTCTTCCTTTTTCAGGTTATTTTGTGACATAGAGGATGGTGGGTTCTTTTTGTCAGTTTTTTTGAGTGATCTCACATAGGAACTGAATATAGTCTTTAGACCTTGAAACATCAGGTTTATGCTTGAAAATTTGGAATTTATGTAGTCCCTCAAGCTATCTGATGTTTACTTTACTTAAGAAGTACTGCATTTTCATTCCTTTTCATATTGAACCATCTCAGATAGATCTTTCCATATGGAAATGCTTCTTCTAGAGATCTCAATTCTTTCAAAGCCATGGGCCTTTCCAGATGACTGCTTTTGTATTTTCTAGTATTCCTGAGTGGCATTCTCTGTGTAATATTTCATACAGACCTATATGTTTCTGAGACCTCAGTTTGATAGTTTCCAGTTCCCAGTCACAGAAATGCTTTACAATGTGGATGTGCAGAACATTCTCTGTTCCATCTCCGTGGCATTTGCTGATGGACCATGACAGTACATTTTAGATAAGGTTTATCCACAAAAGTTTTGGGTGTAGGGGTTTTTTTTTGGTTTGTTTCTTGAGCCTTGCTACTGAGCATCTAGGAAGGATTCCATTAGATGCTGTGCCAGAGGACCTTGCAGAGGGCTCAGATCAGGCGTTATTTTGAATTGTAAACCATTTTATAGCTTTTAGAAAGATGAATGAGCTAGAAATTTTTAAATTTATTCTTGTTCAAATGTCTTCAAATTAAGACTTCATATCTCTACATATTAATCAAAGTAAAATGTGCTTGGATCAACATTTACCTTTTTTTTTTTTAATCTAAGAATAGTTTCCTTTTTTAAGCTATTTTACCCTATGTTCTTGCTTTTCCTGCTTATTCATGTAAGAGTTTTACTGGCAAAGGCTTTGATTGGAGATTGAAATGACTAAATTTCTTTATATTCTCTGCTAGGATGGTTAGGAGGGATTTGGGAACTGTCCCAGCAGATGCTGCTGTTCAGAAAGAACCTGATGATACATGAAATGCATGAGCACTTAGAGTGGAATCTTTAAGAGCTGCAGCTGCTATAGAGTAAATGGATGTTTTTGATCACTTCTAGAAGTTACTGTGCTGCAAGTAGTGAAACTTAATGAATTGTTTCTTTAGACATCTCAAAGAATCACTCTTTTTTTCTGTTGTTAAATTTATAGTAAACCAAGCTGGAGAGACAGCTCTGGACACTGCAAAAAGAGTGAAGGCTGTTCAGTGTGAGGAACTGGTAAGAGCTGAGCCTGGGGGCAAAGGCAAGGGGGGATATTTACTTCTTTACAAATGTGATCTTCTTACTAAATCACTAGCATTATATTGAGTATAATGATAATAATATTTGAGTATTGTATCTCAAATGTGGTATTGCTGCCAGCTGGCTGTGTGCTGGTCTCAAGGCCCTGCCATAGGTGACTATTTTCTTACCTAAAATAGTTATTAAAACAGTCATTTTCTTTGTAACCGTTTAAGACCAAAATCTGATTTCTATTGGCAGTACTGGTTATTGTAACCAGTGTGTTTGAAGACCTTAAATACTGGAGGGTCAGACTTATCAACAAATACATCATTCAAGGGTTTTTGGGCTTCATCCCCTCAAAAGTTCTTCTTAGAGGCTTTTATATCAGGAGTACAAAACCATATTAAATCTGTCCAGAGTTTTTAGGTCTGGATCTTTGTTTGTCTTTTCCTACTCTGGCTTTTTTTTCAGATTATTTAATGAGACAGCTAGTTCAGAAATTGTGAAAAGTTGTTTATGAGGAGAATTGAAACAGCTTAAAATGACCCTTCTCCAAGGAGAAAGAAGCAAAAGTGCAATGTCTGGAAGCTGCTGTATCAAAAAGTGTAGAACATCAGCTTCTGTGGGACTTTGTCCCTCTACTGAACATGATCAGAGCAAAAAACTCCTGGAATTTTGAGAATGTATGAGGGATATGAACAGGCACCACTCAAAAAGATTATTGGTGCTCAAGAAAGAAAGGTGTTAAGGATTTTCCCAGGTGCTCCTCTGAAGCAGGAATAATGATTCTACATCAGACCAACAAATTTGGGTTTTTTTGGCCCTTTAAACTGCCACCAGCATGCATGTAGTAGGCAAGTGAATTTAATTACTGTCAAGGTATTAAAGTCTAAGTATTGTGTCCGTTTTGCATTCAAGACAAAACCAGGAGAATTTACAAAAGTGTTGTCACTTGCTGTTTAATTCTGTTTGGTTTTTTTTCCTCATTCAGATGATTCAAGGCTATCTATTTTTGCTCCACAGCTGGTAATTTTAATACCTTTCCTTGGACAATTGAAAGTTCTTGTCATGAATTAATTATTGCATAATACAAAGAGCTTGTCCTTCACAAATCAAAATAATTTTCCATGTTTCTGGGGATGCAAGTCAGCATTTTGCTATGGTTGAACAGGTGGTACTGACTTCTCAGTTGCTGCCAGATCTACTGTGTAAATAAGTGTTGTTTCCAGTGGCTTGAGTGTTCTGTTAGTTGGAAAATAGTTCAGCTGTACAGCACACAATGGGGATGGATTGCTTTTTCCTTTGTAGTAGCTCTTTAATAAAGGCACATCTACCATTAATGTGAACCAGCTGATTGTGTTATAGAACAACCAACCAAGTGGATGTTATCAGTGAGCTTATCTAGCAGTTAATCATTTCAGTTACTGAAATCCAAATTCCATTAATACCTCACTTAACTCTCATAGAGCATTTATGCTCTATTTCTCTTTTTCTTTTTTTTTCGTTGTTTTTGAAGAGGAAAATTATTTCTGCTTTTTTTTTTTTTCAAAAGCAGCAATGAGATAAGGCAAAGAGTGAAAAAAAAACATGCATGAGCACATTTTTTGCTGTGGACAATAAAAAAAGTACAAGATAAATAGCTAGGTGTTTGCATTATGGTAGATATACTAAACTCATTTCTGTTGCATAACTGAAGTCTTAACTGTGTAATTCAGTTTCAGCTCAAGGGGGTTCATGAATACTTACATAACAGATTGGAAATACTTTCTTTATTCTAAATTTTATTTCAGGATGATGGTTAAAGGCACTCCTGAATCAACAAGTTTTAAGTAGACTACATTTCAAAGGATGTGAAAGAATAAATAGTGATGGAATATCTAGGCATTGAAAAGGAGAGTTTATCTCCTCAGAATAACCATGAACTGCTCTTTTAGTTTTTTTGCTGATAATTGAAGTAGTAGGTTTTTTAAGAATGTGAAATACATTATCTGGGCTGGCAAAGTAGAGGAATTTTTTGCTTAAGACATATTGACCTCATCCAGAGAGAGAGAGGCAAAATATTTCAATAAAGGGTGAATACCTTTACATTTGGCTCGAGTACAAGGACTGTGGTTTTGGAGGGGCAGCAGTCCTATGTACCAGAATTCATAAATAGGTTTTGCCTTTTGTTTTTGGGAAGAAGGGCTCCAGACACATTCTCTGTACATATAACTTCTCTTCCTGCCATCCTTTCAAATGCTTGTCAAACAAGGCAACTTCTGCCCATTTTGAGAAAATCTTTCCTTTTTGGCCTTTTAGCTGTTTTTCTATGCCTCAAATAAATGAAGGATGTTTGTGTGACCCCCCCGAGATTATTTGAGCTTTCTTTAACCTGGAAAATTTTAAATCTCTAAATATTTCAGTTTCTTTCTTGTCATTGCAAAACTAACTTAGTTACCACCACCAGAACAGCAAGTATCTTAACCAGAATTTTTATTTCTTCCAGCTTTCTCAAGCCAAGGCAGGAAAGCTAAACCCACATGTCCATGTGGAGTATGAATGGAATCTTCGGCAGGAAGAAATTGATGAAAGTGATGATGACTTAGATGATAAGGTAAATGTGAGTTACTGATCCAGCTTTGCACAAAAACTGCCAACACTTCTGCTCCCTGGAAGTAAATGGTGGTTACAGACCCACTTTAACCTTTCTTTTCTTACAGGTATTTGGTGGTGGGGGGAAGCCCTAGTTTTGAGGCCTGTGTTAAAGACTGCCAAAGTGCTTTTTGAATATACTTTGTCAACCTAGTTATTATGGGCTGTTTCAGAAGTGTCACTTTGACAAGATATGCAGTATAATATAAATCAGTAGATCTAGGCTACTTTGTCATTTTATCCTCTTCAGAATTCTAGGCTGTTGAATTTTATCTGGAGGAAATCCAAAGCTTATGTACTTAATTTTTCCCCATAAATTAATTAAAAACCCAGTTGTTGAATAAATAACTCTATTTTTCACAAACCGTGCTGTGCTATTTATTCATGGTTTAAAAAAGAAAAGAAGAAGTAATGGAAAGGCAAAACTTGAGGGCATAGAATAATTGCCATCCTAGAATAAGTGAAAAATTAGCCTCAGTGTCCTACTTTAGCAAGTCAGTTAATTACTGTGTGCTCTGCTTCTGCAATAAATGCAAATGCACCTCTCCTATTTTATGCGAGTCCTGCAGAGAGAAATGTGGACAACTTCTCATTTTCTGTGACACTTGGGACTGAAAAATTCAGAAACCAAAGTAATTTACATGTCCTCAAGGACAATAGAGAGCAAAATAATCATCTGTGTGAGGAGCCTCAGGAGGATGAAGGATGCTGTGCTGGAGATAATAACCTGAACCAGACTGCAGGGAGACAGATCGTGCTCCATGTGCACCCATTAACGTTCAGCAGGCAAAAAGTCATGTGTAAAATTTCTTCCAAGAGCAATTACACGCTTTTAAAAAGAGCTGTATCATGGAATATATTGCTAATTCAGGCACCACATAAATCTGATCTGTCAGAAGTGTTTGTTTCTTTTTAATAGGCATCAGTGGGGTAATATACTTGATAATTGAGGGTAATTGTCTGGTCTGAGTAAAGTCCTATATGCACTGAAAATTATTCTTGTATTCTAAAACTGTTACCAGGCTTTTATTGGTATATTATTTAGTATATATATTATTAGTGTGTATCTCCTGCGTTAAGATTAAATCTAATTTTGTCTACTTGATGATTTGTTAATGCTACAATCTTAAATTTCAGTTAGAAGAGAGAACCTTTCAGGTTGAATTGCTGAAAAAGGGAGGAATAGGGGCTTATGTGTCCAATAAAGAAAACAAACTAGGCTCATGTTCACTAAAATATGTTCTGGTATATTATTTTCCAGGTATATTACTATATTTAATAGTTTGACATATTACTATATATTACTATATTTAGTGTTTTGACAGCTGTGTCATATCTTTGTTTTTCTATTCACAGCCTAGTCCTATAAAAAAGGAAAGATCTCCAAGACCCCAAAGTTTTTGTCACTCTTCCAGCCTTTCTCCCCAGGACAAACTGACCCATCCTTCATTTAGCACTCCCAGAGACAAGCAAAGACTCTCCTATGGAGCTTTCACCAACCAGATCTTTGCTTCTGCAAGCACAGATTCACCCACCTCTCCAACCTCTGATGCTCCTCCTCTTCCTCCCAGAAATGCTGGCAAAGGTAACTCTGTCTCCAAACTGTACTTGCAACCAGTGATTTTCCCACAGTTGCCCTTCCTTTAACCAAGTGTCTTGCAGTGTTTCTAGATGCAGCATTTTTCTCATTGGTATGAGTGCAGTTCATGTTCTAAACTTTAAAAAGCTGGGGGGCACTTTGTGATAAAGTCACTCAAAACACTGATCACGAGTGGGGGAGGAATGTACCAATACTCTGCTAAATAAAAATTAATTCATTTTATGAGTCTCACTCTTACAGCTCTAGTGGATCGTGGTGTTTGACCTAGATAACAACAATGTTCAACTTTAGAGGATATATTTATGGAACAAAACTTTTAACTGTATATGTGCAAATCTACTTTTTAGGACAAAGAAACCCTTCATCCCTTTTTGCATATGTAATTGAGAAATAGACAAGTTGTGTTTTTACAGGAGACTTGTTAAGAGAATTCTTTAGTTGTGATGAGAGCTACAGTATAGTTGAACACTTAGTTTAACACTACAGTTAGCAGTTATACTGATGCTCTCATTTGTTAACATTGTTGTAACTTCATTTCCAAACTGGTAACAGACTTTGTTTAGAGAAAATGCAGAGATGCTCTCACCAAAATGTTAAAGAGCAAAGGGACAGGACAGTGTTGGCATCAGGTGTTTACTTTCATATAGTTCAGATGCTGTGCTTAAGCACTGCTGTTCCCTCAGTCTTTGTCATGTACTGGCAACTTTCAAATGAATCCCTTGCCTCTTTTAAACAGGTTTGTTTCCCATTATGAGGCAAAGCAATTTTGCCAAGGTTTGCATTTTTCACAAGATTTTGTAATTCATGTTTCTTGGTGTCAGTTTCACCAGGGACTCGTTGTAGTCCTTGTAACTTTACCATGTTGACCTTCTTGTTGGCATTACAAGATTCTTACTTTTCCCTTCCACTCCCCCATCCCTTTTACATGCTCTGTCTCCCAGTCTGCTATGGATTGTTCATTGCAAACACAGTGTACTGGCTTAGATGTTCCTTCAGTCTGACCTAGAGTGACTTCTTTTTTTGTTATAAAGTTACAAGACTTGAAAATTAATCATGCATTCCATTTCCTGAAGAAGGGTAATGAGTTTGTGTCTGGTATTTATCTGTACACACTTCTTAATATGTTGTCAGCTTTCAGTGGATTATAATGAACGTTTTTTGTCATTATGTAATGAAGCTCTCATACAGACTTATCTGGAAAATTGTCTTTTTCTCCAGGAAAGGGAATATTTATGTTCATATTTCATTCTAAGTATGTATTTTGGTTTCTGAAATGTTAGGCATTTTCCCAGGTGTTCCTGCAAGTTCCTAGGTGTTCCTAGGGAATCAGTACAACCAAAGCTACTCGGAAAGAATTGAGGCATTGAGTTCTTTTGTGTTTTCATGTCAAAGATTATGCAAAAAAGTCCATATTTATATTACAACAAAATATTATGTGATTACAAAATTGCCTCTTATGTAACATTAACTGCTTCATCAGAGTGGAAAACGCCAGATTCACAGGCTAAGTCAGAGAGAGGTAGAATGGAGCTGCTGTTACATTAAACTCACTGTGCTTCTCTGCTTCAAACATGCCAAAATTCTACAGTCTCTGAATTGTGCTGGAGTTTTGGTTGATATCCATTGAACACTGTTGTGAAATTATATACATGCCCATGTTATAGGAATAATTTAAAATTCAAAAGGTTGTGGGAACAAAGTGACAAGTGCATCATCAGTATGGAAAGGTTGCTGTAGATGCATTTCAGATGCACTTTTGGTTCATTACAAACTGTGCTGCACCTTCTGATGTCCCCATTTCCAGCTCTCAGATTGTTTAAAAGCAGACAGAGCAGAGACTCTCCACTTCCACAAGACACTTGACACATCTGATTTTTTTTTTGTGTAGGAAAACATAAACCTGTCGAATTTACCTCCTCTTTTGAGATGAGTAGTAATAGAGTATATCTTTACCTTGAAGCTTAACACACAAGCTTACTTATCAGATGGGGTTTTTTGTTAAAAAAAGTTCATTTTAATAGCTTCTTTGAGTTCAAGATTATACAAAAACATAGTGTTACTTTTTTCATTAAGCTCCCTAAACAGCAAGAGTAACAAAAGCATTAAATGTGTCACTAAATTGAAGCTTACTTTCTGTCCCCAGGGGTGATCTGATCTTTGTCCCTGCATTGCAGTGAGGCCCTGGCAGATAACCTGGGGACAGAGTCTGTAGGGAATGGGTAGCTGGTGGATCTGTGCTTTAGAAGGAGGCAGAGGATTTTTAAGTTCCATTGTGTTTCATCCTTTGGGCCATGCAGATGAAACTCTTTCCAAAACAAGTTCTGTATTTTAACAAACCCCCCTCCCTGTAGCCCTCTGTAAGGTGCCTTCATTGCCCAGGGAAGTTCCTGAGTAGCAAAATTCTGTGGTGCTCCTGAGGGGCCACAGTGGCTGGGGAGTCATCCAATGAACTTGTGTTGGGGAGATAAGGTAAGTTTAAAGCAATTTACACACCACTCTTGCTCATGGTTTTCAGTGGACAGGGGCTAAAAATAACTTTATAGGTACAATAGTTGGAGAAGGTCATATGGGATGTTTTAAATTTCTTCATACATCATTATAACTCATTTCCAGGTTTTCCAATTTGATAACTTTTCAAAATATTCCTTAAAGTGCTGGAACCTTCATGTATTTTACTCTGCACTGTCTCATTTGTGGATGCATCTTACTTTCTGCAGTTTCTGCTACAGATTTAGTTAATCCTAACAGAATGGAAAGTACAGCATGAGTGCAGTGGCAGCCTGAGCCAACCACTCTGTGCTTTATTCAGTGGTTTATCTAAGCTTATTCAGATTCAACTTAGTTGTGCTGTCAGTCAAATCTTTAGCCTGTAGAATTCTGTAGAATTCTGAAAATCATCTTTTTTATTCCTCTTTCCAGCTTACACATGCATTATGGCTCCAGACATCTAGCAGGTCTTCTGCCCATTGTTTTACAAAAAGCTTTCAAAAAAAAACCCAAAACAATCAATATTTAAGTAGTTGCATGACTCTCCACAGTAGCTAAATAAAATTTTGCACAGCCTTCATTGCAAATCAAATGTGAGGGTGATGTTGGCTGACTGATTTTGGAGGAGTGTTAGGCAATCTAAGCCAGGTTTCCTTCCCTTTAGCTGAAAGCTAATTGTTTTTTAATGGTTCTGCCTATTTATTTTAGATGAACATGGAGATCAGGGATCAAATCTGTATCATGAAGTTAAGTTTGGATCTCCAATACCTACAAGTTTGCATGCTTTACACTCTCAGTGCTATCATGAGATATATAAACCCAAAGGCACTTCCTTTGTGTTTCCAGGCCACTGCTACTGCAGACACTCTTGTATCTTCTGCTCCTTCCCTAGGTCAGACTCAATTTCTAACCAAATGAGCTTATTTGAATTTACTAGCAACTTCTGGAAGTTGTCTGACTGCATTGCACACAGGATTAGGAATCTTGTTGAGTTCCCTAAGTTACTTTGTGTGTGGCCCATATAAGGTGTATTTCACTTTATCTGATTGAAGAATATTTTCATTGTCCTGTTCAAGTTATTTTCTCATCCCATTTCACTCTTCCCATACCTTTGCTGTTTAAATCAGCTTTCTGAAATACAAGTGGCTGGAAGTGTCGGGACAGCAGTAAAATTTGCTGTTTCTCCTGGAAATACCACATCAAAACTTGCTTTGGTCCTACTTCTTTTTTTCCTGATTGTATCATACTGTGGCATAGCAGGCATTGCACAGCCTCTGCTACCATTTTCAACTGAAGTCCTTAATTTATGGCACAAATGTATTTAATCTCATTTCCATGACCTCAGCCTTTGAGGTCATCTAGTTTCTTCTGAATGCTTTCAGGATTATATACTTCTCCTGCATATGCTTGAAAACTTTTTTTAAAATATTCTTATAAATGTGTTGCACATTTTGATTAAATAATGCTATTTATCCCACCAAGACTGTGTTTTTTTAATACCATAATAGGAAAGGAAGGCTAGCTGACAACTGTTGGTTTCATGGACTCTTCTATTTCTGAATAATCCCAAAATACAACATTCTTCAATATAAATTTTATCTTTTTCTTTTTCAACAGAACCTTTTTTTTAGCATTAATTATATAAAGTACTTCAAATGCTAATGTTGAATCAATGTATATTCTTAGCTTTCTTATTCAGAGTGATCATGAACATTTTGTCTTTAATTATGGTCTTATTTTCAGTGCTGAAAATATATGATCTGAAGTAAGACAAACTGAAGAAGGCTTTTAGTAATATCTATGCAAAAAGTCACTCATGAGAAATTTAAAAATAAGAATAACAACACTTGCTAATGAAAATACTATTTTTAATATAATTTACTTTCCTTTGCAGTATCCTTTCTACCATTAACTGGAATTCTGTTTTTTCCCTATTTCTCATTAAGTGATTAAAAAAAATCACACGTGAGGTTATTACACTCTAAAATCACTATTTCTTGATTGGGTGGCAACAGCTTTGCATGGTTTCACAAGTACACAAAGTAATTGTTACTACACTAACTGCACAAACCCTGAAGAGCAATGCACTATTAATCACAGACTTTGTCCAGGTATTTACCTTAGTACCATAATTTTGAGATTATTTGGTTTATTTACACATGAAAACCTGATCTTGTTAATATGAGAAAGTGATGAAAGATGACAACAGTTAGTACTGTAAGCATTTGCTGCCCAGTAACTGAGGAATAGAAAGCCCAGCAGAAACAAAATGAAAAACTTCTAGGTCATGTTTTTTGGGGTTTTCTTTTCGGTTTTAGGGGTGGGGTTTTTTTGCTTGTGTTGGGAAAATGTGCTTTATGAAATGTGAACTTCTCAGCTACGTGAGAAATCACGATGAAGATGTCTACAGAGAGGAAATGTCTAACTTAATTGCTGCCTGGTTAAAATCACAAACTGTCTTTGATCTAGTAACTTCTCTGATTATTGCTTAAGGATATCTGGCCTAGCTTTGTATAATTATCACACAAGAATTGCCTGGAGATTTTGTATAATTATCACACAAGAATTGCCTGGAGATTTTGTATTTACCCACGTGTGTGTGTATATATATATATATATATATATATATAT
>VZRZ01006608.1:1137794-1159327 GCA_013398175.1 Climacteris rufus
AAAGTGTGCACACCTCTCCTGTAAAGTGTCCACACCTCTGCTGTAAAGTGTTCACACCTCCCCTGCAAAGTGTGCACACCTCTCCTGTAAAGTGTGCACACCTCTGCTGTAAAGTGTTCACACCTCTCCTGTAAAGTGTGCACACCTCTCCTGTAAAGTGTTCACACCTCTCCTGTAAAGTGTTCACACCTCTCCTGTAAAGTGTGCACACCTCTCCTGTAAAGTGTGCACACCTCTCCTCTAAAGTGTGCACACCTCTCCTGTAAAGTGTGCACACCTCTCCTGTAAAGTGTTCACACCTCCTGGTGGGACTGTGTTGTCTCCATATCTGTTTGGCTTTTGTGATGTTGTCTCTACATACACGAACACTGATAGCTGTGCATCCTTCTACCACCAGGAGTTACACAGAAACAGAGGTTTTAATTTTTTTTTTACAACAGGATACCTTTCTGACAGATGTTTTTTGGAAACTGTTTTCCAGACTACTCAGATTCTTCCTCTTTTGAATAAACATTGCTCCATGCAGTCAAATTCTCTTGGTAGATATAAATCTCAGGCCCATGCAATTTTCTGTAATTTTAGTCTTGGTGGCAGGATTTCCACGAATCTGTAAATTTTTAAACTGGAATCCAGTGCTTACATAGGTGTGTCATCCATACTCCTATCTTAGGAAGATCCTCTCTCTATTTTAGTATAAACACACAATTACTAACCTAAAACAAATTGCCAGTCTAAAAGCACCATTTTTTTCAGCAAATTGAATTAAATGTATTAAATCATGGAGTACTCATGTAATTTAATCTAGGATTCAATATGAAAAATATAGAGTCCAATGAAAAGCAAAGACTTTCTCAAGGAACACAAATAATGGAATTTTTTCAACTCTCTACCTCTCAGAGGTCTGGGATATGGAAAACAACAAAAGACATTTCCTGTGTTCTGGGGTCTAAGAGCCCTATAGTATTTCAGAGGTGATAAAGACATTTTGAAGAGCTTGGACTTTAAAAATGTAAAAAATCCCAAATATTTAAGTCCAAACCAACACCTAAAGTACCATATACTAGAATACTGTATGGCATAGCACTATTAGGATGAAAAGTGTGGTGGGATTAGATGCTCAGCTAGTGCCAATATTTCTTTAAACACATCAGCCAACAGAAAAAGAAAATATGGGAAAGGTGCAGGTGTGCAGTTGAAGATTAAGAAGCCTGTAGCAGCAGAACACCTTGTCAGAGCAGGGCCAGAGAAGAATATTGCTTTTTCTGTCTCTTCACTGCTTTTCAGGGCAGGCTAAACTTCAGTGGATGGAAGAGGAGCCTCTTCACCACGTTTTCCTTAGCTGAGATCTGTATAAAAGCTTGTTTCAAAGTCCATTTGGATTTTTAAGCAAGTATTAATTTTTGTGTTTATAAAAGAGGGAGTTTCTTGTATCTGCCTTCATGTTTTTTGCTTAAGAATGTTGTCAGATGTTCACTGCTTTTCCTTTCGAAAGCTTTATTCTGTGTTGTTACATTTCTTGCTATGTTGAATTTCAGCATTTGTTTTCTAATCTGTGCATTAATTGAAGTTTCAAGCAGAGCAATCCTTGTCTTCTGTCTAAGCAAATTGAGTTACTATTCAAAGATGTTCTAAAAATGTCACTTAGATTATTTTGTATTTCCATAGCAACCATGAGATATTTTTCCTTGCTTTATCCATAGCATCTACATGTGAAGGGTTTGCTGTTTTACCTTTGTTCCTTTTTTGCACCACTTTTAACCACAAACATATTTTTAGCAAGGCACAGCATGAGCCTTTTCTGCTGTTTCATTTAGACACCAATGTGCCAAGAATGGTGTTTAGAAAAATGTGTCATTCTTTTGAATGAGAAGTATTTTGTGTTCTTGGATCATTAAATGTCACTTGACATCTGTCTCAATGACAAAATTTACTAATGGTTGTTGAAGTTGGTTCTGAGATGAAGACATGCTGTAATAGGAGAGGCAAAGGGGGATGGAAAGGCACCAAACCAAAGGAGTTGGTATCATTAGACCTTGAACATGGTGATGGCTAATGAAGAGAAGCTTTCTGCTGAAGGAGTCCAGAGCACTTGAGTTTGGATTTTGCTGCCTTTTGACAGAATTCTGTACACCCAGGATCTTTACCAGTGGCTAAAGTGCAGATTATGGGAACATCACTAAATCAGTAAAGGCTGTCCTTTACATAGGATAAAATACCAATCCTTTGTGAATAAAGTCAAATTCATGGTGCTTTGAAAAAGACAAGCCTCATAGTGCCAAATGTAAACATCTGTGATAAATTTATCTGATACTGGCCTGCTGTATCTCCTTTTATACAGAGAAAATTGAAACACTATTTCAAAACAAATGCCCTACAGCAATGTCATTCAATCTTCCCTTTCCAGGAGATGTGAGCTACCAATGAGTTGTTCTAAAATGTCTTATATGAAAGGTCATCTTGGATTATTATGGTTCCTGCTGCTTTTTCAGCTGCAAAATTATTAATAAAGAATAAGGTTATAAATGATCTTTTAGACACGTTGTGTAGAGGATGCTTGGAGGAATATGTGTTTTGATTTAAGTTGCACCCTCTGCTGATTATATTTCAGTTATCCTAATGATTTTTTTTTAATTGTTCTTCTTTTCACCTCAGGTAATGATTTGGGCCCACCTTCAACGAAGGCTGCAAACAAGTTTGAGGGGATGTCTCAGCAGTCAAGGTAAAATCTGCATATACGAAGGCAAAGATGAAAATTTAAATAAATATAACTAATTTGTAAATTAGAAAAGAAAAGCCTTTCATAGGAAATAAAATCCTAGCTGTGTTCCTCATTAGTTGTCTGCATGCCTTGCTAGCACACAAATACTTTGGCCCCGCTGAGCCTCCTACGCTTTGTTCCTCGCTGTCCGTGCACAATCCGTCCTTTGAGCGGGGTGGACAGAACGACTCCCACCCCAATCTCCCTGCTGCTCCTGCAGAAGGGCTCTCCCAGCTGGGGAATGCTGCCTCAGACCACAGTCCAGTGGGACAAGAGTTTTATTTTCATGTCTCTTAGCATTTAATTTTGTCTGCTTCAGTGTGAGGTGTCCTCCTCCAGCAGCAGTGCCACTGTGGGTACAGGCTGGCGTTGAGGATGGCTCTGTAAGAGAGAGACTTCATCTCAGTCTTCCAGCTTAGCTGTTTGCCAGTCTGTCAGGCTTATGTGCTGCCACAAAGTCTGCAGTAACACAAACTGCTTTTAGCTCAGAGTTCATCAGGTCTGCCCATCAGAGGTGCCTTTTTCAGCAGCTGGAGCAGTAAGGACAGCCATGCATTGCTGTCACTTGGAGTTTGCTGCTCCCCTCTCCGTGCTGCCATTCCAAAGTCCTGAGGTTCAGAGCGTGGTGATTCCAATAAACACCTGCCTCAGGCACACAGCCTTGCATGACAAGTGTGAGGGATGGGCTGTGGCTGGGGATGGATGTGTTCCCTCAGCCAGGGCACAGCAGAAGATGTGAGGTTGAGTTTTGGGACACCCCCAGGCTGGGATCTGCCCCAGGACGGGCAGGGGACCTGTTGTTGGTAGCACAGGTGACTTTCTGTGTTTGCTGAAAGCATCCAGGTGGCACTGGGCATGCAGGGAAGAAGTGGTGATGTTCCACAGCACAAAGAGCTGGGCCTGTGCTCAGTGCTTGTCAGGCAGGGGTAAAAGTGTGCTGCTTGTACTCCGTGGCTTTAGGAGGAGCCAAGGGAGGAGCTGGGCTTTGGTGATCATTGTGGGTCCCTTCCAACTCAGGGTGTTCTATAACTCTGTGATTTATTGAATCAAGATTGAGCTTGGCTCTTCTTTCTGTTTCATGTCATGATATATTTTGGGTATTTAAAAACCAGCTAGAGATTGAAAGTGTTTTGTGGTGCTCCTTTTGAAACGTTGGCTGCACAGACAACCAATACCAGAATCAAGGTTGTTGGTGCAGAAGACTCTCTGCTCTGTTGAACATACTCTGGCAGCTTTCTCACTAATTGTTCTTTTTTCTTGTTTTTTGAGTCATTATTTTGAGCTGATATTTATTTTTATTTATTGATTTTTATGCCTTAAATCAATTTGCTTTCTTCTCTTCTTCCACAGTCCTTTTCTCTAAAAGTGATTTAGTTGTGGTTTTAGAGAAAAAAAATGGATGGGAGTAGCTGACATGTGTAACACAGGTTGACAGAGTAAAGCATGTTGTTTTCCTCCAGCCATCAGAATTTCCTTGGAGTAGCACAGACTTTGCAGCAGTGTGTGAGACACACAATATCATACATGTGCAGGAGGCTACAAGGCAAAGGCTCCATCCTGGAAAACCTCAAACCACTGACATAAAGAACAGTTTGTGTTTTGAATGCTTCAGTATAATTATTTTGAAGATGAAATTTTTCTTGAAGTTCAGGATCTGCCCACAGAGTTGGTCTTTCAGCTTCACCTATTTTCAGAATACGTTTTGCATGTTCATAAAATATATTTGCCCTATAGCATTGAAGGTATCTGGGGTTTGTATGTCTTTTTCTCTGAAAAAAATCCCAATTAATTCTTAACAATGCTTTGAGTTTTGAAACTTATCCATAGACAAGATGTTCATACAAAAGAAGCAAAATAAATCTGGAATTGTTTGGGGATGTTTTTATTTATGGATGTGTAAATGGGAAAAATGAGAAATAAGTCTATTTTGTAGCAGTTATAAGCACTAATAATTCACATCTTTTGTTTAGCACTGGGACTGCAAAGACTGCACTTGGCCCTAGAGTTCTTCCCAAACTACCTCAGAAAGGTAAGAGATCTCTTGGTGGCTATTCTCATAATGGCATCTTTTAAATGCGACTGAAAGTGGATACTTGTTTTAAATATATGGATCTTTTCAGCAAACATTTTATTTCTAAAATGCCACAAACCATGAAAGCTTTACAAAACTGAAAGGAATTTAGAAGATAGGGAAAGGTTTATTAAACTGGAAAAAATAGACCTATGGAGGAAAGAAGAGAAAAATCATGAGCAGGACCAACTTTCTGCCATGAGAGCAGCTTGCTCAAGGCCATGTCCAGTCCCATTTTGAGTTATCTCCATGGAGAACCTCTCTGGGCTTCTCTTTCTATCCTAGGCCACTCTCACTGATAAATTCCTTTATCTTCCTCATTTCTTCATCCCCTTGGAGCAAACTGTATTCCTGCTGTGTACTTGCAGTCAGGGTTGTGCTCAATGTAACTGCTTTGGAAAGAATCAGGCACTGTTACATCCTCACATGTCAGTGACAAACTTGCTGAGACCATCAACCCAGGGAACACCTTTCCCTTAGAAATGCTTTTTTCTGGTCTCTCCTTAAACTCACACAGCAAGTTTTATTTAGTTTTTTTGAGGTGTTGCAGCAGTTGACTATAAAGTAGAAAGTAGACCTACTTTGTAGCTCTGTCTGATACAGAATCCATCAAAAATATATTATACCTGTATGAGTGGATGATCACAACAGAGCCTGAAGATCAGGAAAAGCTGCTTGTCCAAAATTCTGAAGCCAGATGTCTGAAGTTGAAAGTGAAAATAATTTCAAAAGAAAAAGTAAATGTAAAATGTAAACTTTATTAAATTACAATTATTGTGATATGGTATAATCTTTTGAAGGAGACACCAGTGATGTGCAAGGGTGGCACTGTGAAGGAAGTCAGGACTTCCTTGACTTAAAATGATGTAGGTGAAAATTTAAGATGGGCCAAATCAAAGCACTTTGATAAGGGCTACTATCAGGGTTTTTCATATTATTTAGTTACATCTCAAACCCCTGGGGATGATCAGTGTATGTACATTTGCTACAAGTCCAGGACACAGAGCCATACACAGGTACCAACAAAGACATTTTTTAAAACAAGGCATCTGATAGTAATTATACAATTTCTTTCATGGAAACAATGCAACATTTTTGTGTTTGGTGTAGGTAACCATAAATATAGCATAGAATTGTTATTGCAGTGGGTCATGTCCAAAGGGAGTGTTGTTGCTTTCATAGTCAAATGTCAGGCCACCTTTTTGGCTGATTGAATATGATACTAAAGCAATGCTGAATGCAAAAGGAAATTGTTCCTTCTAGTCAAAATGTGTTTCTTTCTCTATGGGTTGTAACTTTTTTCTCTCCTGTCACTCTTCATCTTTTTTACCTTATTGTTGCTTGGTTTAGGATATTCTGGACTGGGTTTTTGTTTGTGTGCATTTATGGTTTTGTTTATAAGGTGGCTTTCAGTCTAGTTTTCTTAGGGAGCTTAGCAGTAGAATCAATGCATGACACTGAGAAAAAAATGATTTGAAAATCTAGTCTCAATTTTCTGCCATGAAATCAGCAAAAGACCCATTTTAAGACTTTTCATCTTTACTCAGTTGTAAATATTTACAATAATTCGGTTTTTCTTGGTTTTAGTTTGAGTGTCTATAGTACAGTATATTTTATATACTTCATAGACATATGTGCTCCCTTGCTGTCTTCTGTGAGATTTTACCAGTACTAATCCTGAGACTGAGGTGTTTTTGTATAGAATTCAATTGTATACATTAATAATTATCATCAAAAATGTTTTGTGAGAGTCACATCAACTGGTTTATAGGTGGTTTAGCGAAGTCTTTTATTGTATTTAATACTTTTTGACTTAGGTCCAAAAAGCAATCCCCTTATTTCATTTTAAGTAGATAATCTATAAATTGACACCTGGTAGCAGCTGGAATAAGCACTACTGACCTCCAGGAGGAGCAATTAAGTGAGACCTCAGTGAATAAAGGTTTAAAAAAATAAAATAAAGTATTATTTTGTTTTGTCATAGACTAGGAGAACTTATTGGCAGATATGGGGCTCAGTGACCATGTGATCATGGACACAATTGCAGTTTTGATGTGTGCCTAACTTCTTTAATATTAAAATGAGATTGTGAAAAACATTGTTTTGCTCTTTTGTTTTAGTGGCACTGAGAAAAATAGAAACCAGTCATCATCTTTCAATAGATAAATCCCATCAGCACATGGAAATGTTTCAGAAGCCCTCACTGTCCATCGATATCCCACAGAAACCACAGCCTGGAGACTTGCCCCCAAAGCCTCTGCCTCTGGAATTAACTCAGAAACCTCAAGTGGCAGATTTACCCCCAAAGCCTGGAGAGCTGCCCCCAAAGCCCCAGCTGGGAGACTTGCCACCAAAACCACAGCTTGGAGATTTACCTCCAAAGCCACAGATGAAGGACCTTCCTCCAAAACCCCAGCTGGGAGAGCTGCTGGCTAAAACCCAAGGTGGAGAAGCAGCACCGAAGGCTCAGCCCTCAGAGGCAAATCAGAAATCTCACTCCACAGATCTTTCTCCAAATGTACAGTGCAGAGACACCGTCCAAAGGCAAGCATCTGAAGAGTCTAATGACATAACACACACCCTGCCAGAAACCCCTGTGCCACTTCCCAGGAAAATCAATATGGTAGGTGTTGTTCCAGCTGCTTGGAAGCATCCATGGAAAGCTTTGGTGGCTGTAGGGCTTGCTGTGCACACAAAGCAACATAAAGCTGTGGGCTGGGCTGGGGAATGGGGGCTCTTTTTATGCCCCAAAGCAGCTTCAGCAAATGCTGGGGCTTTACAAGGCCTCCTGCATGCTGAAACCATAACCTTGGAGTATGACAGTGTCTTTAGATTTATTGGGATTTATATATTTACTTTATCTATGCCAATCAGAACTCAGAATGAATTGATGGTTTTCTCTGTTGCCTTTGCTCACTGATCTGTGTGCCTTAGATTACTGGAGTATTTATGTTTGACTTTTGTAAGTTTTAAGAAGGGATGTTAGCATCTATTGTCAGCAGATGCAAAATTTAAAGTCAAGACAACTGTGACAAAGTAGTAAATGTTCCTGTCAAGAGTATTTAATGTTGATATACTAAGGTGGCTAACAAAGGTTCAGATGTATTGATAAAGTGACAAAATTGACATTGCTGCATGGTGTGTGGTGGCAGAGCTGGAGCTTTAACTTGATTCCAACCCCCAATTCATCTTGCTGTTCATCTTGCTAACCAGTGCAATTTCCAACAGAGGAGTCTTAATGCATATGTACATTGAAATAACTTTATGAAACTCCAGAGCTCTCTTAAGGTTTTCATCATGAAGAATACATCAAAAAGGGGATGGTTTTGTTTGTCAAATTGGCTATGCAAAGCACTTCTGTAAAAAGGAAATAAGGCTTCCATTCTTGTGAAATGGTGGCAGCAGAGGGTGAGTTTCTGCCCTGTGTTTGTCTGAGGAAGAACCCTCTGGAGCCATCAGTCTGCATGGACTTGTCTGTAAGCTTCTGTCTGCACTGAGAACAACAGGACTGTTGCTAGGGCTTCCTGAGTGTCCTGGAAATTAAATATTACAGGGATCTGATCAAAAAGTATCTGCAAGTACAGTTTATTTGCTTAGGTACTTTTAAATGTAAGCAGGCACATGACGCTGGTCATTCTCGGCTACTTGTCACTTTATTACAGAAGAAAAGAAAGCAAATAATGGATTACCTGTTTGGTTTGGTGTTGTTTGTTTTGTTTTTTTTAAACTCTCACCCTACTTTATACAGAAAAAATTCTGAGGGAAGGTTTGTTGTTCACCAAACTCAGCCATTTTCACATGTGCAGTAAATTAAATAGTTCCACTGTATCAAAACTATCATGTGTCTTCCTAGTATATATGTATAAATGTATGTATTCCCAGATTTTTGCCCTTCTTTGCATGCACACTTCTGTCTCTTCTTGTTCAGTGCAACCTTTTTAGCTCAAGTGCTAATGTGCAAGAATTCCTCTTAAATGTATCTTGCCTCCATTTTCATCCTCTGGCTGTATTCTTTCCACAAAGGTGGTGAAATAACTCATCCCAGTGAGCAGCCACAGTACTTGTAGGCAATTCTCTCTTGGGCTTGACTATTTAACCACTAAGTAGAGAAGCATAAATTTTTTTAGTGGAAGTTTTAGAAAATTAATTCTTCAGCAATATAATTTTAAAATTCCAGTGCTGATAATATATAAGGATTTGAAAGGATATTTTTAGAGAAACAAAACTTGCTCTGAGTGCTTCTAAAATCACACTGAGCACTTGAGTGTTCTTTTGTGTGCATGTGGTGGTTTCTATAAAGGAGACAAAATACTTATTTTTAGAGAAAAAAAGGTGTCAAATGTAAATAAGAGCATGGAGGAACTATTAATCATCACAGCATCTCATTATTGTTCAGTCTCAAGCATTAATCTCTTACTAATGAGCACTTGTTGGGTACAAGATGTTGGTGGGGGGTATTTGTTTTATGGTCACAGATTACATTTCTTGGAATTGCTTCCATTTCTTTACATACCAGTGTCCCAAACTGTTCTGGAACATGAACAAAACATGGAACATATGTGCTCTCTTTAGATCCATCCTTTCTTTATACCTTCCCATGATTAAATATACGTTGGGCTTGAATTCTGCTTTTTGCTGCTCTCCATGAAAGGAACAGAATGTTAATTCAGATGGGAACCAGGAGTAATTCCCATCATTTTTCAAGTGTTCTTACAAGCTGAGTTCTATACAGTTTAGAGGAATGTAAATTTCTTTATTCTCTTGATGGAACAAGACAAGTTTTACATGTCAGAGGTAGTTGCTTCCCTTCATCACTGGAGGATTGATTGGTTTGTAAAGGTTCTCTGGAGTTGAAAGGTGGGACTGGCCCCAAGAACCCATTCCTATGGAATTCCAGCCCCTAGCGCTAGATGAGATTTTTGTTCAAATTATAAGAATATATTTTTATAAAGAGAGGAAGCATTCTTTGAAGTGACTTCTTACTGCAGCAAACCTTTGCTGTAAAAAAAACCCCACTGATCTCATAAGAATTTCACTTTGGGTACTTCTGTTCATTTGTCTTGAGTATGGGGTTCTTTTTAGGCTTATGTTGTGTTAACTGCTTTCTCCCTTAAATTCCCCTATAATTGCTATTTTTCTGTACCTTGAGTTTAGTGTGAGTGTTTTTTTCAGTGTGTCTGTTCTGCTGTTGAGCTGCAGGGATCTTTTTTTGCCAAAACGTGGAGGAATTTCAAGTGAGTAGGTAACAGCAAAGAGAAGACTCCCTAGGAAATTTCCTCTGTGAAGTTAGTTTTGGCTCAAATTCCTCTAAACCTGCTGACTTTTTCCTTCATGGCCCTTCTGCTTCTCAGCTCCTTCTGCTCTTCTTGGGTTTTTGCATTCTCATTATCTGATCACTTCTGTTCAAAGAAGGAACTGTAGATTTTGAAGAGGTGTGGGTATGAAAATACAGGAATATAAAGTAGCAGGAGTGTTTTGCTGTGAATATTGCTTGCTTACTCTATTTGGAAATAATTTAAGACATTTCCCCTGCCTAAGAAACATATGTTTGGGGAGGAGTCCATGGCTGAGGCTTCTTTCATATGAATTAGCAGTATGCAGCAAAGGATGACCTAGAAAATACTTGGACTCAGAATGGTAGAGCTGTGAGAATATCTAGTGTGAGTTATCATCAGAAAATAGTACTGCCATCTGACATTAAGGTAATTTTAGTAAGAAACTGCTAACATTTGGATGGAAAAATCACTCAAAAAATAATTTCCAGTCCTGTAAGCAGATCTGAAATCAAAGAATACTGTATTTTTGCACTAGATCCAAAACCAAAACTGTAAGGAATACTGGGGTTTCAATGCAGCATTTTCCTTGGCCCTTACATCTCTTGGAACATTCAGAGGAGACTGGATTTAATTTTCTGTTCATGGTGGTTTTTTGATTAAATATGTATTAAATGAGAAAGAGGATGTTTGTAGAGTAGAACAATGTAAAGACATTATTTAAACTTTCTTCACCAACAGAAGCAGAGGTTACTTAAGCCTTTTTAAGGGCTGCATGTTAAGCACTACACATTAAGTTCTGTTGGGAGTTCTGAATCTTAAGCAAAGGAAAAGCTACACCTGTGTAGGTAATTTTTTATTTTATTTTTAATGTCCTTGTTGAGGCAGGGTTTTTGTATTTTTATATTCTCAATTGCAGGGAAAGTAATTGACAATCTTTACCTTCTTGTAAAACAAAACACAACTAAAAGGCAAAATTAATGTAATTTTTTTTTTCTCTGTTCCTCATGTCCTTCATCTCCAACTTCATTCTGTTTTTAGGGGAAAAACAAAGTTAGGCGAGTGAAGACCATTTATGACTGTCAGGCAGATAATGATGATGAGCTCACGTTTGTTGAAGGAGAAGTAATTATTGTAACTGGTGAAGAGGACCAAGAGTGGTGGGTATGTATCTTCCCCTTTTACAGTTCCACATCACTTCTTTATGACTGTTACAGGAAAGCCTCTTTTTCCAAATGTGGAGAATTTCTTATTATCTTTGTAGGTGGTGGGTCTTATTTTGTTTTGGTTTTGGTTTGATTTTTGTATGGTTTCTTTT
This sequence comes from Climacteris rufus, assembly GCA_013398175.1. Taxonomy (NCBI): domain Eukaryota; kingdom Metazoa; phylum Chordata; class Aves; order Passeriformes; family Climacteridae; genus Climacteris; species Climacteris rufus. The sequence continues at coordinate 1,149,215 of VZRZ01006608.1, forward strand.
TGCCTGAGCTAACAGCTAGCCCCCAGAGAAAACACCTTTTCTTTGGGAGAGAGAGTCTGTTAGAACCTTCCCCACTAGGTTTGGCTTTATTGCTGTTTCTTAGAGCACATATTTACATGGCACTCTCTCTAATGCACACTAGCCTTTCACTAAATGAAGTGGTGATTCTTATTCCATTTAACAAACTTACACCCTTCAGGAAAATTAGATGTGTCATTACCTTCAGTTCACCCAAAATGTTAATACCTACAGGGGTTCCTGGAAATGTGAAAAGTATTTTTTAATTGGTGCTATAAGCTGATGGTTTTCTCTTTAAATTAGAGGCAGGTAACATTTTCTTTCCCTGCTTTCCTCTCATGTCCCTGGTTTATACCACACTGCCCCTATTATGGACTGCATATTGTTCAAGTGCTAATACCAGGTCTTCCTCAGCCCCACATGAAAGCTCCAAGCCTTCCTTGGCAGTCTAGCTCATGTCCCCAAAGCCCTGCTACATCACCCTTCCCTGCCAAAGAATTATTACTGGAGGACAATGAGACAGATTTCATTTGACTCAAACAAATTCTAATTGCAATGCTTCCTCTGACAGCCTAATCTAAGTGCAGCACAACCTTTGCTGCTTTGTTTCCAGCTACGTTCTCCTCTCCCTCATCATGTAAGTGTGGCAGATTTTCAGCTGAAAAGCTGGTATCAGAAGAGCAGTGCCCAGGGAAAAGTGGCTGTGTTATCCAACTCACCCAGTCCCTGATTGCTGCTGCAGTGGTTGCTGAATCTGTTTGTGCAGTGGCTTTTTGAGGCCCTTGGGTACACGCCCGACAAGTTCCATGAGGCGCCCCAGTCTCAGTGTTTCTGAGAAGGGAAACAAGGGCTGTTGACTCATATGCTTCAAAAATTTGGCTCTCCAAGAGGAAATGGCCAGCCCTGTGTGTTTCCCCTTCCCATTTTGTAAGTTGGTGGAAGAGGAAGGAAGGTACACCACTATTCTGAAAGCAGGGAGCAGCACTGTAGCAGGGTGAGAAGAGGCTTCTGTGGTCAGTCAGGACTGCTGCTTCAGTGCTGTTTGACAATTGTTTATAGTTATACCTTTTAAAAATGGAAAGTTCATATAAACAATTCCATTAATTTTTATTTACTACGTTTATTAGCTATTTCTTTCTAAATTATCATTATGCAAAGCATGTAGGAAGTTGTACCTGAAGGATACTTAATCAGACAACACTGATTTGTTACAAACCCTAGTATGCACCTAAATCTTTAGGTATCATACTAATTCAGTGAGAAAATAGCTGGGCTTTTATCACCTTGGCAAAGTGAAACATGCAGATTTATCCTAAGTAACTTCACAACAGTAGCAGACATTTCCCTTAAGTGAGATGTTCAGGATTTATTCACTTAACTAAGATAAATGGTTTTCAGAGATGTTACTGAAAATTGGCCTGTCACACAAAAGAAAACCAGGCATCTGTTTTGGTGAGATTCTTGAAATTCAGTGATGTATGTAAGTTTCCTTACATTAAAAAAAAAAAAAAAGACGTTTTGTTCTCTTTAGATTTAATGGGCTTAATTTGTCTTGTTTACAATATGCTTGTGCAATTTCATTTTGTTCCTTTACACAAATTCCAGTGTTGACTAAGGTGTGCTTCAAGCTGTCCAAGAGGTTGCAGAGGCTCTGTGAGCAGCTGTGCTGCTGTTGGATGAAGTGAGTGCAGTCTGTGAAGTCTGTGTGTACACATGCATGTCTACAGATGTACCTTCTTCTCCTGTGTTGCAGATTGGCCACATCGAGGGACAGCCAGAGAGGAAAGGGGTCTTTCCAGTGTCCTTTGTGCACATTCTGTCAGACTAGTCGAAACAAACCAACAAATCCTAAACTTGAGCATTGCACATTCTTCATGCAAGACGGGCTTTTTAGCAAAAGCGAACGCTGCTGCCTCCCTGTAACCCTGTGCACAACTGTATATATAGCTGCTGTTACAAATTCAGAATTCATTGGAGTCTCACCTCATGAGGTTGAATTCTATGTATTGTAAATATACCGTGTTATTCTGCCTTTGCCAGTATTATGGTAGCCTTGGAACCTGGCACGCCTTACTGGGTTTGTTGAAGCCATCCTGGGCATTGAGCACTTCCATCCCTGTCCCTGCTGTCCCACACCTGGGGACTGCCAGCTTTCCAACATAGGTGGTCTCTGTCAACCGTGTGACTGTACAGAAATGATTGTTCCTAATTACTTGGTATTCTCAATATCCAATTAGCAGAAAGTTAGGATGAGTGAATGGTTTTGGGCAATTTAAAGATCGGTCTGCAGTTCATAAGTGTATGCAGTTTACAGCAATGACACCCACTTCGCTATTTATTTAATATAGTGCTCAGTTAAGTGTAATTATGAAGACAAATATTCACTGACTTTACAGATAACAGTAATGTTTTACAGTGTGCATACAGCATTTCATGTTTATATTATGTGGACCTATGCCAAACTGTGATTGCAGTTCCCCTGTGATATTACCTCACTATAAAAAGTTACAAATTTATTTCATTCGAAAACTTATTTTAATGAAAATTAGTCATATTGTTCTTTAGTAGATATATGTGAAATTTGCTGGTTTCTTTCACTGAATTCTTAGTAACCAAGGACTTCTAGCAAATGTTAACTGTTGGCATTGTGCATGCATTTAGACGCTTACTTGAAACCTGCCTTTGTACAAAAGTAGTACTGTAGTCATATAGCTACATTTGAGGAAAAGAACATTTTAACTTAATTGCTATTCAGATTAATGTGAGCTTGCAACAGTATTTGTTTATAGCGAAATTGGCTCTTTGAAAAAATGATTTTGTGGGGTTTTTTTCCTCTGTCTTCAACCTTGCTAAAAGTTAGTTACCTAAAATGAAATTTTTAAGTGGTGATATAAGGATAAATTTAAATTATTTTTAGTGCTCTAAAAAGTGGAAGTTAAGATGACCTCTGGTGCATTTGATCAGGCTGTTAATGACAGATCTCAGATCACAAGTATCAGGGTGGTTTTCATAGAGTTCACTAAGCTGTGACAGTAATAGTTGAAACTCAAAGCACGGAGTAACAGACACACTGTTATAAAGCTAATTTCTAAGAAAATCTTTGGAAGGCTGCATTTGGCCTGAGGTTTCTTGAAAGTTGGTATAAAGTTGCATTGCCAGAAAACACTTCAATCTGTGACTGGAAACTTGAATTTCCTGTGTCACTTTCACCATAATTTTTAATCTTTTGAAACATCATGCGGTTGTGTTTTTCCCATGGTTTGTCTGTAGCAGGTTCCATGACTTTCATATGTAGTTTTGTATTACTTGCTTTAAATGTTATTTTGGCTTCAGTACCTAGTGCTGCTATTTCAAAGCAGATTGTCTTGGCTGCATGGAAAGATTTTCATTTCACAAAAGCACATCTCAGACTTTCTGAGGGCTTTCATTTCTAATACAGTTTTACAAGACTGTAGTCAGTGAATATTTAATTCTGTTTGTGGTTAATTTAGAAACAAATATCAGTCTAAATCCCACAAGGAAAGAAATGCAAAACATTTATCAAATGTTAATGGTTTTATCATTTATAAAAAAAAAATTAATTCCAAAAAAAAAACCAATATGCAATGAGTGAGCGAGCCTGCTGGCATTTAATCTTCAGTATTACCAGCTCCAGTATTTCAGACTTTATTCTGTTTTTTATGGAAAGGAAGTCAGGTTTAGCATTTATTTAGCATTCCATTTTATCCATTACTACAATGTTTTAAGTTGCATTAAAGAACAAAACCTATTCACTTTTGTGGTCAATTGTATTTTTAAGTGATCTTGAAATAAACTGATAAATGCAAATCATATAAAGAAAACCTAGGCATGTAAAATTATGTAGAGTCAAATGTCTATTCTTTTCTATGCTCTTTAAAATAGTATACATATGCATTTTATAAAATTAAATGAGTTCCATCAGGAACAATAGTTCTGTTTATTCTGGCTTATTGTGGATCATAAGAAATCTGAAAATGTATGATATTGATTGAGTTTAAGTACAGTATTATATTTGAACTCAATGAGCCACTGTCTGCAATTTTGTATATGACATAGTATTTGGAAAGTCTAAATCTTTATGGAAAATTAGCTGATAAAGGGTTGGGGGGAGGGGCAGGGGAAGGTGCCCCCAGAGGGGGAAGTTTGCTCTGCATATGATGTCTTATTTACTGTTGAACAACAGTTGCTATTTATTTTTTTATTACATAGTACATCAACGTGTACAGAAATCAGATCTGGTCATGCCACTAGTTAAAATCTTGACTTCTCATTGAATGTTAAGGTAAAACATCAGTACACATGTCTATTCACATGTATTTAATGTGACAGTTTTTGAGTACTGTATGTGTTAATTTCTACTTTTTTAATATTTAAAATTGCTTTTAAATAAATGTATTCAGTTGATCCCAGATATCTGAACAAGGCCCTTTTTGTCAACTGGAATATCTTCTAGGGAGAAAGTCTGGAATCCAAACAGGTAGAACTAAGACACTTGAAACGTTTTCTCTTCAATATAAAGCACTCCTTATATAATGCAATTAAATGTGTATCTCTTTAACATCTGTTAAATATGGATGCAATTGCCTTTATCTGGAAAACTTTACTTACTAAAGTTAGCATCAAACCACTTGTTTTGTCCATGAGTTTCAATTGTTTTCCACAGCAGCAGCCCAAGGGGTGAAGGAACCACTCTGTCTGTGAGCAGATCTCCCAACCCACAGCAGCTCTCACACCAACTGGAGCAGCACTGACCTTTCCTGGATGGAGAGACTCTCTTGTTTAGAATTTCAGTCCTGACCCAGCTTGCAGAGGTTATTTTTTTCCCCCATCCCTGACTCAGTTCTTGGATGTTTCTCATTTAAGACCCATTCCTGTCAAAGCTGCTCCAAAATGAACAAGTCACTTGAAATTGCTGGAAAGCAACGAGAACATCCCTTAGCCAGAGGAAAAGCTGGAGCATGGAGCTATCAGAGCTGGTTTGTATCAAGAACAATAAGTGCCACAGCACAGGGTTTGGGAAACTGCTGTGGTGAGAGCTTCTTCAGCAGGGAACTGCAGTGCTGGTGTGACAAGGCACCATCACAGAACCTTCTGCCTGGTTTGGTTGGGGCTTTCAGATCTAGACAGGCTAAACAGGGTGGGGAGAGGGGGCAAATATGGACATGGGGCAGGGGAAGCAGTCTGCTTAAATATCCTGCTCTTGCTCAGTTTCTACTGTGTCACAATATTTCAGATAACTGTATTCAGGGAGGCATTGATTCCAACAGCCTCAGTTCTCTGTCCTTGTATTACATGTTCTCCAGTGACATGTATTGATTTCCTTTCCTAAGTCAAAATTGAGGTGGATATCTCATATACTCTTTGGAGCAGCAGAGAACAAGACAAACACATGCCCAGAGAACTCCCTTGTTGTTCAAAGTTTCAGCCGCCTTACCCTTCTCCTGGCAAACCTAAAGCTCATAGTTAAATAGAAGATTGGTAATCTATACCAGTGAAAGTGGTGCAAATATTAAATACCAAGGAATTAAACTCAAAAAGAGCTCCCTGCAACACAACAAAAACCCAAACAGTTCAACCCCATAAATAGGATTTGTTTTCAAATGCTTCCCTCTCCCCAGAACTCTCTAGTTCTGCGTGACAGTTCACCTGAGCATCAACAGAAAACAACTTTCCCCATACTGCATGCTGTTTGTTCCTAGACTGGGAACCCTCCTACACCTATACCTATGAAACCAGAAGGTGACAGAGGAGCAAATGTCTGTAATTAAAGAAAGTTCAGCTTCAGACCTTACATTCTTACAGATAACTTCTCAAATTAAGAGTTTAAGGCTCTTGGGTGTGCTTTTATTAGACCACTTAGCCCTTCTGAAACCAGCTGGAGGCTTTTCAGGTGGATACAAAATGCACACACCACTGTAAGATGTTTCGATCCTCATAGCTGCAAGACAATTTTTTTTTAATCTAATACAAACTATTTTAAGTTGTCTTAATGTTACTTTTAGGGCTACACAGAACATGATTTACAGCTCTGTCAACTGCTGAGGGAGTGCTCAGGTTTCTTCTTGAGATAAGCTGAGAGCTATTTGTCAACTCGTGCTTGAGCTGAGCTGCAGTGGGCACAAAACCTGCACGTCTGGGCTGGTGCTGGTCAGCTGCTGCTTGGGGAACAGTCACAACGATCGTGTGTCAGGGTACAGGCTCTGCCTTGTTCCTCTGTAAATGACAGAGCAGATCCTGCAGCCAGGGGGATGTCTGCTCCCCTCCTTTTGTAATAGTGGGGGCAGGGACAAGGCTGTGACAAATGTCACATCTGCTGAGCTCTCAGGCCAAGGGGAAGCTGATCCGTCATTTTCTGCACCACCTGAAGAATGTTTTGAACAAGGCTGAAGCTTACCTGGAACTTTAAATTCAGTGTTAATGCTGTTCCTACCAGTCTGGCCTTAGTTTTTGCAGTCTCTGGTCAGAAAAATCCCTTCCCCGTGTGCTTGTTGCTCTTCTCTGAAAGGCTGTGTGGGACTAGGTCCATTCCCACCCCGGATTTTTTTCCCAAGACTTGAAGATAACTTTGTGCCTCAGTTACCACCAGAAATTAGAAATGGTTTTTCTCTCCCAGTCCCATTGTGTAGATGAATGAATCCTGAAGAGTCAAACTCAGCTATCCTAGAATGGCTGTCTTAGAGGTTGTTTCATTGTATTTAACTTTGTTCACTTCAAAACAGTAGCATTAGGCCTGATTTTTGGTAACTAATTCATTTCTCCAGTCTTTTCCTCAGGGAATGCTCCAGGAATAACTTACTACCTCTGCCTGTAAACTTACAAGCTTAAATCTTAAGCTGCTCTTAAATCCAGTTTAGTGAAATGATGTTTTTCATGTCTCCCTGCTCTCACATCCCTGCTACAGTAAATATATGTGTCAACAGTCCCTTGGAGCTGGAGCTCATAGTGCTTAAATAAAATTCAAAAACTTACATGTATTGGGAAGGACTGAAATGTGGAACTGAACTTCAGACCAAAGGAAAGACAAGACAGCTTGAACTGGATATGCACAGAAGAGCTCAGCAGCTGTTTGGTGATCAAGCAGGAGTTAGCAGTGGTTTTCTGCTGGAGCCACAGACTGCCTTAGGGCCCTGATGACACCAGTGGCCTCATACTGCTTTAGACACCTCAAAGACAAAGCAGACCTTTTTATTTTTCCAAATAAATCAAGGTTTTACTGCCTGTAATCACCTGTCTTTACTGCAAACCATCCCATCCAGGGCTCCAGACCTACATATCCACATGCCTTCCCTTTATTCACTGTAGGTTTTAAATTCAGAGCTGTTGCCCTACTTTAACAACTCTAGGCAGGAAAGCAAGAGCCCCAGTAAGTGAGCTGCAGCCAGCCACCTGTTTTTGTTTCAGCTGAGACTTTTTATTGTGTGAAAATTCACCCAGGAGCTGCAAAAAGAAAAGCCTTGTGGAGCAGCTCCAGGACCACTGCAGTAGTTCTGACCTCTGTGGATAGAAATGTGGGGATGAAGGGCAGATTTGTAATTCAGGATATTCCCTGGTCTCTGTCCTCCCTACAGGAACTGGGCCAACCTGTGCAGAAAGAAGCAGAACAAATGCTAAACCTGCCTTGATAGGGTGCACAAAGCTGCTGGCCTGCTAAAAAGGGAACTTCTGGACAGCAAGAAAGACTGAGCTTCATCTGAAGTGAACTGACACCAAGGGATGCTGGAAGATGGGGACTTCAAGGGCTTCTGCAGAGTACAGGAATAAATCTGAGCTCACAAATGCTACAAGGTGAAGGTGTGAGAAGAGCAAGGGATGGGGCCAATCACAAACCACATCTTGGATACCTTTGAAAGAGTGTAAATTACTCCATTATTGATGTGAAGATCAATCATAAAGGAGTCAGCAGCTCTCCTGTGAGTAATGCCTACAGGTTGGCCATATACTTATGTGAGAGCTCAAGGTAATGCAGAGATTCCAGTGAAGTGAAGGTTCCTTGTCCAGGAGAAGCAGTAAGATCTCAGCAAACCATACTTGGGGTGGGAGGGCAGCCAGGCAGAGGCCATCTGGTCAGCATTGTGCAAGAAGCTGAGCCCTGAGAAGGAACAGAAGGACCTGTGCCTGCACATTTGGCTGTAAGCAAGTAGGTGCTGCTGCCCTGCTAGAGCAGTCCCTGGCAGCAGCCCCACACAGGACCCAAATCCACCCTTAGCTGTGGTCCTGGCATCCCCACTACCTTTGAGCAGGTCTGGAATGGTCAGCTTGCTTAGGGACAGATCATCCTTTAACTTGGCACTTGTGTTCCCAGCCAGGTCTGTCTGGATGAGATGCTGCTGGGTTCAACAGTAAAGCTCCTTCTGTTCTTCTGTCCCTGCTGGGTTGCAGAGAAATTTCAGATGGAAAAAAAAAAAAAAAAAAAAGAAATATGGAGGTGGAAAACCCCTCTCAACTTTAAAATCCTTGAGAGCAGGATTTTGTTCCTTTCATTTGCCCATGGCAGTGTTACACCTAAATGTTTTTCATGCAAAATCGAACACCTGCTAGAGTTTATTTAGATGTGAGGCTGTCAGGGGTCATCACCTCCCTCTCTCTGTAGGGCAGGTGCCTGCTCTGCCCATGATCCACAGCTTTAGCTTCTTGCCTGGTGGAATATAAAAGAAGGTGAGTGTAGTGCTTCTACGTCAGGGTCCCAATAGCTGTGTGACTTCTGAGCAGCCCACTGATGCCCATGTCTCCCTGTGCTTTGGGCTACAGACAGGACTTGTAGCCATTGTGGCAGGACTGGTGCCATGACATGGGTCCTCAGGAGCTGCAGGAGGAGCTGAAGCATCACAGCCTCCCACCAGCGACTGACAGAAAAGCCAGGCTGCAAAATGCCATTTAGAGAAATTACCTTAAGACGTGTTACCCACAGGTAATCCCTGTCCCTTCCTGAAAGGGATTGATGGTGCAGGAGAACAACAGCATCTGTTGCTAGAGGGAGAGCTTCCTGGAGAGCAGATGGGGATGCCGTGTCCTGGGGGGACCCTTACTCCTTCTGGGACCAAGATGTCATCGTTGTCAACAGGATGGAGAAGAAGAGGAGAAAACAGAGCAAGGTGCCTCAGAGGTGTCACAGCTGCTCCAGACTCTGAGTGTAGCTCTAGAGATTGAAGGAGCTCTTGGGGTTTGAAGGATAAATTAGGCCTTGATGAGTTTTTTTCTTTAGCTTTGGAGGATCAGGCTTATAGACAACATCTTAGCGAAGTGGTTTGGCTCCCAGGGTGGATAACCAGGCCGGATAACCAGGCCTTGACCATAACCGGGACCAACACCTGCATTTGGAGTTGCCAGCAGCCCCATCCCCAGGATGTCACTCCCTCCCTGGGCACAAGCCTGCAGCCTCAGCTGCTGCTCGGGCCGGGGCAGCTCCAGCAGAGCCTGCAGGCAGCAGCCTGGCGGAGGTGCTTGGGTTTGGTTACACACACTCGGAATCTGCAGGAGCCTGGCGGAGGTGCTTGTGTTTGGTTACACACACTCGGAATCTGCAGGAGCCTGGCGGAGGTGCTTGTGTTTGGTTACACACACTCGGAATCTGCAGGAGCCTGGCGGAGGTGCTTGTGTTTGGTTACACACACTCGGAATCTGCAAGGTGCCTCGGCATGTGGCCGGTCCCTCCCATGGCTGCAGAGCCTCGCCCGTGCTTGGCTGTGCTGTGTGTGCTCCGTGCGCGCTCGCCCGGAGCATCCCCCCTTGTGAGGGCAGGGCCATGGCTGGTTCCTCACCAAGGGTCCCTCCTCGCCCCCCAGGACGGCTGTGTGGGCTGAGGCGAGGGCTCTGACCTGCGACCCGTCCTTTACCCCGGCCCGGGGGGTTAACAGTGCCCCGGGGCTGCCCGGGGTGCGCCGCAGCCGCGGCTCCGGGGGCGGCGGGGAGGGAGGTTTGGGGGACCGGGGATCGGGGCCGGGCGCGGCGAAGGTGCCGGGGCCGCCTCTCGCTCCCCCCGCGCCGCTTCCTTTTCTATCGATGCGGCACCGCCGCCCGCAGCCACAACCTGCGGCCCTGACGCCGCCGGCAGCGCGGACCAGGCTGCGCCCGGCC
>VZRZ01006608.1:1160092-1181419 GCA_013398175.1 Climacteris rufus
GGGCCGAGCGGGGCGGGGAGGGAGCGAGAGGGAGCCGGGCACCGCCGAGGGGAGCCGGGAGGAGCCTGAGCGGAGCCGTGGGGTGGGCACCCGTGGGGAGCCGCGGGGCGGAGAGGAGCCGGGGAGGACTCCTGGAGCCCCCGTCCCGGCGCAGCCCCGCGGGGGATGCTCAGCGCTGCCCGGCCCCCTCCCGCAGCGCCGGGCGCTCTGTGGGGCCGCGGGCACGGCCGGGGCCGGAACAAGGGCGGCCGCAGGGAGCCCCGGCCGAGCTCTGCATCCCGCAGGGCACGGGGACTGCCAGGCCGGGCCAGGGGGATCCGCTCCGGTCTGCGGGAGGGGGCAGAGCAGGCACGGGAGGTGCTCCGTGCCCCGGCTCCGGGGACGGCGGTGGCAGAGGCACCGAGCGGTGACAGCCCTCACGCCAGCCCCCTCTCCGGCCACCGCCGGGCTGGAGCCGAGCGGCCGCACGCTGGGCTGGGTGGCCCCAGGAGGAAGCCGCGGTTTGGTGCTCTGCGCCACGGGCGCTGCCTGGGGCAGTCCTGGGCTGCGGGCAGCGGTGACCGAGTGAGCTTCGGTCGTCGTCGTTCATGCGAATCTTGTACCTAAAGTCCAGCTCGGCGGCCAGAAATGCGCTGGACTGGCCGGCGAGGGTCGGGCACTTCTGCTTTGGGGCATTCGGTACTTCCTCATCTGGGCAGGAACGGTGGCGTGGCTGTGATCGTGACTCTGTGAAAACTACCCCTGTCTTGAGCAAGCTGTAAGCATTTCAAAAGGGTTCGTGCTGAAACAGAGGAAATAGCACAGAGCAGCCCCTAAACCGTGAAGATTACCTGGCTGTATGGTTTAGAGTGAAGTTACCCTTTTGCCATTTAAAAGCGAACTCCCATCCCTAACAAGCATTCTTTAATATACACGACCCAAAAAGCCATGAGGAGGGTGTTTATTCCGTGTTTTGTTATGAGTGTGATTAAAAGAGTAGAAAGGCCCTTTTTTCTTCATTCAGATAAAGAAAACCCCACATCTGCACCCCAAACTGAGAAGTGCTTTGAAGAGATGTGGGATTTTGTTGGAAGTTTAATGTCGTCTTTGTTTCACAGATTGACTGAAACCAAGGCTGGCAATGGCTGCCACCTGTTTAACGTTGAGAACTGCTGCTGTGGGGAGCGGGGAGAGCGTTCACAGTGCCCACGTGTGCTCTGCAGGACCCTCCTGTGTGCACACAGACACCCTGAAAATTTCAGTGCTGGATGCTGCTCAGGGTCATCTTGCCTCAGCAAGAGGCAGCACTTGGCTGCACAGCTCGTCCTGTGCTTGCTGCTCAGCAGGGGCCAGGAGCCCGTGCCTGTCCAGGCAGCAGGATGCTCTCCAGATGCTGATGCTCACTCTTGCTCTCTTGGAGCACTGTTCAGAGCAGAGGCCTCATTAGTGCATCCTCTGACACCATTTGCTTTCCCAGGGTCGGTGGTGTGGTTGCCTCCATGGCTCAGCAGGAGAAGCCTCCTGGCATGAAAGAGCTTCTGAGCCTGTCTGAGGCAGTGCTCTGCAGGGAGACTAGGATGTGCTCAGCATCCAGCAGGAACAATTGTATCAACAGGACTTTTAAAGGCAATTCCAATAAAGTCCAGAGCATCCTTTTCTCTAACTGAGATCGATAGTTCAGACTACTCAGCACAGAGCATGTGCGATGGATTTTCAATAATCTGCACAGCACGGCTCAGGCTTGAGGACAAAAATTATTAGGCCTCATCCTGTGCCTCTAAATGTGAGTGTGCCCAGCAAGAACAGTGGGAGAAGCTGATGGCTGGAGGGTAGTTAAAAGGTTAATGCCACCTCTGAGCGTGGAAGGGCACAGCCACTCTCAACTACTATTTCTTTGTACTCTAAGGTATCAGAAGATAAATAGTGGCTCACAAAAATAAAGACTGGTGTTTGAGATACTTCCTGTACTTGTTGGAGGAGAACAAGGCCAAGAGTATTTTGAAAGTAAAAGCATATTTCCTGTGAAAAACTGCTGAAGTGACGTGCGAGATAGTTTCCGAGCTGGAGGCACAGCCCTGGTGATTCAGGCCAGCAGTGTTGGCAGCTGGATGGGGTGCCTGGGCTGCTGTGAGGCAGAGTGGAGGGTGCTGAGCCTGTCTGAACCTGCAGACGGGGCACAGGCACAGCATCACGTGCTGCTCTTGCTGCCCTGGGAACAGGAAGACAGGCCATGTCCTCTGGCTGCAGACAGCCTCAAGGACTTGCTGGTCTGCCAGCAGCTAGAAGCAGAGCTGCTCTGGTTGACTAAGTACATCCAGAGGCTCAGCAGAGAGCCAGTGTGGGTCTCTGGGCCATCCAAGCACAGATGATCCCATTGTGGGTGTCAGGACTGTTTCTGTAAGCTGAAGGTCATTCCTGCAGTGCTCTCTCAGCCCTGCCTTAGAAAGGCTTGTCTCTGAGGTTAGCTCAGTCCAAGACCTGTCCTCCTGATCATCTGGTTTAGGTTTTCCTTTAGTCCTTGCCATGGCTGTGAGCTTGCTTATGGGCTGAATCCCTGTCCCCACGCAGCCCTGCACGGTTCCACTGGGAGCTGAATGCAGCGCTCTGGCTCCCAGGCACCTTCTCTCCCCTGCAGCAGCTCAGCTCTGGGGGAGGAGGTGGCTGGGAGCAGAACACAGCCCTGACACTCTGCTGGAACACAGTTGCTGGAGCTGCTTTTCAAACCTACAGCAGGGCTGTATCTCGCAGTGGGTAGGAAGCACTTTGCACGGTGTCTGCAGTTACTCAGCTGTTGGAAACCTTTGTTCTGTGCCGCTCTGTGTGCAGCTTGATATAGCTTGGATTTTTTTTTTTTTTTTTTGGGTGCCTGAGTTCTATTACTGTCCTTGCTGGGTATATTTTAAGACAAATAGTGCACACATGAATTTATTCCCTTGAGATCTTTCTAGAGATGCTCAAACTGAGTGTATGTGTGACCTTGTGGTAATAGGTGGGATAAGTCTAATAGGTAGCTTTAGTTTCCATTCCCAGCAGTTTTTCAGGTGGTGCAAGCTGCTTTTCTATCATCAAAACTGCAAATTTTCTAAAATATTCTTTCTAAAGCTGGGTTTGCTATCTGTTTTGCAACAGTGCTGTAAGATCTACCCCAGGGTATCTAGTGGACAAAGTCATTATTTCTCAAAGACTTGCTGGATAGAAAGGGAAAAATATAAAACCTTCTGACTACAGCAGAAAACTCTCTGAGTCTTGCTAAGATAGGCTTTGTCTCAACCAGAAACAGGACCCCCCAATCCCAAGCATCTGCCTCGTTCCCAGTCTTGAGGTCAAACCTCCTGGCCACAACCCTCTCTATTTAAGAAAAAGATGTAGACACAAGTTGTAATGTGTGCTATGAAAATCTAATCTGTGACCTAATTTGTTGTGATACCATGAAGAAGCTGTCAGTAGCGATCACTGTAACCCGTGGCACGGAGGCACTGCCGGCTTTCCAAAAGCGCTCGCTGGCCGCAGCCCCAGAGGGAGCCCTGTCATGCCCAGTGAGTACATTTGGGCTCCTCCACTGACAAATTTGGGGAATAATATACAGGCAACTCTCAGATCACTTCTGTTGTTCTCTTAAAATGAAAGTGGTATGGGCAGTCTTGCTGTGTGTGGAAGTGAACCTCTTCTGCAGGTGATCCCTGTGGAACAGGCTCGTTTGAAATGTGTGGGAGGGAAAATGAGATGCAACCAAAAGTGGACAGTTTTCTGTGCATGCCATAATAGCTGTTTACCTGTGCATTGGTCATTCCCCATGGCTGTGGCAGCAGCTTGGATGAAACCAACTCGCTGGGTGAGTGGTTAGAGGAGTGACTTGTCTGAATAACTTCTCACCAGCGGGAGCTGCGGTTGCATGGGCTGATTCTCAGGGGGCAAAACTGGCTGGCTTCTGGTACAGCCCCTTTGGATAAAATTTGTTGTTCTTTAAAGAGAAAAACAAAGTGTTCTTTGGTGTGTTACTGAAACCATAGCACTGTCAATCTTGTTCTGCAAGGCTAGAGAAGGAAGGAAGGTTTTACAGGTTAGGAACGCACAAGTAACAGGCTGAAAAACTGGGAATTGTGTTCCTAGGTCCCTGCACTGCTACATCTGTCAGGGAGAAAACTGAGGACTTCCTGCTCTGTCAGAAATGAGAGAGCTGGGCTTCCATTTAGATTGTTCTAGAAATAACTGTTATTTTTTTTTAATTCTTTTTTTAAAATATTCTCTTTCAAGTGCTTTACTTGAAAGTACTAAATTAAAATGTGCAGGGGCATGCAGTCTGTTAACAACTGCTAAAATCCATGTCTGTGCTTAGTGAGACACCATCAATCCATTTGGACTTTGAGATCCAGTAACCTAGATCCAGTAAGATGCATGTGGATGGTCTGATGCCTCCCCTGCTCACCCCCACTGGAGCTACCTGTGCTGCTAAGGCATTAGCTCTCAAGATGTCTTTTATTTTGAGCCTCCTCTTTATTTTCAGTACTTTGTTCCCTAGCATACGTTAGGTGTATGTTAGAATAGAATACTTGCACTCTGGTAGTAATTTGTGTGCTCTTTTTTTGTGCTTTGGTGTACTTTTATCCACCCTGAGCACTCAGAGCTCAAGTTTCAATGTGTTATTTGTTGATTTTTGTTCACTCCAGGCTTTTCCCTCCACCCACTCACTTCCTGTCACAAATGTTTCCTCATTTCACCACTTTTTCACACCCATTTCTAGTGCAGGGTTGCCTCCCACTGAGGGCAGGCTCAGCACTTCATCCACCCTTCACCTCTGCAGGAGAAGGGTGACAGGTCCGGGTGTGAGAGGAGGAGCAGAGGCAGGAGGTGCTTGCACATGGCAGAGGAAAGGCACAGCCGCAGGGAGAGGGGGTCTGGGTGCAGGTGTATTTTTGGGCAGGAGGAGCAAAGGCTTGTAAGCAGGGTGGGTGCTGTGGGTAGAAAGGGTGAGGAACTCAGAGCCTTTAGCAGCGGTCTCGTGTCCTGAAGAAAGCGACTTCGGCTTCACCCAGTCTCTGATTGAACAGAGTGGAGCCGAGCATCAGAGCTCCCGCAGAGTTCACGCACAGCGGTTTAATTTAAGCAGGGAAGTAAAGAGATATGGGTGGAGGCAGTGAAGGCAGAGATGGTTTTATGTGTGTGTTCATGATAGAGCACAGCACAACATCTGCATGTGCCCAACTGGGAGATGGCCGGACACGACCTCGGAGGTTTGACAGAGGTGCATCTCCAGACCATTGTGCAGCCAGACCAGAGGCCCTGCTCCCTTCCTCAGCCCAGCACAAGCAGCTGTGGTGGCACTTGTGATACCTCCAAGTTTTAATGTGCAGTTTTGTTCTGTCTGCTTCTTATTTTTAACAAAAGGTTTCTCACCTCCCCTTGGACAGCATCAATTTCCTAACCACGCAGAGTGCATCTGGCAGCTTACAACCTGTTAAAAAGAGGAAAAAATACCACCATGAAAATAACATGTCTGTAGTTTTAAATTAAGCAAGGACTAAAATTAGTAGGAACAGGCCTGTCTGTGGCTGTGCAAGCCAGCAGAAAATTAACATTCATCTGATGCTGAGCAAGGCAAGCAGAGGTTTGCAGCTCACACTTCCTTCGCCTTGTCCCACTCCTGTCCTTGCAGCTCCTCTTCCCTGCAGGGCTCAGTCACCAGTTAGCAGAGAGCTGTGCAGATGCCACTAACCTTGTGCCAACACCGAGTGCTACTTTCAGCACTGTGAAGTGTTAGCAACAGCCAGAGCATTTTTACCACACTGTAATTTCTTTGCTCAACTGCTGTGAATGCAGCTTTGGATACCTTGTGCTAAGGTCACTTGTTGTCAGGGCCCTGGATGTGGCCTGAGTCCCGTGCTGGGGCCCGGGTCCACCCACCATTTCCTTGGTGAGATAGGAGCCCCCAAGACACTTGTTTCCTCTCCCCAGCTGTGGTTTACTTTCCTCTTCTGTAATTGTGTTGCTGTTAACAGGGCTGCAGTAAAAACCAGTCACTGAATTATTCACCTCACTAGAATAACTCTCGGGTGGTTTGGTTCTTTGCAGACTATTTTTCATTTCACATTCTGGCGTCGTTTTCATTTGCAGCATGACCCATGCAAACAGGTTTATTGGCACAAGTTACAGTGTGCAATAGACTGGTAGGGTGATGTGTTTGAGGGAGGAGAGAACAGTAAGAGGACTGGTAGGGTGATGTGTTTGAGGGAGGAGAGAACAGTAAGAGGACTGGTAGGGTGATGTGTTTGAGGGAGGAGAGAACAGTAAGAGGACTGGTAGGGTGATGTGTTTGAGGGAGGAGAGAACAGTAAGAGCGTTCACCTGTCTCCCCCCCTTCCCTGGGAACTGCTGTTCTAGGCCCTGTGCCCGCTGCCAGAGTCAGACTCCTGGAAGTGAATGTTCTTCCACCCCTAGCATATCCAGAGGAATCAGAGGTCACTTGGGAATCCAAATTAAACAATGCCTTAGTGCAGCTTTGAAAAGTTTACTCAAAGGGCTGGCATTGCTCCATGCGGTTAAACTGCTGACCTCCCTCCCATAACAGCGCAGGAGAGGGCTCGGGTCTGGCTGTCAGCAGCCAGCGGTGGCTGCAGAGCTTCACCCTGGGTGGCAGGGCTGGATTCACTTCCTCGCACCCTGCTCCCCATCAGAGCAGGCAGGGTGCAAAACCAGGGAGGGCTGGACTGCGGCAGGCATGCTGCTGCCTAGAAGCCTCTGGCAGGGGTTTTACTGGAGGCTTGAGGTGCCTGGGCTGCTTCAGGCAAGGGGCAGGAACCATCCCCAAATGGCAACAGTCACAGAAGAGCTGGAGTTGGCTTGTTTCCCTGGGTTGTGCCTCCTGTGAACTACTCCATGGAGTGAGAACCAGAGCCTGTCTCTGCAGGCCCCATCCAGCAGCGTGCTCCTGGCAGTGGACAGCAGCTGGCATCAGGGCAGTTACGTCAGGGATGGTGATTTATGTTCCCTTCAAGTGTCCTGCCAGAGACACAGGGACAGTGTGTCATGAGGAGCATCTCGGTGGCCTGCAAGCTCCAGGGATGATTTGGGTTTTCATGGCAGTGGGTCTGGACTAGTCAACAAAACCCATGGGTACAAAGTAGGAGCCCAGTTCCCAAGACTGTTCTGGCAGTCCCAGAACTGAGGAGGGCAGATGCTCCTACCTGAGAATCCCAACTCCCACTGAAGGACTCGCAGATGACCAAATACAATCTTCTGTGCATTAGTGGGTCTGTCTGGCATCCTGCTTACATTGAGGCATTAAGAAATATTTACTGTGTATGTTGGTGTTCTCATGTCAGTGCTCTCTGAGTATCACAGATATCACTGGCCTAGAGCAATCCATCAGATATGAATGAAGAAGCCACTCCCATTTCTATTTAAGGGCTGGGACCATGTTTCTTTCCCAGGATTAGCACCTTGAAAGGAGGTGGTTTTAGGAGAGCCTCCAAGTTGCAAATCTTATACCAGAACTGCTTGTGCTGAGAATCCACAGCTGATATAGCCTGGTTACTATAATTGCATTTATTAGCAAAACTTGCTTTAGGTCCGCTTGCACTTGTTTTAGGTCTGTTGCTATCCCATAGTATGCCTGGACATAACATGAATCACAACATGTCAAAAATAAATTAATGCATTGAGGTATGAATGCACTTAGGACCTGTAGCTGCTGTTTACACACAAAAAAAACCCATGATCTTTTAAAATTGTTGAGGTTCTGTTTGGTCTGTCACTTTTTTCTTAAAAATAAACTACCTGATGTGAGAAACAGTTTGTGGATGTAGTCAGAACTCTGTGGGAAAATGCCACCCGAGTGGCAACTGTGCCACCCCACATGCTTTTGCACAGGGCTCCCAGGAGATCACACAGCTGGTACAGGACCAGTAAAGTAAATTCTTGCCCCTGCAGACTCCTGCAAACACCAGTCAGTTTGAGGAAGCAAGAAAGGGGAGCAGGGGCCCCGAAGCAGAATGCTATGTTAGAGTGATCATGTAGAAAAGGACTGATCCTGATAAGTTTGTGTGCTTGCTGATACCACTGGCAGGCCGGAGCGCTTATCCAGAGCCCTTGGAAAGGACCATCTGATCCAAAGCCTCCAAAAAGATCGTGGCTTATCAGCACATTGCCCAGTGCTCCATGGATTTGGAGCAGTTTCCATAGAGCTCCATTTGCATGTTGCACAGGGTTTGGGCTTTTCCTTTTCCTCTTACTCTGTTGGGCACTGCTGTACGTGTGTCTGCGGGGGAAGGCGTTTTCTCAGTCAGTGCCCAAGTTGGTGTAACTTGCCCCGGGCAGTGACTCCAGAACTACACCAGCCCTGCCGGGGAAGGGGAAGGGCAGAGGCTGCTCTGCAGGGGGACTGGAGAGGAACTTCCCCTGTGTTTGTTCTGCTCCTCTAGTTCCTCATGCATGAGATGTTCCGAGTCCTCATGTTCCCCCTGTCATGTGACATTCACCAGCTGGGGTTTCTGCAACAGGGGATGTTCATATCCACTCCTGAGGAGCCGTGGGCTTCCTGTGAAATCCCCCTGTGCAATAATAGCACACACCCCATCCACATTTCTACCCATGTGCCCAGCATGCCTTGGCCTCTTGTCAGTCCTGCTGCAGGGGGAACTTATGGGGGCAGTCAGAGGTGTTCTTGCTTCTGGGAGAAACCAGAGGCAGCCCTGCTGGCCCTGCCTGCTGGGGTTCAGTACAGCCAGCAGATCACCTTTCACTGCCCTCTTTGGGGACCTGTACCACCTGCTCAAGTACAGGGGGACAGGAGGAAGCTGAGCCTTGATTCTGCCCCCAGTGCCCGACCCACAGCCATGGCAGTGCCCCTCAAGCCTTGGTTCAAGGGCATGTGCTGGTAGCCCACACCGACACCAGCAACTCGGCTAGCTGCTCTTTCTCCAAAGTTGCTCCATATCTGCCTTACCCTCTTCTGCAGGATGGAGCCCAGACCAACATTCAGGCTTTGCTGTGTTCCCTTAAGGTTTGACCCACTCATTATCTGTGAGGCAGTTGTGGGTGTGTTCTAAATGTTTGTTTAGATCATCTTTCTCATAGTGTGCTGAATAGTTTCTGAGCTGGAAGAGCAGTCAGAGCATAGGCCTGGGAACAAATTAAGCTACCCCCTCTTGGTGTGTTTTTTTTGTTTGCTTGTTTTGTTTTATTTTCTGCACTGTTTTGTTGGGCTCCAGTCCTACTGTGAATTTCACTGGCATCAGTAAAACACTGACGACTTTCCCGGTGGAGCTCAGCAGGATCAGAGCTCTTCGGAGATGAAAGCAAGCCTAATTGTGTGAAAGACATATTTTCAGAGGTCACTGAAATTTGGTCCCTTATCCCGAAGCCTCCTTTTGCCCTAGACACTATTACTGCAAGTGCAATAGGTGAATTTAGCTTCCAGCCCCACAAGAATATATACTAGTTAATATATACAGAGAATTTTAGAAATTGTCCTTCCTCTCTCTGATGTCACTTTTATCCCTTGAGTGTACAGAGATTAAAAGATAGCTGATAAGCATACTAAACATTTCACTGCATGTTTCTCTTTCAGTATTCAGCTGACCTCAAACCTAGAATGACATAAATTTGCATTTGTTTCTGAAAGTATCTTATTTTGTGAATCAAAATGTCAACACATTTGAAAATGGTCCCACACGAGACATTTGTATCTCTCGGAGTTTAAATTGCTGGATCAATGTCCCATTAATACTAAGGGTGTTTAAAGGACAAATTCTCTGCCTACTGCAGTGAAAATGTACCCCGAGGTATGACATTTCACCTTCCACTGAGTATAAGATTGTTGAATATAATGGACCGGAATAGCAAGATTTGCACATGCTGGTAACAAAAGCGGGTGAGCAGCAGATCCCATTACAGAAAACTTTCCTTTTTTTTTTTTATTGCCTCATTTTTCAGCCATTAAAACTCGCATGCTCTTTGCAGTTTATATTACCACACTATTCAGAAGCCCGTGCCTGAAATTGGGCACAGTTTAGTCATGTAATATATCAGTGGATAAAGAGAGCCCTGAAGAGCTTCCACTCAAAAGGGTGCAAGGAAATGAGAGCACCAGGGTGATGCTGATGGCGCAGAAAGAAGAACCAGAGACAGCTGTGTTCAGGTTCAGAGGAAAGGAAGGAAGGAAGGGGCACAAGACCCACCTTCTTTATTTTATATACCCTTTTGGAAATCACTATTCATTGGAGGAAATCAGTTCTTCCTCCTTCAACTACAGTGGTCAAAGGAAATGTCCATCAAGGGTCTGTGTCCATGAGAAAGGAATGTATATGATAAGCTAGAGTTAATAATAACATGGCTATGTTTACAGAAAAATAACCTTGAAAACTAGCTACCATGGGATAACAGTTTTCAGCAGCAAAGAGCAAGGCAACACCAGGGTACATCCAAGGTGTTGTAGCAGAAAGCCTGGCTCCAGCTTCCCCAGTTCCTGCACTGGAGCACAGAGCTGTGAGCCCCATGCCATGCTCTCCTGTGGCAGCTGTGCTGAGGGACAGGGCTTTGCCACAGCTTGTCTGCCCTCAGCATGGCTCTGTCCTGGGGCAGCAGGAGGACAGTTGGCAAGCCTCGACCCCCTGCTCCTCAAATGAAATATGGGGACAACTGGACCGAGCTGTCGGCACTGCAAATAATCTGAACCCAGGGGCACGGCTGAAGCGGGGCCTGAGGCGAGGCGTGTTTGCCCGAGGAGGTGCCAACATAACCCAGGAGAACATACCATAAAATTGCACCATACCTTCCCTCCCTGGCGCTGTCACGGAAACCACATGCCAGCATGGAAAAGCACCAGGAGATGAATAAAAAACTTCAAGTGCCAGAGAGCCCTGCTCGGCCCTACCTTCTGCTGCAGGCCATCGATGCTTCCCAGCATTCTCTGGTCTCCTGCCAATTCCCATCAACAGCTGTGGTTTGTGGTTGTAATGCTCAGCATTTGTCTCCTCTTTCTCCTAGCAGACCTGCCCCAAAGCTGGATGTGCAGCATGAAGCAGTTCAGAAGTTTCAGGACTCCCAGAACTGGCCTCTAAGCATGAAATCAAATCCTTCTTTACTCCTTTGTCTTCCCCAAGGCCTGAGACATTGCAAGTGTGGATTTGCAAAGCTTCTGGGCCCTTCTGATGGCGTTTGTGAGGAAAGGTTATATAACACAGCGCTTTATAATACATTATTTTCTTTCTTTTAAAGAACAAGAAAATGCCAGTGGTAAATCAAGCTGGATTGCCAGCCCAGAAGCAGCCTGCTTACTGCGTTTAGCAGACAAAATGTTCATCACTCCACCATGCTTATTCGAGTTTCTGTATCTGTGTATTGCTGTTGAGGCTGCAGCTTGGGTAGGAGCGGCTCCAAGATGTAAGCAAGTGTCTTTTAGGAATCCCACTCCCTGTTTCAGGAGGCCCTAGAAGTTCATCAGATGTTTAATAGCTTCCAGTTACTGCTGTGCTGGATGGACCTGAACTGGTGACCAAGGGGGGAAAGGTTCTCTCACACATTTACAAACCCTGAGGCATCTGTTCCCCAGACACAAATTTGTCTAATTCCCCTAAACCACTGATGATCTGCCCTGAAATGATATTCCCATTCCCTTAGGAAATCCCTTGGGTTGATATCAAGTAGATAGTTATTTTTGGATTCTTTCCCAGAGAGAGTGCACTGTATTGCTCTGAACCCTACACACCAAATAAATATATCATCCTGACGTACTAAAGCTCCAAAAAGTTTTATTGAAGAGGAAACAGATTATTAATAATTAAGGGTAGTTCACTGTATTGGTTTTGAGCCAACTAAAGCTAATAGAGCTTTTTTTAATAGCAGAGATAAAAGTGCAGAATATTGAGACTGAATTGAGTGTAGCATTTAATGCAACATAAAGTCAATTAATGAATTGCAAGGGTTAATTCTGCATTAAAGTGAAACAGGCAGCTCACAAGCAATGAATTAAGCATTTTTAAAGATTACTGAGAGCAAACAAACAAACAAAACCCCCTTTTTTACCAGTAAATGCCTGTTCTTTGTTTTTTCCGAGGGAGAAACTCATATGACCATATTTTTAGGCTTTTTATCCCAATCCCTNTACCAGTAAATGCCTGCTCTTTGTTTTTTTCCTGAGGGAGAAACTCATATGACCATATTTTTAGGCTTTTTATCCCAATCCCTGGGTGCATATATGTATGTGTGTGCTTTTCCCACAACACCTTACAGAATTAAATAAAACCTTTACAAGAAATTTATCAGTGATTGATTCTAACAAAATTTTGCCACGTCTGCCTGTGGTATCTTGTGGCAGGGATGGACAGTAGTGCACAGAGGACAGACTTTGGCAAATAGTTTTGTAAGAAAGGTTCTAAATAAGGAGAGTTCCAAACTGCTGTGTTTGGACCACCCCATATTGTTTATTGTCCACCCAATTACAGTTGCTTAATTTAAAAGTATATTATCTATTTCTCTGCAATAACAGAAGAACATGACACTGAAAAGAGAAAACATAATCATTTGGTGATTAGCTGTACTAATGAGGATGAGGAAAGTTTTAAAATGTTCTGCACTGAACAATTTAAATGTTTATTGCAGAATAAACCTTCAGCCATTCCTTCTCCCTGACAGTCATTATATTGTAAGTTGTCCCTTTGCAGCCTTTCCCAAACCATCCATTTCTTCTGAAACCTTTGTCCAGGTCTCAATATGACATAAGGTCCTTTTCTGCACCATTCTCTGCCTTATTTCTTGGTAGCCATGCAGTCTTGCAGTGGGCACACGTGCCCCTCTGCCATCTGGCCACACTCAAGTCCTGAGTGCAGCCCCTCTGCACTAAACCCAAGCTTGTCACACTCAGCTGCAAAACCTTTCACAAGCTCAGGGCAGAGCCTGTCATCCCAGCAGCAGCGTGCTGTGCCTTAGGACAGAAGTGACCCCATTAAAACCATTTAGAAGCAGGCACACTTACAACTGGCTCCCTGCCCTTACGCTTCTCCTTGCTCTCACATGGTTCCCCAGGCCCTCTTACATCCCTGCTTAAGCTGGTCTTCTTTGAACAAACCACAGATACGTTATATTCTCTACATTCACCCCTACCAGCCTCTAAAAGTAAAATTCAACTGTTAAACAATTAAGATTAAAATAATAATGGGAACATAATGGGAGCATGAAGAAGCAGATACTATTTATCTTTTCTTAGAAAAGAAGAAAATGTAATTGAAAAATAAAGAGTCCTGTGAACAGTATAACTAATTAATTGTAATTTTCTCCTGATTTGTGTTCTGTGTGCCCTGTGTTTCCCACTGGAGCTTTCTCAGTGTGAAACCTCCGTGTTCCTCCCTGTTTTCAGCTCTCCTCTTCCCTGCTATGTTCCCAGTGCTTCTTCTGGAGTTTCCCCAGTCTCTCTCTCTTACATCTTGCCAGACAGGCAGGAGATGAAACAAGCAGGTTGACTGGGCAGTATACACATGTTGTTGAGCGTCCAGCATCATAAAACATATTTCCAGGGGAGTGCAGGCTGTATGTCCTGGGACAGGAAGAATGACTACCTGTCACAGGTCTTGTGTCACAGGTCCTGTCATAAGCCAAGAGCTCACAGGCAAGCTAGAAGCCAGCTCTGAATGAGCAGCCACCCTGGAAAACACGTAGCAGAGATGCTGTACTGCTCTAACTTTTTGTACCCAGCTTAGCTGGCTTAGGACTAGCTTGGTGGTAGAAAGCCAACATGTACAGCAGATCTCAGTATTGGTATTTTCCTCTCATCTATGACTTTGTGAGCTGCTTGGAGCAGGAATTGCACCTGTGTTTCTGTAAAGCATTGTACAAATATTTCCAACATAGCTTTTTACGTATGAAGTTACTGAAGTTCAATGGTGTCACTTTGGGCACTTGGAAGTGATCAGAATGGGAGGTACCATGGCCAGGCTATGTAGCCTTCTCACTTAATGTCATACAAGAAGTTTGAGGTCAGAAACGTGATCTAAGCTTCAGAGTTACAGCCTAGCACCTAACAAGAGACAACTATTTTGCTTCTTTCCACTTTTTAGCTTGTTTACTGCCTGAGACAGGAATAATTTAGAATCAGGAGAATACAACCGTGTATTTAAAAAGTCCTGCTGGTTTGTGAGGCAATCCTGCAGAGGTGGCGTGGTCATGGGGAAAAGCTGCCTCTTCTAGTCTGATCATTAACATAATAAGCACCTAAGCTCTGACTCCAGGGACCCAGATGTCACAGATAGGACTGTAACCAGATTGATATAAACAAGCACAGAATGTTTCCCTGCTCATGCATGGGACATAAAAAATATTATCAGCTGAACATAAAAAATACTATCTTTTAATCAGTTGGGAAAACTCAGAATAAGTTTAAGTAATTACAATGTGCAATATCAGCTTTACTCTCTTTTCTTGCCAGCTGAATATTAAGCAGCTGTATCTGGTGCTAGATTTAGCCCTAGGTGCCATATTCATGCTCAGGAAAAAGGAAGAGAAAGACGTCTGGTGTGCAGTGTTACTGTTGCTCAGCAAAGGAAGTGTTTAAGTGCTGCCTAAATGCTTTGTTTCATGGCAGCCTTCATCTGCACCCAGTCTGTCCCTCACAGATTACAGCACGGGAAAGTCCTGGCTTTCCATTTCCTCTGGAGCAAACTCTTCCTTGCAGCTAGAGAGACTTGTGCTTGTGTGACCAGTAAGGGCTCTATTTCTGTAGCTACCCAGGCTTCTTAAAATGCTTAAAAGAGACTCTGCTTCGTAACCCAAATATACCTGCCATGAGGGTGATTGGTGACTGGGAATTTCTTGTCCCACAGAAAGAGAGTGCTACCTAACCGCTTGATATAAGGTCATGGGAAAGCCTACAAGAACATGTGTACACTGATGAGGAAGGGGTTTCTTAAAGTTCTTTACATTCAGCAATTTGGTACACTAAAATGATTTTAATGTCTCCTGCTCTTTGGAGCATATTGATGGAATTGCATGTAGGCACCAGTGTAATGGGATACAGCAGCTGAATGCATCAAAACAGTGTCATTTTAAAGAGGTAGATGTAGTTGGTGAGCCAATAACTAAATAATAGACTTTTTTTTCCTCTCATTATTCAGTAGCTTGGCACTTAATATCCCTTAGATCGCACACAAAGATAAATCTGGTTTACAGTAGTTCAAGTGAATGCTGCAAAACCAGTTGAGGTTTTGACCAACTAAATTGAGTTCTACCTTTCAGATGGGACTAAAAAGCCAGGTCCTTTCAAACTGAGCTAGTGGTGCAAGGACAGAACAGTGGCAACACTGACACTGCAGTCCTGTGGGGTGCTGAGCACCCTCAGCTCGCAGTTGTGCCATTCGAGGTCAAGGAACACATCCTATGGGATGCTGCCTGAGATGTTTGTCCTTGCTCTCGTGTTGCCCAGTGGTGCCCAACACTATTATTTTATGAAGTCCATCTTTGCTCACTGAATTTTGAAATTGTCCCCTGAGATTGATATTGAGTCCTTCCCTGAGGTGCTTTAATTAAGTTACCTATTTCCCCAACAGAAGATTGCAGCTTCCCCTGTGATGTGAAGAGGAAACTAAGTACAGCTGTAGCAAAGGAAACAGCTGAGGCAAAGTGAAATGGTCTCTTGACAACGTCCCTTGGTAACACCTAGACACAGCCCAAAAATCACTCATGAGCCAAATGCTATTCTGAGGGCTTCTCCTAACAAATGAATTGAGCACTTTGAAAAGGAAAAAGGAGAAAAAAGAAAGAAGCAACCAGCCACCAAAACCCAAAAACACTCCATCTCTACAAAGGATGTGATCAAAGTAAAATACCAGTCTCATGCTCCTGAGGTAGGCAGAAATCTCAATGAAATCGATGAATATTTTTTCCCATCAGGGCAGCATAACTGTGTTTGGTCAAAAAAACCCAAACCAAACCAAAACAAAAAACTGGGTTTTCTTCCAAAGAGTAATGAGGCAGCTTAGACCTCTTGGATATTGCCTTCCCTGCACTCTGAAACATTGATTCTGACCATTAACTGGAATACTGTTATGCTGCTGATTGATCTGAAACATTTTGTGGGGATGAGAAAAAAAAGAAAATATAATGTTTGTGAGAAAGTTCCAGTTCAGATATATGGTTTATTTCCTCCTGTTGTCCTGGTGGTTTACTTTGTTTAATAAACTGCCTTGACTGGGGCTAGTGGGAGGTCAAGTGAAACTCTGTCACTCTCCATCACCTGATTTGCAGCCTCCTATGACCTGGTGAAGCCCTTACTTAAAGTCACTGCCTGCTACCCAAAGTGAATAAATACACAGAAATTTAGGAGTTTTGGTGGAGAAAGGCACCTCTCATACAATAAAAGGTGATGACCCAGCAGCTGCTGAGGTGATCAGAGCTTTTCCACTACACTGAGCACACCTTGCAGAAGAACAGGAGCACCTTGGGTTTTTCCTCCATGGAGTGCCACAAGTTCTGAAGCAGAGGCTGTGGCCATGAGCTCCAAAACTTGGTAATGCTGGATTATCTCAATTGCTTAGCAGGCATCTTCTCTTGGCCATTTGCTACCAGCACAGGGTCACCACTGCAACTGCTCAAAGTACTCGTCAGTGCAATGGTGTCCATGCAGTGATCACTGAAGAAATTCTGTATTTCACAAACTTTTATAAGCAGCTTAAAAACCTCAGAGCCTAATACTGAGTTCTGCTCTCTTCTGTAGCAGGTCTACTATTCTAATTTATCTTTCTGTTTTCCAGTAGAGATAAAACATGATTAAAATAGCTGCAGTTCCTCTTTCCACCTTCCCCTATGCTTACTGGTCTGTAATCTTCTTCTAATGCAGGCTTAACACCTGACATTTTCTCTTTATTCCTCTTTTTGCTTCCCTGTCTCATATAGGTGATCTGTATTTTTTGAGGAAAGGCAGCAACATGCGAATAAAAAAGAGCTTTATATTGTAAAATCTCCATTATGCTTCATCACAGTCCCACTGGCATGGTACTGAACCCTCCTGTGTCATTAGACTTAAAGAAGCAAGCATTCATTAATAGAGAGTGTGCTGTGTGTTTTAGCTGAGGCTCCCCACACGAAGAGGCCGTGCTGATTGTTTGGAGGGAGCAACTGCATCAGCAGACGAGCAAACTCGGAATTAATCTCAGACTTTGTAATGGCAGAAGAGGAGATGACTGATGTAATTAGTCACGTGAAGTGACTGGGGCAGAGCATGAGGGGATGACAGGCTCTCACCAGCTCTGTCAGGGTAAAAAATTGAATTCCAGAAGCGTCTCCATTTCCCCACTTGCCACCTAAATCTCAAAATGAGCTTCTTGGGGGGAGGGGGAGGGAGAAGAAAGGCATTCAGAGACTGGGAGTGCTTGTCTCCATGCAAGTATAAAACATTGTGACTGTTTGCCATGACAGTATCTGGAAGCACTTCAGGGATCCTTATGAGCATCCAGCGACTTGACCTTGGCTTTTTGTTTTGTCTGCGCTTCTCAAAATTTATGTAGATCGTTCATATTTTCTTGCAACTGTTTATATTCTGAAGAGAGACATTTATATCAGAAGATTTGTACTATCTGAAAGGAAAGCCCTAAAGGACTCTGTGGTATGAACGGGACTGCTTCTGCATTCCCTCGTCTGCTCCTGTGGCACTTGAGAATGTGGGGGAATCTGGGCAGGGGAGGGCAAAACCTGAGTTTTATCTGAACTGAAAGGTGCTTGAACCAAGCGGTGTAACAAGAGAGCCCTGCAAAGCTGCCTTTCTTCCATTCTTGACTTTTTCCATAAGAAATTTCATGTCTTTAACCACTTTTTGAAAAGAATAATCTTTGGCCATAGCATGCTTACTTTTTATTTTTGTCCATGAAGTGGAAAAGCCATTGGTGTCCTCCCCGCCAGAACAAACAAGGCTGCTGTCAGTGGTCAGGGCACTCTGTTGTCCCTGCTGAGCCCACATGGCAGAGGGTGATGGTCACTTCTATTCCCTTTGGACTCTCTCCCCTAGGCTACCATTAGGCTGAAAAGCAGCCCAAGTATCCAAACAGTGCACAGCACCTAAGGGCGGGTTTGCTATTCTGGTTTTATTTATCCATCTGGCCGTCCATATACAAAATAAAGTCATCTTTTGTGACTGGCATATACACATATATATACAATACATATACATCCAGTAGTACATTTGGAGCTTATTAATCTTTTCTTGATGAAAACACTCTGACCTGTTTTCTTTCCTGTCAGAAATATCTACCTGGCACCAACAGTCCTATTAACAAAACAATCCTCAGGCAATTAGCAGCATAGAAACAGTTATGTTCTGTTACCACTTGTTTTATGATACTAGCTGGCAAATATAATTTTTAATTTTCTTTTGGTGTTGTTTTGAGGGTTTGTTTTTTTGTTTGTCTTTTTTTTTTTTTAATGTTTATTGCAGTAACCTCCTGGTAAAATGATTTTGTATCAGAAGAAGCAATTAAGAAATTAAAAGTGAAGGCAGAACTAATAGAAAATTACTGGGTTTTTTAGTCATGCAGCATTTTCCACAATGTTCAAGAATCTTTTATTTATGCTTCAATTATTATGTGGGATGTGGATGTCTTCATGTGCAGCTGCTGTTAAAGCATCGGTGATGCTCAGGGTCTGGACATTGTTGTACTTCTGAAAGATGTCAGATCCAAATCAAAGGTAGCTCACGATTTTGGAGATCCCTAAAGAGTAAATATTGTTATAAATCTGCTCATGGTTTCAGTAGGAAATTTTCCTTGTCTAACCCCACTCTGCCAAGCCCCAAGTGCTTTATAATGTTATGAGCAACTCAAATTGTCCTCCCTGAGGCTGGTTGTGTGGTTTCTTCAGTTCTGTGTAGTGGCACAAAGTTTTATAGTGTGACAAGTGAGACCCCTGGGTTTCTATTCAGCCCACATGGTAACAAGTCCAACATTAACTCAGAGCACGATTGTGCTTCCCTTGAATTCAGTTCAGTGGGACCTGGATCATCTCCTGCCTGCCACACAGCTCTGTGTGCTTTAGAGAAGGTGAGGATGTGGTAGTGCCCTGCCTCGTCTCAGGAAGGAGCATGTATCAATCCAGACCTCAAAATTTGTATCCACTGCAAAAAATCCTTTCTGTAGCAGAAGTGAAAAGCCATGTCAAGCATTCATCCAGCCACTTACACAAATCACACAAGCAAAGCTGGGACTTCTCTTCCTCTGTCATTCTGCCCACAGTGCTTCTGTGAAAATCTTCTTTCATCTCTTCTTGGACATGTCCTCTTTTTGCTCCAGCCTGTACAAACTTCTCAGAGCCTCCAGGGCTTCCCTTTCCCTGCTTAGGTGGAGGCAGTGGGCAGGTATGTGATGCACCAGCCCTGGTCTTGCCTGGCTGTTACCCAAGGACCAAAACTCAAGTGTGGTGATTTCCTTTGAGCTCACCAAGCAGATTTTGCAGCTGAACTATACTCCCAAATGGCTTCCTTCATATCCCAGGAAACTCTTTTAGCTAGAATACTTTAAAATTATTATAGTCAATCCATATTTCTTGAATCCTAACAAGCTGCCAGAGGAACTAAATTTATCAGTTTAAGTCAACATATATATAGGTATGAAGATAAAAAGAGAAATACATTGATATATAAATAAATCTCTAAGATATTTTTCATTGTTGTTCTTTCTCAGTGGGCTTGGAGGTACCTGGTATTCACTAATATTTGGCAGTTAACAAACTGCTATCAGGCTTTTGAAGAGAAAGTAGAAGTAGTTAGACTTTGAGGTGGTTGGTTTGTCTCTTTCAGATTGAGAAATAACTTTCGATTACCGCTCTACTGATAATGTTTTGCTATTTGAGGGTGCAAGTTTTGTGTTGGCAGCGTCCCTATGCCACTGCCTGGCTCTCCTACTTGATCTCTGAACTGCTCCCAGTGCAGCCTCACTGAATGTGCTGTCAGGTTCCCTTGGTGTCAGAACAGCCCAGTGGTGAAGGTTTCATGGCAAAATTTAGAAAAGTATTGTCTAAATTCCAAGTTACTTTAAGAAAAAAACTAAAACAAAACCAGCAGAACTTTAAATTTTTTTTCTGTCTCAGTACATCTATGTGTATTTTTACTAAAGCAACAAGCTCTAAAACAAGGTGTTTCTGCAATCGTTCTCCTTTGGCAAATTTATCCACAGCAGGAGAAACAGTTCAGGGTGTGCGTTGTTTCTGTGTGGGGATACCAAAATCTGGCGTGTGATATGGGCAAAGAAAATGGGAAACCTTCATAAATCACAGAATCAGCTGAGTTGCAAGGGAGCCACAAGGAACAGTGTCCAACTCCTGGCCCTGCACAGAAAGGGCACAATTAAGTTCATGGAATATCCTTAAAATATGTGTTGGTGTTTAAAGTAATTTAAAAGCACTTATGCTGGAAAAGACCTTTCAGATCATTGAGCCTATCCACAAACCTGTAGCCAAGTCAGCACTAAACCACATGCCAAGTGCCACATCTGCACATCTTTTAAACACATCCAGGGATGGTGACTCCACCGCTTTCCATAGGCAGCGTCTTCCTACGCTTGACAACCTTTTCTACGATTTTTTTCATAATATCCAACCTAAAACTTCCCTGGTGCAACTTGAGGCCACTTCCACTCATGCCATCACTTTTCACTTGGGAGAAAGATGAACCCCTGCCTGGCTACACCTTCCTTTCAGGGACTTGTAGACAGCGAGAAGTTGCCCTGGAGAATCTCCTTTTCAACATAGCCCCATTAGGGTTTTTTGTGGGTTTTTAACACATTTGGCACTTTTTTGCGTTTTCAGGGACATGGAGGTGGAAAGCAGTGCAGGATCAGCCATGAGCCAATGGGACCGGGCTCTGGCAGTGCTCACTGAGGGATGAAACTCTCCAGTTGTTAAACTTATTTACTTTTTATGCTTTGATCTTACAACATGATGCACCTGGAAAGACATTTCTGCACGCAGCCAGCAGCCCTGCTTTTCCCAGAGCAAAGAGCATCCCATCTCCATTCCCAACCTGGCCTTGCCAAGTGCAGACATTTAGAATCGCCGAGGCCTTAGAGAACCATGCAGACCACAGGACTGGCCTAAGGACCGTCACTAATGTTGACCGAGTGGCCTTAAAAACTGTTCGGGGGGTTTCTGCGGGAAGATGGCGGCCCCTTTAAGGGGGCTGCCCCGTTCGCCATCTCGCCCGCCCGCCTCTCTTTCGCTCCTCCGCCCCTGCCCGAGACACCGGGAGTCGAGGCGGGCGCATGCGCAGTGCACCGGAGCCCCGGCGCGCCTGCGCAGTCACCTGCTGCTGGCGGCCCCCCCGGTACATCCGGGTCAGCGCACGCCCGCCCGCACGGCCGGTGCCCGCGGTGCTGTGCGGCC